>CAJHNH020001364.1:0-174914 GCA_905116865.2 Candidula unifasciata | reverse complement strand
AGGTCCCAGAAACCCTGATCCAGTCTGTATCTGTTATAAACTAGGACCCCGACCACAGCTGGAGTGGGGCTTCAAAGTAACTAAAAATTGTGTCTGGTATGGGTATGGGTTGAGCTTACTGAAATGATTAAATAATCTATTACACTGCTCAAAGAAGGGCTGTGTCATCTGCATAGCAAAGATCCAATAAATAGGGTTATAAATGGATCATAATAGTCACTTTTGGCGTTTCTCATTATGCATTCTGCATAATTACCTTACCATACCTCTGATCTAAACTCTCTGGACTCAAAGAGTTAATAAGTGAACAGACACCACCAACCATCTACTCAAAAGGATAAGCATACCACATCTACACCAGACCCGTGGCCTTTCACTCACTGGACATTGAAAATGAATATTACTAGAACTGTTTGGGAAACAGCTAGGAAGCATTGACCACCGGCCAGTCTTTCTAACAGTAGAAAACCAGTCTGTAAGAGAGAGAAGCACTCTACCAAGATGGAATTCAAAGATGGAGTTCTTCAAATCCATATTGCAGGCAGCAGTGGAAACTAATACTAAGAGATACACGCAAGCAAAATAAACCATACTGAAATTATAATCTAGAGCAACTGATACAGAAAACAGAAATAAATAAAGCTGAAACCAGACTCTATCAAGAGCTATTCAACTAATACCAATGTGTAAAAGCCCAATTTGAAAGAGCCAAGTTGCAGGCTAAGTATACAAGCTGGCAGAAAAAAACAATGCCTCTAATTGAAAGCGTCACAAGGAAGTTGTGAATGCTAGTAAAACAATAAGTGATGAGAGTACAGGGAGAAAGGCAAATATGGCACTGTATAAAGAAAGAGCCATCCTAACAAAAATACAAGACAGGTGGCCTCTTTGCAGATTGATATTCTGAAGACAGCAATACCGATGGCAGGCCTGGAGAAACAGTGAGAGGTTCGACCGAGAAATGACAGCACTTAAGACAGACATTTATAATTAGTGAGGCAAAAGTTAGTCTAGCAAGCTAGAATTTAAAAAAATCAAAAGCTGAAAAATTGGGAAATCACCTAGAATTGACCAGGAAAGGCAACTTCCTTTGCCTCCAGCTATAGACCAGGTCAACTTTACCAGCTGTCTCTGTAAAACAGTGGAATGTATCTTCAACCCTTAGACTCCAGATGTACATGGAAAGTGGAAAACATCTTCATGCCACAGCAGGCAGTAATTGGCACAGTGCTACTCCACCAGAAGATCAGATAACTTACCTCTCTCAAGAAACTGAGAACGCCTTCCAGGAAAATAAGCTAGTTCTTGCGGCATGGATAGATCTGAAGAATGCCTTCGACAAGGTCTATAAAGAAGGTTTCATAAAGAAATTGATAATGAAACTACTATCCAAATTACAAATTAAACCATACCTATTTATTATATAATGCTTTCTGCATATATAATAAATAGGTATGTTTTATTTGTTTTTGCTTCCATTATAAGATTCTTGAGAGACTATGTGTAGTTTTTTCCCCTTGATTTAAACATCCTTATAGCTTGAGACTATGTCCCCAGCTCTTCAGCAGCCTTTAAGATTGCCAGTGCGAGTGAGGGCCTTGTGCTGTGATACTCCTGTGAACAACAGAAGGCTCCCTAGAGGTTTCCACTTATCTTGTTGGATACTCAGTCCCCATAGCCATGCTGGCCACATTACAATTTTTACCATCCTCTACCATGATAATGCATTGGATTTTCGTTTCACAGTTTTAAGACCAGAATGGAATTTTTCAAAACCCTTTTCAAGAAGAGCATACACATGCATTTTCATGGAAAGAGACAGTTGACAAGGGAATGTGCAACTTGTTGGTGTCTTGTGATGTGTGCTGCATTAGTCAAGCGATGGGCTAATGATGATGATGAATATTTATTGTCTGTTTTCAAAATACTTTTTTTCTAACACAAATCAGAAAATTGAAGGCTTAAAATTAAATCTAGTTGTGGAGATTTTTTAAATATCTCCCACACATTTGGTTAATTTCAATGTCATTTTAATCAACACATGGTGATTATCATTTTATGTGAATTCACATATGTAAACATACGTTAATAAAGTTGTTCGGTATAAACTTTAGGAACATGACAAAAAAGCAGAAGTTTTCAGACTGGCATCAACCATAATACAGACTATTTAAGAACCATACACTGTAGACTGCTTTACAGTGATGCCATATTTTAATGACAATATTTTCAGAATCATCATTGTTGGCGGTGATGGTTTATACCAAGAAGTTCTTCTGGGTTTAACAGTAAGGATTCAAAAAGAGGCACAAGTAGACTACAACAATCCAGAATCATTATTTGTGAAGCCTAATATCCCCTTTGGAATCATCCCAGCAGGTAAAAACATGAAATTTAAGATGGTGTTAGTTATAGTAGTTGTCACTTCAGTAATTTCTTCTTAACCCATCAAGATTATAATTGGGTGTACAGTAGTAAATCAAAACAAATTAAAATCAAATCAAATACTGTCAATGTTGCTTTACCATCTGTTTTCTCTGTCTTTTGCTGTGTATTACTCTCTGTTTTTGGTCTTTTTCTTAGTGTTTATTAGTGCTGGTATTATTTATCTTTTTTCCCCTTATATTATTCTTTATATGTTTCATCTGAGCACCTGTAGTTAGAACACTCAGAATGAAAAAGGAGTAATTTTGAAAAGAATGTGTAAATAATTGTTAGTAAAAGTGACTACCTGTAGACAGAAACAGCCACTCACAAAGCTGGGGCTACGATCACATGGATCAGAGAGGAGAGGAACTATAGGACTGAAAACATGAACTGCACAATTGAAACTTCCTCTTCACTTCTTAGTGTTCAATATCACACATATTGAAGAAACATGGTTAATAGACTAAAATGGGGTATGCTTGCGAGGTTAACTGAGTTACTAAGTGTTTGTTTGAAAACAATATGGCACCCCCAGCAGTATTCTACATGCAACCAGTACGATTTACGGCTTTAAAAGCCTCAGATTTAAATAAAATGTGTTTATCAGATTAATCCGAAGTTAGATTGAGAAAATTGCAAAGTGGATTTGTTTAATTCATTTATAGTAAAACTTTGATGAGGGATAGCTCTAATATGTGCCTTGTGCAAATCATTACCAAAGGCAGCTAGCACAAACAGAATACATATTAGTAAAAAATGTGAATTTGTTTTAGTGTTATTTATAGTGCTATTCCCCTTACTATTTAGGAAAATAGTTACAAAATTACAGGCAAACTGAGTATTATATATACTTTTTTTGTATGAAGACGCTAATTGTTTTGGGAAGTCAATTCATCATCATTATCAGGTGCCCTGCCGACTGGCGTGGGCGATCGTGCCTCTCCATAATCTACGATCTCCTGCAGCATGTATTAGTTCGGGTGCCGACACACCTCCATGCCATGCAACAAGACTGTCAAGCATCTTCTCTCGTTGTCTTCCTCTATCCCTTTTTCCACAGATCTTTCCAGTGGTCACAACATGTTCTATTTTCCCTCTTCTCATAACATGGCCGAAAAATGATGACTGTCTCCTTCTGATGTCTGTGATAAGTTGTCTTCGGGCTCCCGCCTCTTTCAAAACTTCTTGGTTGCTCTTTTTGGCTGTCCAAGGTATTCTAAGCATTCTTCTGTAAAACCACATCTCTGAGGCCTCTAAAAATTGTTTGGCCTGCCTACCGATTGTCCAAGATTCACAGCCATATGTTAAAACTGGATGTATGTAGCAAGCAAGAATTCTTTTTCTAAAAACTCTCAATGACAAGATATATTGCACAAGATGTTTTTCATTTTATAAAATGCAGTTTTTGCCCTGTCCAATTCTGTTTCTTATTTCAGTTATGCATAGTTCCATCTGATGTTATCCATGTGCCCAGATACTTAAATTTCTGTACTTGTCCTAAAATAACCACCATTGACTTTTATTACACATTTAGGAATAATTGGTTTCTTTGATACCACCATTACTTCTGTCTTCCCATTATTCAAACTGAGGCCCATTCTTCCACTTTCTAACACCACAATGTCTATCATTTCCTGTAATTCTTTCTGACTTGTTGCTATCAAGACTGTGTCATCAGCATAATGTAAATTGTTTATATTGTGCCCACCAACCACAATTTCGGGCATATCAATTAAAGATCTCATTATATATTCACTGTATATTGAAAACAAATCAGGTGACAGTACACATCCTTGTCGTATGCCCCTCTTTATGCTTTGAAATGTACCTAAACAGTTGTTTATTCTTATAGCTGCTGTTTGCTGCCAATATATATTCTTTATTATTCGTAGATCTTTCCCATCAATGTTTAATTTTTCTAACAGTTTGATTACTTCTTCATGCTTCACACAGTCAAATGCTTTTGTATAGTCTATGAAGCATAAGTACAAATCAGTCTTTACTTCTATAGCCCTTTCTGACATTGTCCTTAGGATGTAAATGGCATTGTTTGTACCTTTTCCTTCTATAAATCCACATTGTTCATCGCTGATTTCTGGTTTAATTTTGTTTCTTTTTCTTCTCCTAATTATTCTCAGTAAAATCTTAGTCATGTGACTCATAAGACTTATTGTGCGATGGTCTTCACATTTTAAAGTGCCTGGTTTCTTTGGCAGAGCCATAAATACGGATTTTAAAAGGTCATTTGGAATATACCCACTATTATAAATATCATTTAAAAGTTATTATTTCAATTCCAAAATCTCACAGTGCTTCGATTTCTTCCAGTGAAATGTTATCTGGCCCGGGTGCTTTTCCTTTCTTCATATGATGTATTGCATCCTCAACTTCTGCAGTCATTATTGGTGGACCATCATTGTTGGTCTGCAGTTCTACATCTGGTCTATTATCATCATACAATACCCCTATATACTCTGTCCATCTGTTAATTATATTACTATGTCCCATTAATAAGTCACCATCTTTTGATTTCAAACATCCGGTGCTGTTAAGTGTCATCTTTCCTGTTTACATATTTATCTGTTGGTACATGGAATGTAGCGGCGTCCGTGGCTAAGGCGTTGCGAGTCCGACTCGTAAGCCAGCATACCGCGATCGAAACCTGCGTGGGCTGCGTGGATTTTTATCGTGGTATGGGACGTCGCAGGTCGACCCAGCCTAAAATGGGTACCAGGATGGGCTGTCCTGGGAAAGTAAAGACAGCCGGCGTAATGCTGACCACATTACCCACAGAGTGCTGATGGTCTGTAAAAATATGGGACGCTCTGCCCATATGCCCGATGCACCGAAAGGTGTGAAAAGGGAACTTTACTTTACTTTTTACTTTTACTTACATGGAATGTGAGTCTTTCCTGTCATTTTCCCCAATCTCTGTACACATTTGATTCAGCCAGGCTTCTTTAGCCACTTTGCATTTGTTCACTATTTCTTTTTGTATTCTAGAGTATTCTTCTTTATCATTCTTTTTCTTCCTTCTTTCATCCATCAACTGCAGAATTTCGGTTGACATCCGTTTCTTTTTTGCAACTCTATGGGTTGGCGGGATTGTCTCTTTTGATGTCTGCTGAATTTACTCACGCAACATATCCCACTGTTCATCAATAGTCTGTATAATTTCCATTGCATTATACCGGTTTTGTACCGTTACATTGTACTGTTCCTTAATTTCTTTATCCGTTCTAAGATTTCCTAAATTTAACTTGATGTTCTGTGGTGTTTTTCTAATGTTCTTTAGTTTTATTCTAATTTTTCCTACAACTGGAACATGGTCACTAAAGCAGTCTGCCCCTGGTCTAGTTTTTGCTCCAACTAAGCTGCTCTGGAATCTTCTTGAAATCAAAATATAATCAATATGATTGCGGACATTATCACTAGGACTTTTCCAAGTCCACAATCTTCGAGGATGGTGTTTAAACCAGGTGTTACCTATTATCATGCTGCGCGACTCAGCCCATGCTATTAATCTGTCATCTCTCACATTCTTTTCTCCTAGGCCCGTTATTCCGTGCACTTTTTCATTTCCTACTTTCGCGTTGAAATCTCCAAGTACCATTGTTACTTCACAATTTTTGCATTGATCAACAGCCATGTCTAACTCATCATAAAATGCGTCAATATCTTCCTCTGAACTATCTGCTGTTAGGGCATAAATCTGTACTAAGTTGATGTCAAACGGTCTGCCGTGAAGTTTTACTAATAGTACTCTATCTGAAATTGTCCAAAATCCTTTAACAGTTTTTGAGTTCTTTGGATCCAAAATAATACCAACTCCCTTACTATATTCCTTCCCACCCGAGTAAATAATTCTGTGCTGATCTGAATACTTTTCCCCTGTTCCTGGCAATCGCACTTCACTAATTCCTAATATGTTGATGTTCATTCTCTTCATTTCCATCTTGATGTTATCCAGCTTTCCGTTTTGTATGGGTGTTCTGACATTCCATGTACCAATGTTCAGGATGTTTCTACCATTTACTTTTTTTACAGTAGCTGGATGACGGTCGGGTATCACCTGTAGAACCGGACGAGGTGATTCCA
Source organism: Candidula unifasciata (assembly GCA_905116865.2). Classification (NCBI taxonomy): domain Eukaryota; kingdom Metazoa; phylum Mollusca; class Gastropoda; order Stylommatophora; family Geomitridae; genus Candidula; species Candidula unifasciata. The sequence continues at coordinate 168,389 of CAJHNH020001364.1, read as the reverse complement.
CCGGAATCCCAATTCACGCCGTTCTCTGAATACGTATTATTTTGAGGCATGATTTTCTTGGGATAGTACAGCAGTGGTTTCCCCTTGCCTTCTGCCAGTTTGTATATGGTTTGACTCCAATAACCTTTGTCTAAAGAGACTTACCCTGCAAGGCAGCAGGGTGGAGAGGTTATGGCGCCTCTTACCCGCCGATGGCCATGTCGTAGAGTTTTGAGGTATTTTATAGAGTTAGCTGTCCCACCAACTAACTCGCCTTCTCTCAATGACCATCACCTGTTTTGGTCCACGGCCACTTATTCAATATATTCGTGGCTAACCTCTATATCTAGAGGCCTTTCCACCATCCGCCACCTGGTGGACGCGCCTAGTAGTAGGACAGGCTCCTACCCCAGGTCAATTATCTTTACCAAATAATAGTGCTCTGTTATGTTGCTCTAAAAGTTTATCTGGAGCAAAATCTAAAGTACAGACTGAGTTTATATTTTACTTATAAATTACTAAGTCTTTAATGTTCATTTGTGATTCATTTTGAAAATATTGCATTAAGTTTTTTCTTGTGTGCCATGGTGGTAAGTTGAACAATTATTATTTCATTTTACCAATTTCTGTAAATATGCAGTTTATTTATCAACTAATATTTAACTGTTAATACAATTATTTGTTGTAGCTGCATTCTAATATTATTCCTCAACAATGCCTGGTCATTTTGATTTATAATATTTAAATGTTGCACGGCAGTTGAATTAATATGGTGTATTTTAATGTGTTACACTTGTGAAATTAAAAAATTACCTTACCATACCTCTGATCTAAACTCTCTGGGACTCAAAGAGTTAATAAGTGAACAGACCCACCAACCATCTACTCAAAAGTATAGCATACCACATCTACACCAGACCTGGCCTTTCACTCACTGGACATGGAATTGAATATTACTAGAACTGTTGGGAAACAACTAGAAAGCATTGACCACTGGCCAGTTTTTCTAACAGTAGAAAACCAGTCTGTAAGAGAGAGAAGCACTCTACCAAGATGGAATTCAAAGATGGAGTTTTTCAAATCCATATTGCAGGCAGCCGTGGAAACAATACTAAGAGATGCACGTAAGCAATATAAACCATACTGAAATTGTGATCTAGAGCAACTGATACAGAAAACAGAAATAAATAAAGCTGAAACCAGACTCTATCAAGAGCTATTCAACTAATACCAATGTGTAAAAGCCCAATTTGAAAGAGCCAAGTTGCAGGCAAAGTGGACAAGCTGGCAGAAAAAAACAATGCCTCTAATTGAAAGCGTCACAAGGAAGTTGTGAATGCTAGTAAAACAATTAGTGATGAGAGTACAGGGAGAAAGGCAAATATGGCACTGTATAAAGAAAGAGTCATCCTAACAAAAAAACAAGACAGGTGGCCTCTTTGCAGATTGATATTCTGAAGACAGCAATACCGATGGCAGCCTGGAGAAACAGTGAGAGGTTCGAGAGAAATGACAGCACTTAAGACAGAACATTATAATTAGTGATGCAACAGTTAGTCTAGCAAGCTAGAATTAACAAAATCAAAGCTGAAAATTGGGAAATCACCTAGAATTGACCAGGAAAGGACACTTCCATTGCCTCCAGCTATAGATCAGTCAACTTTACCAGCTGTCTCTGTAAAACAGTGGAATGTATAGTCAACCTTAGACTCCAGATGTACATGGAAAGTGAAAACATCTTCATGCCACAGCAGGCAGTAATTGGACAGTGCTACTCCACAGAAGATCAGACAACTTACCTCTCTCAAGAAACTGAGAATGCCTTCCAGGAAAATAAGCTAGTGCTTGCGGCATGGATAGATCTGAAGAATGCCTTTGACAAGGTCTAGAAAGAAGGTCTCATGAAGAAATTGATAATGAAACTACTATCCAAATAACAAGAGAGACACAGTCAAAAAACCAACAGGAAAGAACTGTCACAACTGTGATCCAGAAGTTCAAGCCATCAAGATAGCAGCAGAGATATAAGTCATATATGTGCTAAGTATACATCATATTTTACAGCCTGTGGTATTCCTGGAGAAAAGTTGGAAAAGAATGCAAGAGAAAACCAAAAACTGTTCTACAAGACCCTTAAGAACATGAGGAAGGAGAAAGAGTGCCCACTTAAATTCATAAAAGACAAGGAAGGGGCTCTGCTTACTTCTACAAATGATATCATGGGCAGATGGAAAGAATACTTCTCAGAGCTCCTCGGCGCTGAGGGAAGTCATGACCCAGAAATAATGGACCTCACTGCTGAGAAGGAATTCAATCATGTGGAAGATAACATCAGGATGGAAGAATTGAAGGCAGCTATTGAGAAGATTAAGCTGGGAAAAGCAGCAGGTCATGATGGTATAACACCAGAGATGGTCAAATATATGGGAGTCGAAGGTGAGCGCCTTCTACTGAAGGTTCTCCAGGCAGCCTGGTGTAGCAAAACTATACCAAAAGATTGGGAGATTGCCATAATTATACCTATATTTAAAAAAGGTGATAACAGACAATGTGAAAACCACAGAGGCATATCCCTCCTCAGCATCCCCGGTAAAAGTTACTCTAGAATTCTTGAGCAGAGACTTAGAAGTCTGGTAGAGCCACAGCTGGACGAGGCCCAGTGCGGCTTCAGAGCAAACCGAAGTACTCAAGACCTTATCTTCACACTGAGACAGATGAGTGAAAAAGCCCTGGAATATAAGAGTGAGATTCACTTATGTTTTTTGGATCTGGAAAAGGCATTTGACAAGGTACCCTGGAACAAGCTCTGGGACTGCTTGGCAGGGAAAAACATCCCAGCACCCCTGATCAGTGCAATACAGAGTTTCTACAAAAAGTGCAGAAATTATGTAAGAACAGCAGACCAAAAGTCAGAAGAATTTAAGACCACCAGCGGTGTTAGACAAGGTGATATTCTCTCACCTTACCTCTTCATTCTTATGATGGATGATGTCATCAAGACCTGTAAGGAGAAGACAAAGAAGTACTCTGTAGGGTACTGGAAGATGAGACCAATCTGTATATCAGAGCTGGCTTTTGCAGACGATGTGGCCCTGATAGCTAAATCAGAGGCACACCTTCAGTACAACTTACTTGTCTGGAAGGAAGAGCTTGAAAAGAAAGGGATGACCATCAGTGTCTCCAAAACTAAAACCATGGTGATCTCAAGAGAGGAGAAGAAACACCAGATCATGATGGGTCAGTATGCGTTGGAGCAGGTTAACCAGTTCAAATACCTTGGAGTTGTATTAGACCAAAATGGAGGCATTAAGACTGAGCTGGCTACACGAAAAGCAGCTGCTGGGAGACTCTTCCAGGCCATAAACCGAGGGTTTCTTAGCAAAAGAGAAATTGGCAAGAGGACGAAAATGGCTGTTTACCGCTCTACCTATGTACCAGTCCTGACCTATGGGTGTGAGTCATGGGCAATGACAACAGCTCACAGAAGCCAGCTGCAGGCCTCGGAAATGAGATACCTGAGAAAGGTGGTCCAAGTGACAAGAAGGGACAAAGTCCGCAATCAGACAATACGTCAAGATCTTGATACCCAGCCCTTACTAACCCGAGTGGATCAGTCACAGTTACGATGGTTTGGACATGTGTGCAGAATGGGAGAAAATCGGCCACCATGGCAAGCATGGGAGGCTAAGAACCAGGGAACCAGACCTCCGGGACGACCCAGGGTGCGCTGGGAAGACAACATCCGACAGTCCCTGACTGACAGAGGACTGGAATGGAACAAAGCCAGAAAGAAAACTGCTGATAGAGACGTCTGGCGATCTCTCTGGCAAACCTCTACACCCCAAGGTAGAAGAGGAGCGACTAAGTAAGTAAGTAAGTAGGTATTCCTGACAAATGCAAGAGTGGCACTTCAGTCAGTACCTTGGGGTAGCTGCTACATCAGAAGACTGAGCATACATGGGAATGTCCAGTGTGTAGTGACTCGACTGTGAAAACATAACATGAAGGAATAAATCTGACATGTCTGTAATCAACGTATTACTGAGTAATCAGCCTCAACACTTGACATTTGCTGAGAGAGATGGAGCAGTTATGGATTTGCCTAGAGTGCCATGATGTTAGTTTATTCATGCACCTCTGTAATATTGTGTCTTTTGATTGTCATAATTTATTACTTAGTTGGTCAACGGATTAACCTCATTGTATATTAAACCATTCAGTCCATAAATGCTCGGATCCCCTTCTCAGTAAATCGTAGTGTAGCTGCGGATGAAACAAGTCCTGTGTTTCTTATGCTCCTTTAGCTTCCTGCATAGTGCTCTTGTCGGGCTGCACCCCTTGCAGTCTGGTCATGGTTGCAGATTCACAGTTGTCACTTGGTTTTGACAAATGCCTTACTTCTTATATAGAACATAAGCTAGTGACAGATAATGCTGCATAACGAGTAAGGAAATTGACAGGAAATTAGAGATGATAAAATGTGATATTTGAGTTTTGAAAATATTGTGATTGTAGAAATCAGACATATGAAGTTATAACACATGGAAGTGTTATTAGATCACTCATCAAACCCACAAGGAAAAAACAAAAGCAATTTATAAGGCATTGTCAGGAAGCTGTTATTGCTGACTCTAGCTAATTTTTGTTTTAGCCTACTATTTATTTTATATTTTTCACTTTAAAATCTGCTGTGACTGTCCATATGTCTTTTAATTTATCCTAATTGTAAATGTTTTTAATTTTGTGAAATGACAGGAGATTTAAAACAAAAAAGGAAGGAGAACAGAAAGAGAAGAAGTAGTCAAATTAACAAAAAAAATTATTCTTATAACAATGCCCTTATTATTCTCATTCTTATAAGCTATAGAAAAGCTGAGTGCCACAGTGACCACTTCTTAGTTGGTGCACAATAAAAAATTAATAAAAGGAAATTTTAAGAATAGTGTACTGTAGGGGACACTACAAAAATTCTTGGTTTTGCAGACAACATTGATATTGTTGGAAAAAACGAACTAGAAACTGCAGAAACACAGACTCTCTTTAAGGATGCAGCTCACAAAATAGGACTAGTTATCAGTCAAGATAAAACAGAAAACATAGCAATAACAAGACAGGGAAAGGATATAAACTCTGGCCACATACAGATTGATAATATGAAAATCAACAAATGGAAACATATGTACTTGGGTGCAAACTTTAACTACTCCAACATGCTGAGAGAAGAAATACGATCTAGAATACAATCTGGAAATAAAGTATACCAAGTCCTTCAACATTTGCTAAAGTCAAAGTCTCTAACTCGCAACACCAAGATCAAAATATATGAAATGCTGATAAGACCATTTATTTTATAAGGCTGTGAAACTTGGAGCACAACTACAAGAGATGAAGTCTTATTACAAGTTTTCAAAAAGTCTTACGATGAATCCTTATACCATCCAGGATGCAAACAATGGGGAATCGAGAGTGAGAATTGACAGCAAAATTCATAATATGTTTAAATCACCATTGATCACTGGCGTCATGGGGGCTAATAGACTGAAAGGCTGGGTCATATTAAGAAAATGTCAGATGACAGAGAGGTAAAAACTATATACAAGGGAGCTGAATGGTCACAGCCCTTGGAGCTGACCAAGAAGAAGATGGAGAGACAATATCCAGATGGACCTACAAACACTTGGTGTCACCAGCTGGAAACAAAAAGGCCAGCCAGAGAGAGAAATGGAGGTGTGTGATATCTACAGCATTGAACCTCTTATAACAAACTTACCTTCTTTGTTCCATGGCCCCATGTTGGGGTGGTGGTGGGGAGAATACTCACCACCCCCTCAGAAGCATGTTGTAAAAATGACATTAAGGGACTGGCAATCAGCACATATTTGGCCCCTATAAAGGCAAACACAGAAGTAGAAGAAACAAATAAATCTGTTACAACAAAAGCATACATAAGTAGTTAATTCTTTCAATACATTTGTGATGTCGACACTTTCTATCTAAAAAAAATGTGAGTTTAAAGTAACAGACACTGAGAATTAAGGAGTTAAAATAATACTATTATGAAACATAATTAGTTTGAATAATAACTGGGATGTAATGTCTTGACATAAAAAAAAAATCTGCCAGAGAGAATTAGAAGATGAACATCATGTGTAGGAAAGTTAATGACTTGTTCAGACCAAAAGAGTTAACAAAAGTATGACAGTACAGTGTATTAATAATAATCATAAACAGTATTTATATTATTTATTGACAAAAGATACACTTGTGATTTAAACAGAAATAATCTCCAACACTTTATTTCAGCACATCAGAATTCCTTCTTAGCAAATTCTTGTGAGGTGTTTATCTTGTTTTCATAAAGGTACAGGAAATGGTCTTGCAGGATGGTGTTATGGTACTCTTGATGAAGTAACGGCAGCTCTTAATATAATTAGAGGTAATGCAATACAGTAAATATATTTATGTAGTATTATTTAGATTTTATTTATTTTTTATAACAATAATGTCATTATAATTATATTTACATATGTTGACTTTGGGTGTGACTGAGTAATACTTTTAATTCTTAGACATGTTATTTCTACTGCCTTTGCTGTATCTGTCTCTTCTGTCTAGCACTTACTTTTTTCTTCGATATATAGGACCATGTGTAATTAGTTTTTAAACAATTGTTTGTAGCATTATTAGTCTTACAGACTTTATTACAAAAGCACTTAAGGAATAAGGTATGGACTACAGAAAATGTACCAAAGTCCTGGAAAATAGCAACAGTGATACCAGTTATGAAATTAGGGAAAGAGGCAAATAATGCAGAATCATATCGACCTAAATCCTTAACATCTCATCTAGGTCAAATTCTGGAAACTAATAAATCAGAGGCTAACGTTTTTTTTTTTCTGGAAAATAATAACTTATATAGTTATGCCTTTAGAAAATCCACAGCACAGTAGATCAGATTATCAAATTAAAACATGATGTCAAGACAGGTTTCCTGAAAGATGAAAAGACTTAATGAAAATTCAGAAGAGGGAAATGTCTGGAATATTATATAAGTACATAGACAACTTTTTTTTAAAACAGTAAATTTAAATATAAAATACTCACAACTTTATGGACAACAATATGGCACCACCCAAGGTTCGGTCTTGCCCCCAACAATCTTTACAATAATGATCAATGTCCTCAGTGAGGAGTGCTCAGATTTAAAGAACAACTTATCACAGAATGCTGATGATGCTGCTGTTTGGAGAACGGGAAGATCTCCACAGCACTTTTAGTGAGTTGCAGAATCAAGTTAACACAATTTTAAACTGGATGACAAAAGGGGATTTCAACCTAAAAGTAACAAAAACATTTGGAATGATTTTTGATAAAGGTAGAAAAATAAATGATAACCTTTTAGATATCAAATTGAATGGACACAACATTCAAAGAGTAAACACTACTACGTTTTTGGTCATGACACTGGACGAACAACTAAACTGGAAGAAACATATAGATCTCCTGGCTGAGTCTTGCTGAGGACCTATACATATCCTTAGATTTCTCAAAAGAAGTGAATAGGAAACTAGATCTAAACTAATGCTTAAGTTCTACAAATAATATATGAAAAGAAGGATAGCATTCTGTTTGATTCTGCTGTAAACAGTGATAAATGTAAATTGGATACAATTCAGCACCAAGCACTATGCCTCACAGCAGGTACACCCAAAATTACATCAAGGAGGCTGTAGAAGTGGCACTGGGAATTATGTTCTGCAACTTTAGAGGAAAGGAATTAAGTCTGAATTTCTCCATTAGAGCTATCAGTGACCAAACCAATCCAGCACAAACAGAAGTCCAAAATGGAAGCTAGGCAGCGGCACTGTTCGAAGCCGAGGCAATTTTTTTTTGCTTTTGCCAGAAGGTGTCGATGCATTTTTTGCTCCATTTGCAGACTGGATATAGTTTCGTTGCCCAGCTTCTGAGCTGAATGCATGGCATGACACTGTGAGCTGCGGATTTCATTTGGAATGTTTTTTTAACTGTGACCAACGTGGTGCTGTGAATTGTAGATTCAGAAAATGGTGCGATGCCTGTCGTGCAATGTTGGTGGTGCCCGTGTGTGATCAAAATTGATCTTGTGGGCAACTGCTGATCTGTTGGTGACTTCTGCTATCATCAATGATGAACTGCATTCTAATGTCAGACTGTTTGTGTTAGCACTTTGGATGGCTACCGTAAGCTTTAATGCGAGTGTATGCTAGACATGCTGAGACCGCTGTCTGTCAATCTTTCCACAAGGGACTGTGATAAACATTCTGTTTTTTTTTTCGTTGGCACAGGAGCAGCACAAGATAGGGTGACCCGTTTGCTATGAAGGTGAAAATAAGACTACCAGACTACCAGACAAACAGAAGTATCCAAAAGGAGGCCAAATAAATATATTCCAACAACCATGAAATGCATAACAGATTTGAGTAATTTTGCACCCCTGAACAACCTCTTCAGTAATTATAAAAGGGTCCTTTACTTTACTGATCAAATAGAAAGTAACCCTCTGCTATAAATAACAGGGACTGACTTTCTCAACTGTTAGGCACCAGGCAGTGCATGATGTATGCTTGGATATTCTGAGGGGTCTTTAATATCTAATAATATTCTTACAGTTCTTCTGATATGTAATAATTACTCCTCTCCTCCTCCTCCACCTACTTCGTCTTCTTCTTCTTATAATTTGTCTTCCTCTTTTTTCTTCATCTCCTCTTCGGTGGAATGTAGCTGTCAACCAACTTGCTCTCGGTGGCCCTATCCTCTGTCATGTACAGTGCAATCCGTGTTCTCACTATCTTGTTCATCTCATTCTGTAAATTTCTTCACCCCCACTTCATTGTTTACAACCACAACTTTCCATTACGATGTACATCAGTCTGATGTGACTGGATGACTGCAAGACAGGATACGTAAAACACATAAGAAGAATCCTGCTTTCAACAAATGCTATTGTCATTGTCATGAGGTCGCTCTCATCATAGGCAGCCTGAAAGAAACTTGGTCTCTTGCCAGCTTTCCCACCTCTTACACTTTCCTACCCTAGGTGTAATTTAAATCCTGTGCCCATCTTCGTGCTTGTTGGCCCCTGTCCCTCTTTCTTGGTACCATGCCTTCTGCCATTATTTTTCCAATCCGCTGTATGCCTGATATGGCCAAAAAAGATGTTAAGATCTTTTAGGAATTCAGTATTTCTTTTCTGTTGACAGATTGAGTGAATAGCAAATGCCAGAAATAAAAAGCCTAAGTGATAATTGACCCGACAAGGACCTTGACATGATTTACATCGAACACTGACACAAGTAGAAATTCCACATATGTTTGTTTTTAAAAATTTTTCAAGATACCAGTGTTTACTTGTTATTATTTTCATCATTTTTGGTTGGTTATCACATTTTCCAACATTCTCATTATTTCTTTATGATTCACTTTCTTTATGATTTACTCTGTCAAATACTTCAATATAGTCAATATAGTACAAATATCGGTCTCTAATAATTTATATTATTTTCTATATAATGATCTTATTATTGGCTTGGGAAAAGGAGGTGATTGTAAGAAGGGTTAAATACAACATAAAATGGAACTAGAAAGTTGACGCAACAAATTGAAAAGAAGCCCACAAAAACAGCTGAACATTTTTTTAAAAAAAAATCGTTATCAGTGGAGTACTAAATAACACAACTGTGACTGAAAACTCAACGGAAAATATGACGAAGCTTCTAAAAAAATCCAGAAGTTAGCATAAAATCAAGAGTATAGGGGAAAGAATATATATTTGAAGGGCTAAATTAATGAAACAAAATAAGAATAGGTATGAGAAAAAAAAGGGGGTGGAGGGAGGAGAAATATGAACAAGTTAAACAAATAGATGAGTTTAAAAAAAATTCAAGATGTATTGAATATTGATCCCAAGGACTGAGAATGCCAAAACTGCGAATGAAACGATTTTCTTAATAGTAGCGGCTGGTTTTATCACCAGAGCATAATTTAATAGCAGTAACTGAGATATCACTTTCATCTTGGTGGTCAGAACTGTTAAAATGGAGGGTGACAGGTTTAAGAGCTTTATTACAAATACCCGTTAAATGTTCGCATAAATTATTTGCTAGCTTCCTACTGGTTTCCCCAATATATACCTTTTTACATTTTCTGTGTGCAGACAGTGGCATAAATCATGAATCTTACAACCTAATTTATGCCATCATGTGTGCATGCGCACACACACATACATGCACGCACACATGCATACATACACACACATACATACACATACATACACATAAAAGTCACATCACTGATCATTGTTCTGTTAACAGGAGAAAATCACAAAGCTCCAGTGCTAACAGTTCATAGCTGTAGTGAGTTCGTTACACTGTGTGGTATGAGTTTTGGGTATGGTGAGTTTTCAGATGTAATAAAGCGGACAGACGAACTGCGATGGATGGGAAGATTGAGATACCCATGTAAGTTGGTCTATGTTTTAATTAAAAATCTAAAGATAGTAGTTTTCTCTTTTTCAGAACTGATATCTTAAGTCAAGGTAAATATTCAGGCGGAAAATTTTCAAGATTAAAATGTTGAAGATCAGACATTGTGGCTGAGTATAAAATAACATGTATTTGTATACATGCTAATAAAGGTATAATTGCCAAGTTGCTATCTTAGTAGGCGTATTGGATACAACCGTCTTGGACTTTCCATGACCTATGTATCTTGAGCACAGTGAGCTACTGGAACTATTGTGTCAGAGTTTTCTCCATCTGGCAGAAGAACTCTTTAGTAGCTATAAATGTTTTAAGTCCTTGATTTTTCTATGTCTGCAAGATGCTAGCAACTGACCATAATGCGGAGCCCAAAATCTTCTTGTAGCACAGCTATCTTCTTTTTGTATTTAGATGTCACACCCACATTTTTCTTTTAGTTTGCTACAGGAGGAGTCATTTGAAGAATATAAATGAGGAGAAAGATGGTTGTGATGACAGTGGTGATGATGATGGTCTCTCATGCTTACTACATACTTCTCTAGTCGCTGATGCTTGTATAATAAAATGCCTTGAAACAACTCTTTTCTGTACTGTATGTATTGTGATTGTGATACCTCAGTAATGTCACAAATAACATCAGTGATGTTCTAAATGGCTGCTGTGTTTCCTCTATGGTTACATACTCTTGATATCTGTATCTGCCACCTGGCTTCTAGTGCTAGCGCTGGTACTAACGGTTTGATCATCGACTCTAAGATCTTAGTAATATTTCTATCCAGTTGTCTCTGTTGACCATGGATCCAGGTATCTTGTTTGTCTTCTCTGTAATTGGATGTTTTGTTTCATGCCTCCTCTCTAGTGTCTGTCTTTGAGGCTCCATGTGACTGTTTCCACTTCTCTAATGTTGAGCTGGCATCTCCGCACTAAAGGCTCTTGTCTGCGAGGGTCAATGTGACTAGGCCCTCTTCTTCTAAGTCTTTTAGACTGAGGAGTGTCTTTAAGGGTCTATTTGACAAGTCCCTCCACTTCCAAGTCTTGACAAATGAAAATTGCTCAAGTGGATTTTACCCACTATTTATACTGAGATGTTGGAATGCATGGTATGTGTTTTCTGCTCACGAAACTGCCTCTGGAAGGTTCCAGTATGCTGAAATGTATTTACTATCTAGGTTTTCACCATAGGATTTCCAAACTGCTTCTTGATTAAATCAGATAACTCTACGTCGAAATACACTAAATGGATTGACAGTATCCTGCTATATAACCAGACTATTCATTTGCAAAATATCTCTCTGCTAATAAATAAGTGCTGGTTTTAGAAAGGCATTGTCAAAACTGCCAAAACCTGTTGATTCTCTGTCCCTTCAACTAACACTCATCTGATAACATCTCCCTGTTACATTCTCTCAAATGTTGTTGATAATCAGTTTTCATGCCACAAAAATATGGCATTTTTTTGTCAAAGTGGAGCTTTATTAATAAATCTTTCTCTTATTTTAACCTTTCTCAAATAGTCCAAAGTAGCAAAAAGAAACTGTTTAATTTTTAAAGAAACTGAAGATGTGCTTTTGGATAGTGAAAAAGTTGGCTGGACAGATATATGGAAAAAAAAATGACTGGGATTCCTAAAAAACAAGATTTAATTTAACCCTGTTGCAGACTTGCACAAAATGAAAGTTATCTTGGACGGTTTGTGCAGGGGGGATAGCTGGTGAAATAGAGGCATCAGTGCGAGAGCTGATCAATGAAAATTCACATCCAGACACTTCGTTATATACGCAGATGGGTATGCAGTGATAGGTAAAAAGAGTGGGTAGGATTTTATTGAAAACAGAAAGCCCCACGCATAACGTCACGACCCCAGTGTGAGCGTGAGGTTGAAATGGCAGCCTTTTGATAGCTTGAGATTGAAGCAGCATAGCTTACATGTGGTCATTGTAACTGAAAATGGAAACAAAAAGAATTTTATTTTCTCTGGAAACATTCTGTTGTGATTCTGTTATGGTGAAAAATATTATTTCTTAGGAAAAAAAAATTTCTGACATATTTACTGACACAGTTAGCCTTTTTTTTTTTTTTAAAATGTTTTCCTTTTTTCAGATGCATTGACTGCGATGTTATTCAAGAAACCTAGAATGTTCAAGTGTATTATTGAGTATTGTGTGGCAGATAATGATGAAAATCAAGACTTTGGTCAAAGGTAAAATGTATTTGTGTTGGCATGTTTACATCTTTTTAACATCTTCTTTATTTTTTCTCAAAAAGAAATTGTTGCTACATTATGTTTTCACTAAACCTGCAATATTTTTTAATTGTTTGGCTTTCATCTTCTTTTTTAATCCTTCTGTCAGAAAACCATATATCAGGTAGCCAGTAGCTTTGATGAAAGCTATTTTGCAGTCCAAATCTCCCTGTGTACAATCTGCTTTGTTTCGATTGAGTTTAAAACAGACCAGATGGCTTCTCTTTTAGCAGCATACATCTACAGTGTTGAAATGAATACTCAGCATTTTCAGGGGCCAAGTTGCGGGGACACCTCCTTGTTTTTGAAACTGAAAAACTTGAACATAAGTTGGCAAAGTCTTCTGTGCTCCGTCGTTAGTCTGAAAAGGATACACTCTCTCTGAAATCTATGAGGCCCACAAATTTTGACAGACTTGGCCGACATTAATTTCCCTTTACAAAAATGGCAGAGAGGGTGGTGCACAATAAATACAACAGAGAGTGTAATATATTTCTGATCCCTGCAAAACTATGTATTTTTTAAAAAGAGGAATGAATGTACAATATGAATGAATCTGTAAATGTTTAATACTGTTACAGTTAGTAGGACAGACAAATTCTGCTTTAAGTTTACAAAAACTAAATTTTGTGAGACAGTTCTTCACTTACAATGGTTTTGCAGCCACAAGAGCAGTGAATATCCGAATTTGAAGATAACACTTTAAAGTGTGCTCATTTCCTAACAAACTCCAAAGTTAAGATAAGTTTTTGGTTAGTTTAACACTCATAGACTCAAAGTTCTTACAGAGCCATCTGTATAGATAATCACATCACTTGGGCTGGAATTGTCATGAATCATTTGTTGAATTTCTGATTCAGCAGCGCCAGCTGGCCAGTCTCTGATGTATACCAAAGTGATAAGAACTCTACACAATTCTGAAATTTGCTGTGACCCTTAGATTTACCCAGGGCATCATGCAAGAAGTGCTTCTTGTCTGCAGCTACTCTGAGATTTGAGTTTGCCTGCACAACTTTGAGCCTATCTGCAATAGTGGGCAGTGCAAGTATATATAGCACACATACTATAGGGGTATCTCTTGAAAATTCCATAATCACCCTCATGGCTTCATTCTGTATGCATTTCAAGTTTCATCAGCTGACTGTTTGATATGGCAAGCATTCCAAGTCCATTATCATTGACAGGATCACACGCTGGAACATTGTGAACAGCATTCATTGTTCCATATCTGTTGCTGCCATAATCTTGAGAGCATTGAGTCCTGTTTGGCATTTCACCACAACTGCCTCCACGTGATCCCTATAGTACAGGCGTCTATTGGAAGTGCTACCTATATACCTCAGTTTGCTTCATCTTTTGATGTTGTTAATTGTGAGGCTTGGAACATAAGCTCTTACATTTCTATTGCCCAGAGAGCACCATAAAATAGCAGCCTTTTCTAAATGTCCCCATTTCTGCACACCAGTCAGTCACTGTCTACAGTTGCCTGTAGCTCTTGGGCTATCCGTTGCCTATTACTTCCCTGCCTGTATGCAAGAACATCGTCAGCAAATGTCAGTATCCTTCCATCACCTGGTACTTCAAGTTTAGCAGTTTTGCTTGTATACACATTGAAGAGAACTGGTGACATTGCAGAACCTTGGTGTATTCCCTGGGCAAAATTACATGGTTCTGAGGTCATGTACCCAGCGGAAGGGCAACCGTGATTGTATGGAGGACAGCTGATATCCATCCAGTCCACAAGCCAGGAACAAACTCCCTTTCCATGAATGCAGATAGCAAAATATCATACCTGACTCTGTTGTAGGCATCCTCAAGATCTAGTGCTGCTACAACTGTCTCCTGTTTGTTCTGGAAGCCCTCATAAACATCAAAAACAAAGGTAGCTGCATTTGACCAGGTATCTTTTCATGGCCGGTAACTACCTAAACCTTTCAGCAGCTCTTCTTTTTCCAAAAACATTTGTAGTTTAATAGCAATAATCTTCTCAAGGACCTTGCCAAAAGTATTTTGTAGGGTGATAATCCTGAAGCTGCTGTGTCTCGAATGACCTTTTCCCCCCAAAAATATGATCTGGTAGGTGCCCGTCTCCTTCCATGGCTTCAGTTTTCTGGCATGCACCATGAGGAGGTAGGGTTGACCTGGGTGCTCTACGGGTCATTGTCAGGCTATTTAAATTTAAATTTTCACCTCTCTGAGGAGAAGCAAGCCAACCTTAACATTGCAGTGCCAAGCGCCTGAGCAAGCCCGCATACGGCGTCGACCACACACAATTACAAAATGCACTGTCTGGAATTGACACTAGCAATGAATGAGATCAGTTTGTGACCACATATCGATGAATAAATTCTCCTATACAAAGAAAAACGTGAGAATAACCTGCCTTGAATACTTTAATGGTATTTCCAAACATTAGAAACAAACAAGTAGCAGTTTGTGAATCAATATGTACGGGACACAATATCGACACTGACTGTGTTGTTTGGGCAAGTCTGAACTTCTCAAACAACACTCACAGCATTGCTCGGGCCTCAGAGACTTGAGAGGCCATAAAATTATTCTTAGGGAGAAAATTTAGTGGGGTTATGAGACGAGGTAGATCTATCTCTCTCTCTCTAAATCAACTACTGCACGTCTCCAAATGACAGTCACCGAGAATTAAATGCCGTTTCATATTTATTATTGATAACACATAAGCTACGAGAATCAGTTACAAAAGTAGAGAGGTTACTAAGGCAAAGAACCCTCCCAGATGGAACTACAAGAAGGCTAACTGGAGCCTTTTCACTTCCCAGTTGGACGACATGTTGAAGAGAGTCTTCTTCAGAAGACTGGAAGTAAATGCCAAATTGAAGATCCTCAACACAACTATTCTAAATGCAGCCAAGGGTAACAAACATGAGGCAGCAGGAAAAACTTTAAACCTTACTGGTCGCCTGAACTGGACACTCTGCATTCCAAACTTAGTACCAGGAGGGAAAATATGGAGAAGGATCCGACAGATAAAAATGTAATACTTCATAACAGAGCAAAAGCAGCCTTCATCAAAGAGAGAAATAATCAGATGAGGGAAAGCTGGCACAAAAAGACGGCGTCATTTAACCTCGAGAAGGACACTTCACGTCTGTAGAATCTCACAAAAAGCCTGAATGGAGACAAGACAGAAAAAGCCAGAGTTGTACTCCTAACAGATGGTGGAGCTGTTACTGGCAAGGTAGCAGCAGATGTGCTAGCTGAAACACACCAGAAAGAAACTGAGGTTCATATTCCCATGCAAAGAATAAAAGAAGTACGAAACCAGACCAAGACTCTTCTAGCAGACTCTAGCACAAAAACAACCGAGGCCTGCATGTCAGAAAAGTTTACCATGCAAGAGCTGGAAGAAGGAATTGGAGAGTTGAAAATGAAGAAAGCCCCAGTGGCTGGCAGCATTACAAACGAATTTCTCTCTCATCTTGGACCTGCTGCCAAGAAGTTTCTCCTCTGCATTTACAACCAGAGCTGGCAGAAAGGGGTGGTACCGTCAGCCTGGAAGGAAGCTCTCATCCAGCCTATCCTTAAAAAGGGTGGAGACAGAAGAGACCCAAAAAGCTACAGACCCATCAGCCTTCTTAGTTGTGTAGGAAAATTGATGGAGGAATTAGTAAATAAAAGACTAATGTGCTTCTTGGAGACAAACTCTGTAAACACCACCACACAGACAGGATACAGACAGCACAGAAACACAGAGGACCAGTTGACATATCTGGCACAGGAAATAGAGAATGCCTTCCAGGAAAAAAAGAAAGTTCTTGCTGTCTTCTTTGACCTCTTGTGCTTTTGATACAGTTTGGAAAGAAGGCCTACAACTAAAACTTCTACAAGCAGGAGTTGTGCACAACATGTACAAGTGGATCAAAGACTTTCTTTTCCAAAGCAGAGCCAGATTCATAATTGATGGACACATCGGCAAACTGGCAAAACTAAGAGAAGGAGTTCCCCAGGACGTGAGATAGCACCAACTCTGTTCCTGGTTTACATAAATGATATCACAGCAACCTGCCACCAGCACGTTTATAATACCCTACATGCTGATGATTTTGCAGTTTGGACAGCCTCCGAATTCACTACCACAGCCTCATATCTGTTACAGAAAACTGGAAAATGTAGAAGCCTGGACCGAAAAGTGGGGTCTAAAGCTAAATAATTCAAAAAGTACAGCATCACTTTTCTCTCTCTCCCCCAAAAAAGAAAAAATCAAAATTTGGATAAAAAACCAGCTCATTCCACAGACTGACACTCCTACCTTTCTTGGCGTTACACTTGATTCGCGACTAACTTGGAAGTCACACGTAGAAGCAGTACAGGGGAAAGCATTCAAGAAGCTTGCAGCGATGAAAAAATTAGCGGGTACCACATGGGGCGCCAACTCCAGAATCCTAAAACAAGAATATACTGGAGCAGTCAGGCCAGTCATGGAATTTGCCTCCACTGCATGGGCTGCAGCAGCCAAGACAACAATGGGAAAACTGGACAAGGTTCAGAATATGGGATTAAGGATTGTTCTCGGAGCCATGAAAACCACCCCCATCAGAGAGATAAAGAGGATAGCAGATACTGAACCACTCGAACTCAGAAGTCAATCCAAAACTCTTTTGCATATGAGAAATCAAAAAGACATGAAAGTCATTCACTGCATTTTAAATTTCAAGAGAGAACAAAAAACAGACTGAAGTGTCAGAGCACCAACCACCTTGCTAGAGAACTGTACAGACAGCACCGAGATCTGCTTGAAAGTGATGTAGCACAGTGCGAAAAACTTAGGCCAGAACAATGGACAAGCAACCCAGAGAAGGCAAATGTAGTCCTAACGGTACCAGGGATCACTTCAAAAGATGCCAAGACGGAGACACAACAGAGAACCCTGGCTCTTGCTATGCTTGATGAGAAGTATCCAAACACCACTTGGACTCAGGTTTTCACCGACGGCTCTGCTACAGATGCAGTCAGAAAGGAGGGTTGTGGAATATACATTAAACCCCCTAGCAGTAGAGCAGAAACTCTCTCTCTACCAGCTGGTGACATCTGCACTAACTTCAGAGCTGAGGCAACTGCCCTCCTGCAGTCAAACATCTCATCACTCAAGAACACAGAGGGCGAAAAATTGTTATACTTAGTGACCCATTGTCTGTTCTCAAAGCACTATCAAGCGAAAAACAAGACAAACTAATTGCAGATCTAAGGACCAACATAGGCTTACTTTCCAAGGAAGCAGAACTGATCTTGCAGTGGATACCAGCCCACTGTGGTATTCAAGGAAATGAGAGAGCAGATGAGTTGGCAAAAGCTGGGAGTAATCTTCCACAACTTCATCCACCACACAGCTACAAGGAAACCAAAACAGCGCTAAAGCAGTCTTTCAAGCGGGAATGGCGAAGGCAGAATGGAGATTACAGACCAGAGAGTGACAGCATAAACAAACTCAACAGGAAAGAACAAACAACAATTTTTAGACTTTGGACTGGACACTTGGTCTTCGAGCACACCTGTACAGGATAGGCATAAAAGAATCTGCTGCCTGTGATTGTGGAGCAGAATGACAGACCCCTGGGCACATACTACAGTACTGCCCTAACCTCTCCCAGCAAAGACTGTGGATCTGCACCAAGGGAGCCACATTGAAAGAGAAGCTATAGGGGACCGGTGTCGACCTTAAACGCACAATCCTATTTGTGACCCAGACTGAACTCAATGTTTAGCATGACTGATGTCGAACGCAGAAGAAGAAGAAGTCTCATATCAGCATTACAGACTGACACTTACATCATTCATGCAGGATCCATGTGCTCAAACTTTGAGTGTACATTCACGACATTGACATGCACATGACTGGCACAACTACCAGTAAGCAGGACACATTTACAGTCCTTCTCTCAGTTGTACTTCTACATGACTTTGATGCAGATGAACCACAATGTTCCCTCCTCCTCACTCTAAGTCCACTTTCATTCCTTCTTGCTCTAGGTCTGCTTTCACTCCATCTCGCTCTGGGGTCATGTCACAGACTTGCTGGTCAGCTCTTTCCCTACTTTCTTGTGGATTTCTAATTATTTTCCCTGGTCTCTGGGCAGTAAGACCGGATGCTCATGTGTAGTTTTGCACACGTAATCTTGGCAGTTGGAAATTTAAAGAGTAGCCTAACAGTGCTGCCCCGGGAAAAATTTGAGTTAAAATCTGCCTAAAGTATTTCAGGATCCTCGCCTGTGCAACAGAGTTCATGCACTGTGCTGAGATTCTTCAGACTCAGGCTTGAGTAAGAAGTAGAACGGAGCACTTATGGTTTTCACCCATGTGCCGTGATGTTGATACATTAAATAAACACAAACATAAACGAGATCTCATGTGCTAACTCATTCAGGTGGAGGAGCACATTGGGGAGGATACTAGCCTTATGTTATGGAAGAAGAAATGCAACCTGAAAACTTTGTGTTATGGCACGGCAGACCAGGTCCTTAGCTTTGCACCCCAGTATATTCGCAGCGTGTTTTTTTTTGACCCAGTATATTCCCAAAATTATCCTTGTCCACCCAGTATATTTGCAGTGTTATTCTTGTCTACCCAGTATATTTACAATAGTATCCTTGTCTACCCAGTATATTTACAATAGTATCCTTGTCTACCCAGTATATTTACAATAGTATTCTTGTCTACCCAGTATATTTACAATAGTATCCTTGTCCACCCAGTATATTTACAATAGTATCCTTGTCTACCCAGTATATTCGCAGTGTTCTTCTTGTCGACCCACAGTATTAACCATGTCCACCCTCTATGTTCGTAGTGTTCTGCTATAAAGCTGGAACTAAGATTACCAAGATTGCCTATTTATCGGCTTCATACTGTTTGCAGTTATCCAGTGTTTAGGTTGGCTAATTACATTTATCAGAAAAAAGCAACTGAAGGAATTTTATTGTCAGAAAAAGGCAGTTTTTTTTTTTTTTTTTTAAATTATGACATCATAATTTGTCTTTATCATTTTTCTTCTTCTTTTGTTCGCCTGAAATAAGTTGTCTATATCAGCAATTTTGTCTCTTGTATATATTTCACTGTTGTTGTTAATTCATTCAGTGGTCCATAGAGTTTACGTTCCACTGTTGTTCTTTCTAGCCAAAAGGTTTGCCTTAATGTGTCAAATTCGGTGCAGTCCTGGAGTACGTGTTCTGCTGTCTGGGGTACCTTTCCACAGGTGCACATTGCTGATACGCCTATCTTGAATTTTGTGTACATGTGGTTACGTAATCGGTTGTGCCCTGTTCTGAGGCGGAGCATATTGACTTGTTCTGATCTGTCTATAATAAAATAGTCATCTTGTGCTGGGGCTGGTGGTTTCCTGATTGATTTAATGATTCTTTTCTTTTGGTGGTATGCGACTGGAACATCCGGCTGCAGTTTTGTCGCAGTCTTTATCATTTAGAAATATGTTTCTAAAAAAAAAAAAGAAATTATGAAAAGAATGTATTCAATTAACTTTCCACTGCATTTGTAATTCTTGCTTACTTTCCGTCATTTCTGCACCAGTTAAAACATGTCAAAAATGTGTGTGTATGTATATCATCGTCAATCAGCAAGTTCTTTACAGAGGTCCTCCTCAAGGCATGCCTGAAAGTATTTCTTTCCCTAGGAGGAATTAAATTAAATTTTAACAATGAATCCTTTTTTCCAATATCTTGGGATTTTTCCTCTGCCCATATCCCTTTAAAGAAATCTTTCACTTACATCGTCTTCTGCCTTGAGCATTTCTGCAGTAATATCATCATTTCCTGCTGCCTTATAGCTTATTAAATCATTTTTTTTCATCATTCATTCCATGATTATGCTAGATAATAGGGGGAATAAAATGCACTCATGTTTCACTCAACTTTCTGCTTCAAACCAGTAACCAGTCCCATGCGCTTATATATATATATATTGCCTTATTGCTTATTTTTTTCTATTAATTCCAGTATGAAATGATTAGTATTAAATTTGTGAATACTTTGGTGAAATACAAGTGGCACAGTCAGCAAGAAAATAAACAATACTATTGAAGTATTGTCAGTGGAAATAAATCATTATATCAATTACATAAATAATTTTAGGTCATTTTGAATGATTTTCCTTTCATATTTACTGTAACTGATTTCATGAATTTCTGTGTTACAGCTCAAGTAATGCAAGTGCTCAGAGATCAGGTAAACTACACATTAGGAGCTTATTAAATAGTCTAGCTAGAGCATGGGACATAGTAGTGATGATGTTAAAGAGTGTTTAGAAGGTTACAAGTTGCCATTCTCAGTTCTGTGCCCGTTTTGTAGTCTTTTGCTGTGTTCACTTTTTACTTTTACTTTAATTATCTGTTTTAGATTTTCCTTTTCTTTTCAATGCTTCTTTTCAAGTAATTCCGTTAGGAACACACTTGCTTGGTAATTCAGAGATCTGTTCACATAGACTTTTTGGTTGTAGAATCAAAGACATTTGGTCAAAGTCTTTGAATTTTCTTTCATTAAATAATGACATAAAGGGACCCTTTTCTTCACCTTCACTCATATTGAGCATATAGGGCTAGACCTTTATTTTATAGACCAATCTGCATATGGTTGTGATGTGGTCAGCATCACACTGGCTGCCTTTACTTCCCAAGACTTTACCTGGTATCTGTTTAGGGCTGGGTCGACATGGGAGCAAAGGTCTTTTTTTTTTAAAGTTAGGCTTTGTCAGGACTTAAACCCATGACCTTCTGATCAGCTGGGGAGCCAAGGTCATTTTAAAAAAAGTTAGGCTTTGTCAGGACCTAAACCCAGCAGGCAAGCATCTAACTGCTACACCACAACGGCTTCCACTAATGACACACAAGATATTTGTTTTTTTCAGATTCCACTTTTCACCTTTCTAGGAGAGCTAGCTGCTTCAAACACTGCTGGCACCACAGGAATAGACATAGCTGTCTGACTTCAAGTCGTCATCATCATCATCATTGTCCTGTTGTGCCATTATATCTTACATAGGGCTTACAGGCTATTCCTCCATTTTGTTCTGTCCTGTGCAGACACTTTGATATCAAGGATGGAATCCACTCCAGCACCTTTGACCTCTCTTATGAAAGCTTATTTTGGCATCTTTCCATTATTTCTAATTTCAATGCTTGTTTGGTTATCTTCTGCTAATTTCTACTCAGGATTTATCCAGTATAGCACCATCTTCTTTTGCTTATAAATGGTAATAACAGTGTTTGTCCAGACATTTCTCTGATTTCTTCACCTCTCTTGAATTCCTCCTATTTTATATTCATCATTTTTTTCAGGCATTTGTTTTTGAATATATTTAACTTTTGTTCCATGTCTTGTTCATGTTGTTATAAAATAGCTGAGTAAATTTTGTACAAGTGTCTTTGTGCATGCTAGTTTACCTCAGCTCACTGATATTTAAATAATTTGATGGGGGATTTAGTTATAAATTAATACAAGCTCAGATATTAGTCCATTTTCTCACGTGGGTGTGCAGTGTTAGCATTCAAACCCACACACTCACTGTATAAGTGTATTTTCTCAGGTGGGTTGGCGACAATTGAGGCTCTTCTTTGAATAAAATCCTGACAATTATCATGCTCTTTGGTCTATACTCATTGACAGTCTAGAGCTAAATTCTTTTGCATTGACTGATGTCATTTTTCCATGGTTAATGCACAGGAAATATTATAAAGGGGAACATCACACTTACTGGGTCACTGATCACACACTCTCCCTTGTTCTCATACTGTCAATTTCATATCTGAAGGACAAGGCAGATATGGTCAAGGCCCTTTGGGAAAAAGCAACGGAATCATTAGAGAAACAAGATTATTATGGCCTGGAGAGAATGAGGCACCTGGGTGTAACCAGAGGGTCTGGCCTGCTCAATACGCTCAGAGGAAAGGCAAGATGGACATGTAACCAGATTTTGACCAGTACCATCAGTATTGGAACTCTGCGCTGGCTGCTGAAGATGAGCAGTCGGGGCATTTTCATACATACTCCGTCCTCATCCATGTGTAGACAAAACTTAAGATTGGTGAATCAGCTATGAGCACATGTGGATTGGCACCTGAGGCAACAGATCACATCCTCCCAGACTGTCCTAATACAAAATGTCAAGGCAGAACTTCTGGCCAAGAGGAACACCAATAAATGCCAAACTTTACGGGTCGCTGAGTGAGTTAACACAAGACAGTGGCGCTTATACTAGAGACAACATTGCTGATATAGATATTCTATTCCAGGCGAATAAAAGAAGAAACCATGGAAAGGCAAAAATACAACAAACAAAAACAAGAAAGACTTTGGAGCCTTTTGGATACCTGAAGTTAACCACAGTTAAAATACTGCATTTTCAAACAAAATACAATGGTTTGAAACAAACTTCAGGTGAGCGATATTTTGGTAGTTAAGACCACAACTGAGCTTATATTTGAGAAAATTGCAAAGGTATATAAGGCAAACACTATTGAACGATTTTACTGTATTCACAAGACAAACTGTCTATGTAGAATATTAAATAAGGTCCATTTTTTAATGTAGCAATTTTTTTTTTCAGAATGGAAAGTTTACACAGGCAACAGTGACAATGTGTGTGGGTTCTTTGCTATCTTATGTGAACGTACCATAGATGGGAATGATCATATTCTGAATCCCCAAGGAGGTTGTATCGATCTCTTAATTGACTTTGGCTGTGGTCGTATTAATCTGATAAAAACATTTACAAAATTTGTTCTTGGCATAAATGCAGCGGTAAGTTTTTTAAAATTAAAACACACATTTTACTTTATAACTCCAGATTCTATATTTAAGGTATCATTGTAGAATTATTGTTGCTAATGCATTTGCCTGCCAGTTGGGCCATCCTTTGTTCATTTTCCTTCTCAACCCTAACCTGAAGACAGGATTTTTATCTCACTACACAATTCTGGGGTTGACCAAGCTTAGTGAAATTACTAGATTCTGTGGTGTTATGCCCCTGAGGTGATACTGATCTTATCATCCTTTCTTACCAACTCACACAAATTGAAATGAAAGAAATTAAAAATTGCAGAAAGGTCCGCAACTGAGAAACACAAAATGTAGGTCAGTTCTTATCTGTCACAGTTTACACAAAATAAATAAAGAAAATAAGACACTAATGCAGGGCTATTCAATTGGCGGCCCGCAGGCCAGATGTGGTCCGCAGAGGCTTAGCGAGTGGCTCCGCCGATCATTGCCACTGAAATGTAGTAGATTTTTTTAAAAATTTAATCAATCAATGTCTTAGTATAAATCTTCAAAAATCAGTTGTGTCTATCATGACAATAGGAAATGTTTGTCAGGGATCTCTAAATGCCAAGATACAAGGGAACGGGCGTATGAACAGACAATACCACAACTACGGAAATGTCTCAGGCATGGAAATGTAATTATTTTATGGTAAATGTTACTTCAAATAGCAGAACTCACTTGTTTGGAGCCAGAGGTAACTAGACAGGCTGAAAAGAGTCAAGTAACTGGTAGGAAGCAATCACTCCACTGAACAGTCAATGAAGGTAAGATATTTATTGGACAGAAGGTGTATGAAAATACCAGCCCGGTCCAGATAGTTAGCACTTAGATTACTGAGGAAATCTCCCTAATGATGACCACTAGTACACAAAGACTAATGACAGTAGATGCTGCAAAACACTAGTGATACTGGACATTGCAGAACACATGCTAGTGATCTTGTTATCAGATTAAAATCAGATATTTTGTGAACATCCACACAGCCAGATGTAGATTGCCGGACTCGATTGTGTAGTAACAAACTGAAACAGTAACAGTGTTTTAAGTTATCTAAAATTTTATTAATTTACTAGTTGTACCCGGCCACGCTTTGCTGTGGCCCAAAATGGTGAAATGGAGAAGAAAGAAAAAAGCTCTCAGCTAACAGTGTCTGTCATATCCCCCCCCCCCCCCCTCTCCCTCGACCCAGTCATATCTCCCTCTCCGAAGGATTGAAAAATCATCCATGGCAAAATTGTTAAAAAAGAAAGAGTTAAGAAATGAGAACTTTAAAATAATATTTTAAGCTGTCTCAGCTAACTGTGTCTGGCATAACCCCACCCCCCCCCCTTTCCACCAATCATATCTCCCGCTCCGAAAAATTGAAAAATCATCACCTGGCGAAGTCATATCTCCCTCTCCAAAGGATTGAAAAATCATCCATGGCGAAATTATTAAAATAGAAATAGTTAAGAAATGAGAACTTTAAAATAATATTTTAAGCTCTCTCAGCTGTGTCTGGCATAACCCCCCCCCCCCCCCCCCCCATCATATTTTTCTCTCCGAAGGATTTAAAAATCATCACCTGACGAAATTATTAAAATAGAAATAGCTAAGAAATAATAACGTTTAAATAATATTTTAAGCTCTCTCAGCTAACTTTCTGACATAACACCCCCCCCCCCCCCAATCATATTATCCTCTCCGAAGGATGGGAAAATCACTGTGTGACGAAATATTGTAACTAAATTGAGCTTTTCATCTGAGTCCACCCAGACTTAAATAGGTAGCATTAACTTGTACAGAGAAGTAAATGTAGCCAGTGTAACAGCTACCACATCACCCATCCAGTACCAGTACTACTGCAACTACTACCACCACCACCATCACAACAACAACAGCAACAAAAACAACAACAACAACAAAAACTGTCACTACAGTCTGTGTAGGTTGGTGTAGAAAAGGGGAGTTTTTGCCGCATGCTGTTGCCATGGACTATTTAGTTTAATGTTGTCCCCGACATAGAAATAAAAAGAAACTTCATCACGTAACCAATGATGGAACCCACAGTAAAAAGTACACTATACTCACGAATAGCGGAGAAAAATACCCCGCACCCGTCAGCTCTCCCTCTCCGAAGGAGCGATTTTTAACTGACCTTGGCATCCGTGTCCACCCAAACTAAACTGGACTGTAAGCTGTCTTAGTAACAGTTTCTGTCATCGCCGAATAGTTTTTGATTGAGAAGAGTCGCGGAGAGGCTAATTATGACTTAACTGAAATCGGATGTCTTTGGGCGAAGGCGCAGATGTAACCCACAACACAACGTGGCAACCGCCTTTTTAGGGGAGAAAGAACAATTATCACCCAGCGGGGAATCGAACACCGGTCACCTGCGTGAAGAATGGAATACTTAAAACTATACTTTCGAAGACTGAAGAGTTTAGGTCAGATTTCGCAGCCTAGCTGTAAACCACAACACAACGTGCCAACGGCTCTCTCGAGGGCGAACGAAGAATACCCGTGACATGACCATTGAGCATCACGTCGTCGCTGTGGCGGGCTAGCTGTAAACCCAAAAACCGAAAAAGGCGTAGATATCGCAGCCTAGCCATAAACCACAACACAACGTGCCAACCGCCCAGTTAGGGGCTTTAAAAAAAAAATCACCTAGCGGGGAATTAAACGCAGGTCACCCGCATGATAAGCAGAATAGTTACCAACTGCGCTACCAAACACTCGACAAAATTGGAAATAAGATTGTATAATAATGCAAAGTTCAATAAGAGCTTGGCAGCAAAAAATAGCCATTCATCTAAAAAGAAATCTGGGCCGGCAACAAAACAAATAATGATTTGACCGTTGCTGGAGCGACGTCGTTCATGGTTTGTGCGATTTTCTGACAAAAAATCATGCTTGGAGTCAAAGGCAACGTTGTGTGCAAATTTGAAAGCAATCGGTTCAGTAGTTTCCGAGTTTAGGGATAACAACATCGAAAAATTTACATTTTCATTAATATAGACTTAAATACTTGATGCCATGGCTGGTACTAGTAAGCGAACAAAGTGGGAATTTTTAAATCATGCATTCAACAATGACTGGACACTGAAATATTTATTTATATCACCAACTATGCCTAATTCGAAACCAATATGCTTGCTGTGCAACAAATGTGTGTCAGCAGTAAAGGAGTATAACGTGAAGTGGCACTTTACAATGAAACATGCTGATTTTGAAAAATCATATCCAGAAGGTTTCACTGCTAGGATATCAAAGGTTGAGTCGTTGATTGCTGCTTATCAGCATGGCAGCAGAATTCTTGTGCGAGCTTGTACTCAACAAGAAAAAGTTACAGCGGCTTCTGTGCATGTTTTAATGGATATTAGCCAAAAAGAAGCAGCTTTTCACTGACTCAGAAACCATGAAAGAATGCATACTAGCAATTCTGGATGAAATAGCAGTTGATGATAAAATAAAAACAAGCGTGGCACATGCAGTTCAGCAAATCCCTATGTCGGATACTTCGACGATACGCAGAATCAAAATTTTAGGAACTGAAGTTTTGAATCTTTAATTGAAAGCATAAAGCAGGCAGAATTTGTGTCAGTTGCCATTGACGATCTACAAACATCATAGACGTGGCTCAGTTATGTTTATATGTGTGTTTTTTCTATGGAAAATGTTTTTTGTGAAGAACGTCTAGCTTTAATAGCAATAGAAAATTTCACAACTGAAGAAGTTATTTCTGACAAGATTAAGTTATTCTTCACAGAAAATTTGACTAAAATGTGTTTATCGGTAATGGACGGGGCATCGTCAATGTTAGGTAAGCATCAAGGTGTGACCGCCAGACTTTATGCAGTAGCACCTCAGATGCAGTCACTACATTGTCTTATCCATCAAAGTGTTCTGTGCAGCAAACTGAGCGACTAGATGAAGGAAACAATGGATATGGTGATGAAAATAATAAATTTCCTTCGGTCCTGATCAAGTCTTCAGTACCAGTTATTTCGTCAGTTACTTGAAGAAACGGAAGCAGATTACAAAGACTTACTTCTGCAAAATATAAAGAAGAAGTACATTTTACCCCACTAGGACATCACACAAGCGATAAACACACGTTGACACAAAGTGCCACCATGTTATAGCTTTCATTTCTTTTCTGCACAAAGCCAAATGAAACAAACTGTGAACTGTAATTGTTATTTTTTTTTTTATTATTATGACAATGTTATTGAAGTGACAATGCTAATGTTCATTTATAATTCAAACAAGTTGGAAATATGTGTATTTCAATTAAAAATGAGTATTATTTAATCATTACAAAAGATTGTTGTACATTTTACATTATACTGTTTTATTTATATTACTGTAGGCTAGGGCCGAGGGCGCCTAGGCGTAACAGTCTTAGAGTGTATTAAATATACAAATTGACAATTTTCTCAACTTCAGTGTGTTAATAATCTTCCCACACTTGGCTCAGGCCACTGGCCCGCGACGATCCCCATTTTTCAACATTTTGGCCTGCGAGTAAACTTAGTTGAATAGCCCTGCACTAAGGTATAATATATACAATCAAGTGAAAAAAGTGAGTGGGCTGAATGTAATTAAACATTTAGTACTTAACTCAGCAGCTCACAGTTTGAATAAATATAAATTTTTGACCATTTGAATCAGCTTAACCCATCAACTACCACGAACACACATTATGCGATCCACCGATGTTTGTGCCTGGCCCACCATGATCATACCCCTTGCAGCCAGAACTTTCTACACTCACAGCTATGTTAAAATCATGATTTTCATGATGAATCTGGTTGGAGCCTTTAGCCCATTCATTTCTCTATAATACTTTGAGAGAAACAACTCTGTAGTGCTTATAGTAAATTTATGATGAATTTTCATTGTGAGTTCCCATGTCGCTGACACATTGACAAAATGTTCTTAGTGTCAAATTCTCGAATGGATCGTGGTGGTCATATTTATCATTTCTCTGTTGCTGCACATGATTTTCCTAATTTGATATTTCTTAATGGCTAGGTGAGATATCATGCTTTCTCTTGTGTATATTGCCTAGCTATTTACGATTCATGTATACTTTCCTGTAATTATCTGTACTACTTGCAGAAATTTGTTTCAAAATTAAGTTTTCCCCCCAAAACTTAGAAGGTTCACATTTCCTCCCTCTATCAACACTTTATTTCACGGTGTCTAATCTATATTGTGGTAACCACGAATTACAGTGTCTAATCTATATTGTGGTAACCAGGAATTACAGTGTCTAATTTATATTGTGGTAACCAGGAATTACAGTGTCTAATCTATATTGTGGTAACCAGGAATTACTGTGTCTAATCTATATTGTGGTAACCAGGAATTACGGTGTCTAATCTATATTGTGGTAACCAGGAATTACAGTGTCTAATCTATATTGTGGTAACCAGGAATTACAGTGTCTAATCTATATTGTGGTAACCAGGAATTACAGTGTCTAATCTATATTGTGGTAACTAGGAATTACGGTGTCTAATCTATATTGTGGTAACCAGGAATTACGGTGTCTAATCCATATTGTGGTAACCAGGAATTACGGTGTCTAATCTATATTGTGGTAACCAGGAATTACGGTGTCTAATCTATATTGTGGTAACCAGGAATTACGGTGTCTAATCTATATTGTGGTAACCAGGAATTACGGTGTCTAATCTATATTGTGGTAACCAGGAATTACGGTGTCTAATCTATTGTTAACCGCAGAAGTCAAACGATTAAGTGTTGAGACTCCTTAGCGTTCACTGGCTGTACACTCCTGTGAAAAGTTCTGGCTGTTCACATTACATGAAGAATATTGTTAAGGTAAACTTTTTTAAATTGTCTTACATTTTTTAATCTACAAAATATTAAATTAATAAATCCTTCCCCCCCCCCCCCCCTCCCCCCAACTGACTCTTTGCCATCTCATTGTTCTATCTTTTCCTCAGCTTAATATTGCCTTTAGGAGGAAAATTCTCCCACAGCTGGGGAACAGACTACTGTATTTGATTTTTTTTTTAAAGTGAAAGATAATTTTTCATGCCTCTGGGTGCATTGGGCATTTGTGAAGAGCACCCATATATTTACAAACCAATCAACATTAGACTAATGTCTGACGTGGTCAGCATTACGCTGGCCTTCTTTACTTCCCCAGGACAGCCATCTTGGTACCCATTTAAGGCTGGGTCGACCTGCGACGCCTAATACCATGATAAAAATCACGGTATGTTGGAATTACGAGTCGGACTTGCAACGCTGCATAAAATAGAATGATCATATTTATTAACATGATCAGCTTCAATTGAACTGTTTTTTTTTTTAAAGGACCCCTTGCCGGAAAAACTAGATTGGCTGTGTAGAATTAAGGGATTTCGAATCAGACTCAATCCAGATGTGGCTGATGATGAAAGTACTTCAAGAGAAAGGGTTAGAGACAGAGAACTAGAATGTATACTGAATATTGATGGAGAAGTTGTGCAAGTGAACAAACCAGATGTTGATGCTAGGTATGTTTTGTGTGTGCAGTGTGAAAAAGCAAGTATAGTCAGTAGTCACTATACTCCATATTCACAGATTCACAAGAAGTCATAACCAATTTAAAAATTTCTTACCATCTTGCTGGTACTCAACAGAAAAACAAGAAATAAAGACAATAAAAAAAGAATTAATTTCTTCTTCTTTTTTGTGATCACCAGCTGTAAACTGCAGTAGAAAATTCTGGTTGTTTGTCCATTTCCAAACTTTTGTCTTGTTTTAGAACCTCAGGGTTGTGTGTACATCAATTTTACAAATCTGGATATTTGTATACAGACTGTTGGTTCCTTGCCTGTCAGAAAGATATACTTCAACTTCACAGGATGTCCCCAATGAGTTTAATCCTCTGACATGCTTGTTGGGGGAAAGGAGGGGGGTGGGGGTGGGGCAGTGGGTCTATTCTTGAGGTCCTGAAACCCACACGGGGAGTAAGAAAGAATTTTAATGCAGGTTCTTCTTTTTGTGACCACTTTCTGATTTACACCGACGAACCAGTTCTTGTGATAAACTTGACTGTTCACTTTTAGTTCCGTCAAACTTTCTTCTTCTTCTTCTTTCGTTCGCCTGAAATAAGTTGTCTATATCAGCAGTTTTGTCTCTTGTATAAATTTCACTGTTGTTGTTAGTTCATTCAGTGGTCCATAGAGTTTACGTTCCACTGTTGTTCTTTCTGGCCAAAAGGTTTGCCTTAACCCTACCAGACCTGAGGCCCTGAACCTAACTGTTCCTATAACCTGAGCTCCTGGGCATTACCGCGAAAAAACCAACATGATTTACAAAAATATTAGTTACATGCAAACAAGTGGCTAAAATATGATGAATCCAATCATCAGGATAAACTTTGTTTCACAGAGTGAACACCAGATGTTGCCGTTTGAGGGACACACCCCCTTCACCCACTATCGATCTATTTCAAGATTTACAATTTTCAAGATTTTCCTCATCATTCGCGCTCTCACTGACAAGTGTCACTTCAAGAACGTATTCTTTATGAAATTATCACTCCAAGAATGTATTCTTTATGAAATTATCACTCCGCAGAGTCTGAATAAACCAGAGTATTGATCACCTGTTGGACTGTGAAACGCCTAGAACTTGGTTCATCAGCTGCTCGTCTCATTGTGAATTTTCAGAATTTTTCCACGTAAAACAACACAAATATAATCCAAACACATGCGGGCAGACATTTGCAATGTCTAACAAAGAGGATTGGGTGGTTATTTTTAGTCTGTGATGCACCTTTGTGCCGTACTACGCAAAAAGCCGAAATTTAGGGCCAGCGGTCTGGCGTCATGTTGAGAAATTCCCGGAAAACCGGGCCAGCGGTCTGGTAGGGTTAATGTGTCAAATTCTGTGCAGTCTTGGAGTACATGCTCTGCTGTCTGGGGCACATTTCTACAGGTGCATATGGCTGATACACCTATCTTGAATTTTGTGTACATGTGGTTACGTAATCGGTTGTGCCCTGTTCTGAGGCGGAGGATAATGACTTGTTATGGTCGGTCCATTATAAAATAGTCGTCTTGTGCTGGAGCTGGTGGTTTCTTGATCGATTTAATTATTCTTTTCTTTTGGTGGTATGTGACTGGTACATCCGGCTGCTCTTTTGTCACACCTTCCCCTGCCAGTTGATCAGCTTTCTCATTTCCAGGCACTCCACAATGAGACGGTATCCACTGCATTACGACTCTTCGCTGAAGGCTGAGTTGTGTCAGCAGTGTTTGCAATTCTGGTAGTCTCCTAGACTGGAGTGCTTCAAGTACTTATTTAGCATCTGTCAGCATTACCACATACTGTGAGCCAAGATTGGTATTTGGCAGTTTCTCTGTTGCTATCTTGATAGCTTGAGTTTCTGCTTCATAGTTATGGCAGTACTTCCCGGTTGGTACGCTGGACTTATCCCTAGTACCATCTGGGAATTCTATGTACACTCCCTTATTAGAGTTTATGCATAGTGAATATACACCCTTATTAGAGTTTATGCATAGTGAATATACATCCTTATTAGAGTTTATGCATAGTGAATATACACCCTTATTAAAGTTTATGCATAGTGAATATACATCCTTATTAGAGTTTATGCATAGTGACCTTTATTAGAGTTTATGCATAGTGAATATACACCCTTATTAGATTTATAGAGCTTACATCCTTATTAGAGTTTATGCATAGTGAATATACATCCTTATTAGGGTTTATGCATAGTGAATATACACCCTTATTAAAGTTTGTGCATAGTGAATTTACATCCTTATTAGAGTTTATGCATAGTGAATATACACCCTTATTAGAGTTTATGCATAGTGAATATACACACTTATTAGAGTTTATGCATAGTGAATGTACACCTTTATTAGAGTGGTTAGTGAGGAAAGCAAATGAATTTACCAAAGGTCTCCCACATGTGGGCAGCATTAAAAAACATGCAGAGTCCAGCAGATAAGAGTTCAGAGGAATTAGCAGCAATAGATACAATTAGAAAAATAACTATTCACTCACCCCTGATAGTGATTTCGGCTATCCTTCGAATAACGGGCACTAAAGATGGCGGCCAAAAAATATCCGTTCGAGCCGCAGTCACGTGTTAATTGCGCACTTCCGGCTACTTAATTTGCAGTTTTCCAGCAGTTTTCCACCAACAGCCGCTACCGCCTCGTGGCCCGCACATCTCCTGCAGCTTTGCTTGTGAGTCCTAGCCATCTAGTTTAGCCCCAATCCATGCCACGTGAGCGGCATGGGGGCTCCGGAAAACCGCAAATTAAGTAGCCGGAAGTGCGCAATTGACACGTGACTGCAGCTTGAATGGATATTTTGCAGCCCCCATCTTTAGTGCCCGTTATTCGAAGGATAGCCGTGATTTCAAACACAGACTTCAGCACTGACTACCAACTGGGGTGTACTGAGTCAGCTGAGGAAAGAAGACACCTGTCCCCTTTCTCAACCGTATCTGATTTGAAAAAGGAAGTGAAGTGCTACAGGAAGTCATTGGATGGGGAAGCTAGGGAAGCTAACTCAGGGTTGATCTTCCCAATTCTCAGTCACCCTTTTTACTTTATAAGAAATTAATAATAGTAGTCAAGACCAGCTCATCAAAGCCAGGCTGAGACAGTACTTCAACAGGTGATTTCCCTTCAAAACATAAACCATGAAGATGCTCATACCAAGTGAATACAAGCAGTACTTTGTGGTGATCACCCTGACAATACAGAGCTGTGATTAATAGTTGATGCAGAAGTAAAAGCATTGGTGGAGGAACACACATCACTGGAAGATGCTGCTATTTCTGCAGATGATTCTGTGATTTGTCAGAAGCCAAGGGCATAGGCTTTCATGGCAAGAAACGAAAGGAAAGTTATTAAATAAGATAGTGGAGCCTTTCTACCACCAGCAGCATGGCAGTGGAGGTCATGGCTTTAACAAAGGCGCTAGAATGGCTGAATACTCAGGAGTTCACCCGTGCATGTTTTCTCAGCAACCCAGTGAGCATGCTACAGAAGTTCAAGGTGGGGTACATACGGAAACAGTGGCTCCATCTGATACAGCACGCAGCGTTTTACAAAATCACCTTCATTTTTGTCCCATAGCATGCTGGTGTGAAAGGCAAAGAGAGAGTTTACGCTCTAGCTGGCAGAACAACTATGGACCATGTTATGACATCGTCAATGCCATATGACAGACTAAGCACTGTGAAGATTTTAGTTTTGTGGAAAAGGACTTTTCACTGAATAGACTGCACACCATTGCTGTTCCAACTGGAGCTGCAAAACGAGAACAATTCAGGAGCCACTCTTCATTACATCAGCCAGAACAAAATGGGAGTGGTTAGCCTAAAAATCTTGGAGACATACTCAGGAGGAGATTGAAGTAGTTATGGTCATGCCCGATGCGCAGTGAAGATGATCTCAGAAATGAACTATGAGCAAGACTGAGCTAGGGTGCTTTAAGTGAAACATTGTAAATGTATATGCACATGTTGAAAATTAGAACAACTGCGAGGTGATCAAGGACTTTGAACACACACACATCTATGAATGGAGCCAGTCAGGGAAAATAGACAAGCAAAAGCCATGGAACCCGCTATGGTGGAATCAGAGTTAGCATCAACAATAACAAACCCACAAGAACGGAAGTGAGGCCAGGGGATGCTGACACTGCCATTGACCTCGAACTGGTCTTGTGGATTACAGAAGCAGAGACTGTATGGAGTGTACTTGGTAATCATGGAAGTGGCTACCTGTCATTTACCATTCTCATCGAAAGGAAGGCACTTAAAGCCTTCAGATATAACAAGCTTATTGGGCACCTTAGGGGAAGAGCATGGTCAGGGATCTCCAGAATTAGATTTGTTTAGTCACCATGGTGGACTCTAGAGGTGGAGCAAGCAAGGATAGGAAAAAAGGGTGGTGATGAAAGAATGACAGCTGCTAGTATGAAGGTTGCCACTTTTTCCACAAAAGGAAATAATAGCAGCAGAAAATGAAAAGAGAGCGAAGATTACTGAGTTCAAATTGTGTGTTTCGCCCCCCAAAAAATGTGAAATCTGACCAGTTTATGGAATGAGAATGGTCGAGATAGAACAGTAGGTATGTTCTGGAAACTGCATAGGCAGATGAGCCAAAAGGAGCAGCCCACCTCAGTTGGTACGATTTACTGTGAAAATGACCAGGTCCTGACAGTTGACAGTGAGAAGGTGGAGGCTTTTTGGAAGAGAGTTTTGGAGCAAACAGGTAAGAACCATCGAACCATCAAAAGTTCTGCTGTTAGTGATCTTACTAGAAAAATCAGAGATAAGACATGAGAACATCCTGCAGTTAAACAATATAAAGCATATGTTGAAGAAAACAAAAGTTAGTGCACCCAGACCAGATACCTATAGTTAGGTATAGTCATATGAGAGGTTTAAGTTATGAGGAACTTGAGGAAATGGCGTCATGTCTTAACAGCTGTATTGCAACATCATCACTTCCAATTGACTGGCTGTATATTAACCTCATACTACTCCCAAAGCCGAATAAAGATTATACCAAAGTGAATGATTATAGAATTATTACGTTACAGGATATATTTTGTAAGATTCTTTAAAAAGATAGTGGCAGGCAAATTTTAGGATTACCTTGAAAAAACATAGGCTCTAACCGAGACGGTTTGGAAGTTATTGACCAAGAAAGCATGGGAAAATGCTGTGATTCTGGCTTATGATGTATATGAGGAGTTTCAACATAAACAGAAAACAGTAGCAGGGCACTGGATTTAGACGATGCAAACAGCAGGGTTAGATATGATGTTTTACTGCACAATTATGGATGGGGGGGGGGGGGGGGTGTCAGTCCCTGTATTGTCTGTTGGAGTGCTGCAGTCCTGTATGAATGGCAGACTGCCTTTTGGCTAGGCTCATGGTGCTCTGAACCATGTAGTATTGCACTTGGCCTCCCACAGGGTTCCACCATTTCACCAGTGCTTTTCAATGCATGCACAAGCAGGATAGCGGCAGTAGAGACAGTGGGTATAGGAAGAATCTGGGCTTTTGCTGACGATGTCTGAGTCTACAACAGGGGAGAAATAGAATAGAAATATCTAGAGAGCTGCAGTTCGTGGGTAGATAAGGTCGGTGAGTGGTGTGAGGAAATAGGCTTGATCATCAACCCAGATAAGGGGGCAGTACTGTAGTGTTCTTAAAATAATAGAATTGTTAAAGATGTGTTGCAGGATATCATAGTGAACAAGAGTAACTTAAAGGGAGATAATTCACAAAAATATTTAGAAGTTACTTTTGACAGAAGTGTATCTTTCAAATACCATGTGGAGGAGGTAGTTTTGAAAATAGGGATAGGACTCAATGTTTGAAGGTAGTGAAAGGACTCAATGTTTGAAGGTAGGGAAAGGACTCAATGTTTGAAGGTAAGGAAAGGACTCAGTGTTTGAAGGTGCAGGTGTCAGCAGACATGGAACAGAAAATGTAGTCTACTCTCTACCAGCAACTGATTATTTCAGTGATGGAGTATGGTTTTGAACTGCTAACATTATCTCATACCCAAATAAAGAAGTTAGAATACAATATAAAATGCAACCATGCAAGTCATTTTTGGGTGTACACGAGACATGCCAATTGCATTAACATCTGTATATCAGAGATACAGGGTATTACAGACGAAAATGCAACTTGAAAGTCGTAACGGACAGACAACATTTTATAAATGAGACCTTGGGAGATAGCAAGGGACAACAGCTGAAAATAGCCGGCTCTTGGAAGGCACAGGCACAAGTCAGAATCATAACTGTTTATGCTACTGACAAGATAGTGCATGGTGAAGAAGGAATTACAGTGCCACCCAGCAAAACAGACTTGAAAGAGTGATAGTACTTCCCCCTAGGGTGCGCGGACTCGATCACTGGTGAAACAGTGTCAGCAATGCAAACATGTCAACTCTTCATTGGTCATCATCCTCTTTTGCCATTTATACCCCACATAGAGCTCACAGTGTATTCTCCATTCTATTTAACTTACCGGACTGGCTTCTGTTTCTGTAGCAGGAGATTGTTACAAGGCTGGAGGGAAGTGGTGTGGGGGTAATCCTTGTGCCCAACCTTCGCCTTTTTCTCCTTCAAACTTGGGCCTGAAAATGGGGGAGTGTTAGTGACCTATTCCAAACCTAGATTTCATTATTCAGGCAAACAGAAGTAAAATAAAAAGCCTAACAACTGATCTTGTTTAATTGGCGCAATACACAATTTTGCACTAGGAAAAAGGGTGAAGAGGATGAAGGAAATGATTAGTCTTTCACAATATGTCCTAATGAATGTCTCCCCACACTTCACAGACTATGCTTATTTTTTTTTTAAAGTGGATTAATTAAACAACTTGATTTGAAGAAATCTAATTTTTAATATATTCTTATTTTTTTTTTTTATACTCTAGGTTGCGATCTGATTTTGTTTCTCTGTTTGGAGGCTTGAAAGCATTTGGCTCTTCAAAGGACAAATAAGCTCAGCTCAAGTCAACCAACATTTTCCTGAAATTTGTTATCTACAGAAACAAGCATAAATATACAGAATAACTACCTGCATAAATAAAGCTTCAATGAGCTAAGGTGCCTTTAGAAGAAACATAAATGTAACCTATCATTAAATCAATAATATGAACTAAAAATCTGCAGATAACAGAATTAGACATAGTTAATTCCTCTTTTGTCCATATTCTGCTTTGTACCTTTAGGCATCGCAGGTTAACAGATGATGGGCATCTGAGCTAGGCATGCTAGACAGCCCTTTATATTGTGATTTTGTGGAATTGTAAGGTGTCAGTGACTCCAATTCATCTTCTTGGTTGCGCCCTACCTCTTGATGTTTCTACTCTCTTGTTGTACACTTTGGAGGCTGGCATCATTGTTTTAATTATCGTTAAATGGTAAAACAATTTCTGTCTTTGTTGCTTCAAGGAATTTAATTATATGTCTTGTTCCAAACGTTCTTGTGAGTCCTTCATTTTTAACATGATCTCTTCTAGTTTTGTTCACGACCTTTCTCAAACATCTTATTTCGCAGGTGGTCAGTTTGTTCATGTTCTTGAGTCAGTGTCCAAGTCTGACACTGATATCTCAGAGTTGGTATAAAGACTGCATTTATCATTTTGTCTTCGTGTCTCTACTGGGATATCCAGGTGTTTCAAAACTGGGTTCAACCTCTCTGTCTTTTCAACCATTTTATGTGAAGCTACTCCTCAAGTATTTAAGTTTTGAACTTGTTTCAAACTGATTTTTGTATCTTTATGCTGATTTTTTAATGTTCTCTAGCTATACATACCATTTATTTTTTCATTGTTTATTTTCATATTAATATTTAATCGATTTTATACATTTTTATATGTTATGATCACTATGTATTTGCAATGTTTGATCTGGTAATATTACCTGTGTATCACTGTGAGCTGCTGACAATGGCTTGGAGTGTAGTGCGTTTTGACTACAAACAACTTATAGCACCAAACTTCATGAAGTTACAACACAGATTTTCAACAAAGGTGCAGAAAGTCATGTACAAGCAAATTAAACAGGGTTTATGATATTCCTGATACTCCATATCATTTAAGACCGAGAACAGAGGAGGCTCTTGAATGATCATGCTTCTGTTATGATACACCATGACTTATGATTGGAGTTGATGATAAAAATGATTCAATGATGATACATTTTGATTTTAAATTGAGTAATTTTTAAAAATTGCCTTCTTTAAATTAATTAAAATGAATACCCGTAAACATTACTCTGTATCAATGTTCTTGCACTATATGCTGCCAAGAAAAAAAAAACACTTGATAGAAAGTAAATTCAAGCAAATATAATCTACAGAATTGCATGCAATATAAGAGATATACACAAACAAACAAAAGACACTCTTAGTGACCGGCTACCAGCATGTATCATTTTGCTATCTGTTGTAACCAGCCAGTAATATCGCAGGTTGTATAGTCCAGAATGTGAGCGCTGTGAACGATCCCAAAAATGCAGAACTTCCCCTACGTCCTACGAGAGAGTGCAGCCTACACCCCATGAGTGAGTGTAGCCTACGCCCTACAACTGCATGCAACCTAGATCTCACGACTGTGTGCAGTGTATATTAAAGGTTGCATGCAGTCTTGGGATGTAGGCTGCATTCTCTCATGGGACATAGAAAGGTTGGGGTTAGGACCAGTTCTGCATGTTTTGGGACATATTGCTAGCTTGTGACAAAGCATGACACCCCTACAACATAGGACAAAGCCCTGCGACTCATGAATGGCAAGGAAAGTTACTCTCTTTCTGGGGCAGAAAACTTAAATAGGACCAAAAGTGAGTTTAAAATGTGACTATGCTTAAAAAAAAACTTGCAAACATGATTGATAGAATTTCAAAATCTGTTAATCATTATTTTTTTTTAAAAGACAAAGAAAAAAAAAAACAATGACAGTCATAAGAGTTAAATTCTCTACTTGCATGCAAAATTGAAGACACTGGCAACTTCAGATCAGAAATATAGAAAAAAAAAAGAGAATGAAACGACTTTTGAAGACATTTATCTGCAGGTAACAAGAGTGTTGCTGTAAAAACAGTAGAAACTCAAGAAGCACTCCTCTTCCTCCTGTTTATGTGCCTTGACTTGGAAGTATTAGTTGTTAATGGCATTCTGGACATCCTATATGGCAACAAACTATGCTGGTGAGTTGAGGTAGAAATTACTCAACAACTATACAGAGATATTATACAAGGCTGTGTTTGGCAAACTCTGCTTAACCTATACAGAAAAATGCCATTTACTTTTTTAATGGAAGAGCATTACAAATCTGTATAGAATCCATTAATGACTTTGAAGAGTCCTTTATAGGACATTGCTAAACCAAATCCAAAGAAAGCAGTCCCTAGTGGAAGGAGACACAATTATAAGCCATATTTATCACCAGAACTTTAAGTTTTTTTTTTGCAGTTCGCTCTGTGTTGCCAGATAAAGCATGTAAGCTCATCCAACAGACGAACATGTAAAGCAACACAGCAAAGCAAAGGCCCTTTAAGTCAGAGAAAGGGACCTACATTGTAGAAAATCCTGAAAAGAAAAGACTGCTTCTCTAAACATGAAAAAAAGTTACCAAAAAATTGTGGAGACTAACAAAAGCACTGAAAGATGACAAGCCATCTCATGGGAAAACAGTTCTCCAACAAGAAGGAAATCTGCTCAGAGGGAAGAAGCAGTGACTCTGATCGCCCGATACTTTGAGAAAGAAAGCTCATATTCATTAACCCTATAGCAAAATTAAAGCTGTCCGAAATAGGATAAACCACACATTCAAAAAAGCATCTTGTGAGCCAAAGAAAGCACCTGGCCTAGACAAAGTCTCAAACAACATGCTCAAGCATATGGGTTCAGTGGCACAAAACATCTTACTCTTGATATACAATAGCTCGAAACTAGGGAGAGTCCTAGTTAACTGGAAAAATGCTATAATCCACTCTAACCTCTAAAGTGGCAAGTACAAGAAGAGCCCTCAGATAATCTGGTAATTTAGTTTCAGCTTCATAACAAACGGGTCACCCCATAGTTGTTCCGCTCCTGTGCCAACGAAAATCCACAGAATATTTATCACAATCCCTTGTGGAAAGATTGACAGACTGCTGTCTCAACATATGCACTAGCATACACACGCATTAAAAGCATACTGTAGCCATCCGAAGTGCTAACACAAACAGTCCGACATTAGAAATGTACACGATGGCACCACCAATATTGCGACAATAAGCATCGCGCCATTTTCTTAATCTACAATTCACACCACCACGTTGGTCACTAGTTGATCCTCAGAGCTTCAGGTCTGTAAG
Organism: Candidula unifasciata; assembly: GCA_905116865.2. Taxonomy (NCBI): domain Eukaryota; kingdom Metazoa; phylum Mollusca; class Gastropoda; order Stylommatophora; family Geomitridae; genus Candidula; species Candidula unifasciata. The sequence continues at coordinate 127,960 of CAJHNH020001364.1, read as the reverse complement.
TTTGCAAAGTTGTCCTTCAAAACTGATGGAGAGAGTGCTGGCCACCAGACGTCTGTGATTCCTAGAAACCAGTCACAAACTGGATCCAGCTCAATCAGGCTACCGACAACATAGAAGCACTGATGACGAGGTAACATACCTCACACAGGACATAGAAAATGGCTTCCAGGAAAAAGAAATCCCTCAGACTTTTTTTTATATGTCCAAGGCCTTTGACAAAGTATGGAAGGACGGTTTGTTGCCAAAGCTCTCACACACTGGAATAAGAAGCAGAATGTACTACTGGATACAAGACTTCATATCCCATAGACTAGCATTCGTGAAACTGGATGGCGTACATTGTCTCAGCTTCAAGCTGAAAGCAGGAGTACCAGAGGGTAATATACTGTCTCCAGTCCTGTTCCTGATCTATATCAATGACTTACCACTAGCTCTACCCAGACATGTATTCCATTCTCTTCACGCAAAACTCCAAGAAAGTCTGAACATTGTCATAAACTGGGCCAACAGATAGAGCCTCGAAGTAAACAACAACAAAACTGTCGCAACTCTTTCTCATTGTCCACACACACACACACAACAAAAATCCACATTAAAATTCAACAATGATGCTGCAATACTCCAACTTTCTTTGGGGTCAAGTAGGACAGTCGTCTGACGTGAAAACGTCGCATACTGGAAACTAACAGAAGGGCTTTGAGAAAACAAGGTGTGATGAAGAAATTGGCAGGCACCGCTTAGGGAGCGGACAGTCAAATCTTGAAGCAGGTATACACCGGCACAGTCAGACCAACTCTCGAATATGCATCATCGTCACGGATAGCAGCAGCCTATTCCAATAAATAGGTACTAGACAAAATGCAAAATCGACGTATACGTACAAACTACAATTCGGCAAGCCATAAAATCTACACCTATAGTATAGAAATGGAAAAGGCAGCCAACCTCTACCCCTTAGAAGAAAGAAGAAGGACGAAAATAATTCTACATGCTGAAAAAAAAAAAAATGAGAGGATGTCAAACCACCCACTTCACGAAAAACTGGCAACCAGGACAAAGAATCGAATAAAGCGCACACGGCTAAACCACCTAATACACATACAGAATTGATCAATAACAGTTTTTCAAAAAAAAAAAAAAAAAATCTTAATAAAGAGTCAAAAAGTCACACTCTTCACTACTAAACCTAAAATGTGCCCCGGAAAAGCTATTTTAACTATCTTTGGGACTCTGAACTGTTGACTGTCAATGTTTCAGTTTCCATCCTGAACTTAGGGGGAAAAAAGATGCTGAGCCAAATTTAATAAAGAAAGCAATCGCAATTGAACACCTCAACAATATGTTCACCCAGGGCAGCTGGACGATAATATACACACATGGATCAGCTAAAGAGACAAAGACGAATGGTGGAGCAGGTGTACACATAAAACACGCAGATGCCACTACTGTGTCCTTGGCAGCACCCTCTGGACAAATTTGCTCTAACTACAAAGGCAGAGCTCTCAGCCCTACATGATAGCAGCACAGCATATGGACAAGCTGCAAACCCCAGCAGGCAAGATGGTTTTTCTCACAGATTTGCTGTCAGCCATACAGGCTCTAGAGTCACAAACTACTCACAGCACACTACAAAGTCTAACAAAGGAACTTGCTATGTTGTCAAAAATGACAGAAACTTACCTGAAGTGGATTCCAACTCACTGTTGCATCAAATGCAATGGAAGCGCTGACGCTTAAGCCAAGGAAGGTGGCAGCAAACCACAAATCCAGTAGCCACTATCTTTTCCAGAAGTCAAAACTCTCATTAAGAAAAAATCAGAAACAAAGATTGGAAAACCAACACAGGTTACAACCTTGAAAAGGATCTCTCTAAACTCCTGAACAGAACAGACGAAGTCACATTTTTTTTTCTTAGACACAGGACACTGCAGACTCAACAAAGACTCATATAAATTAGGTATGAGACAAACACGTCTTTGCCAGTGTCTTCATGCTAAACAGACTCCAGGACATGTCTTGCAAGACTTCCTCTTTTGCGGAGCTGCGGAACAAGAAGTGGCAACAACCAGTAGACCTGACAACTAAGCTTTCGGGAAGCATAAGAGACCGTGAGATGACATCGCAGTTTATGGCCCACAATAGATTATGCTAATGACCAGAGATCGCTGAAGAAGAAAGAACCCCCTTGTACATTGATACAGCAAGTGGCACGATCTAACAAACACTGGAACGACCTCTGTAATTCTTCTGTTGGTATGGCCCTTAAAGTAGATGTTACGGCTCTTTGGATGTCATCAATATCGTTAAAGAAGCGTCCTTTCAATCGTAAATTTAATTGTTGGAATATAAAATAATCACAGGGAGACAAATCTGGGCAATAGGGTGGAAGGCTGAAAACACACACGTGTTTTGAGGCCAAAAATTCTTGTTTTTATAATGTCTCTTGGGTACTGGATACTCAAACCGCATAAGACAATTTATGTGATTGCCAGATCATAGATGAGTGTTGCCTCTTTAGATTCCCTACTTTGCTTCATAGATGGTATTTTTGTCTTGGCCATAATAAAATCAGTCTCATTACTTTATTGTCAGACCTTGTAGGTCGGCGATGAATTTCACACAAGGTCTCGGGGATATTCCACACTCGCACTGACAAAAACAACTATTTGGGTAACGTTTTTTTTTAAAACCTTTGTACCAGTGATTAGATGCAATACCACTCCCATCCCTACCTTGTTAAAGAACCAGTATCTCAGTACACCAAATCCAGTTACAGTTATTAAACTATATGTAAGTGCTAGTTGACTTACATGGTCGAACGGAGAGACAGCTTGAAAAAAGAGTTACACCATATCCCTAAATGGCTCTATACACAACTGAGTGGAGATCCTATTTCAAGACCAGCCAAGAAAAGAGAACCTAATTCTTTGATAGGAAATCATTTGCTAAACTTGAAATTCTGATGGAGAGATGTACAGACCAACCTGACAGTGCATGTTATGTATTTCAGCAAGAAGGATTCATTTTTGTGTGCTTTATTATATAATAATTTAACTATGTAGTAACGTATGTGATGAGATACAGCCATATGTACCAGGCAATATTGTACAATGTGTTGTGTCCGCTTTAATAAAATTTACAGTTGGGAAATATTGTATTGAACATCTATATAAAATTTTATGTAATTTTTTTATTTTTTTTATACCCCCCCCCCCCTTTTTTTTTTGTTACTTATTTTGTTTCATAATTTAGCCCTTCAGATCCACATTTCCCCCACATTAGGTATTTCTTGGTTTCATATTGACCTTGGTTGTTTAGAAGCTCTGTTGTCTTGTCGGTTTGTTTTGTATTTAGTTTTGGTTGTTTTTGTGCGCATCTTCCCCATTCCCTCTATTGAGATATCTAGTCATATTTCATGTTGCATTAACACTATTTGCATAGACCATTTGTTGGTACTCAACAAGTGTCATCAAAGTCATCCAGCCACTGTTTTGTTTTATTTCACATGATTTGTTCATTGTCCGTTTTGTTGTAATATGCGTTACAGTGAATAATACTTAAACACACTTTATTTTTCTCTCCTAACTCAGATGAAAGAAGCTGTTGCTGGATACTACTTTGGCAATTTCCACTTGTATCTAATTCTGTTTCACATTTGCCTGTGATTAATTAAGGCTTTTTCAAGATTAAAGACCTAGGTGTTGACGTCATCAGCTTAACGTGACATCACCATCCCCAGGATAACCCACTGCCATCTCTAATAAAAGGCCGTGGCTAACCATACGTCATTTCCATTCTGACAGTCCCACTTTTAAATGTGTTCCCGGACGTCCCCTGAGAACTCCCCACAAAAATTATAGGAATAAGCTGGATAATGAAACATGTTTTAGGTATACACAATATGAAAACATAGAAACAGAAAGTACAACAGAAACTACTTACATTTTAGCTGCACATAATCCTCTGTACATTACTGAGTGAACTTTAGTTTCTTTTTTCTTTTCTTGGATGATTTATCCTGCAAAGATGTATCCTTTTGGGGTTTTTTTAATAGTTATTTTAAAAATGTGCTAGAAATGGCAGCGCTTTGGAAGCAATATTTACTTTGAAACAACACTCACTAAAGACACCACCTATTTCATCATTGAAATATACGTGTAAACTGCATGAAACAATGTGCGCAAGCAAATTTTTTTTTTTTTTTTTTTTTTTTGGGGGGGGGGGGGGGGTGTTTGCAGGCTAGAAGTGTTGTTTCCAACTCAGCTGATATAAGCTTCTGCAAAGCTGCATATGCTACAAAAGTAAATACAATTATAAACTTTGCAGGGTATTTCAAATCTCATTGGTCAACCAGCTGTATGTAGTCTGTGGACATTGCACCTGAGTGAACATCGTATGCTAATTACCTGTCCATCTGCAGTAAAGCCTCGCACGCAAGCACACTTAATTTTTTTTTGTTCAGCTTACTAGAGACAAATTCAGCAATATAACCAGTGACTCCTCTGAACCTTCCAAAACCAATAATTCACAGTCATTTGGGTTAATGTGGAAAAAAAATTACAGTTGTTTACATCCAGCTGAACAGTACCAGTAATAACATTATCCCAGTTTTCACCTCCATTGCTGCTAGGAAACTCTGAGAAGTCACAGACAGTAAAATCTCCATAATTTGATGAGGACATACTTAGCAGTGAGTAAACTTTTAGTTTCTTTTCTGCTTCTAACACTTGCTGAACAGATACTAGGTAGTTTGCTCCTGACAGCTGCCGATATTCGCCAAACCGAGCTTCTAAGTTGTCAGTCTGCAGCTTGCAAAGAAGTATAAAACTGGCTTCTGTGGTTGCAAACAGATATTTGATTAAAGAAAGCATCGCAGTCACTGTATGTAGCACATCACTTTGTGTTTAAATAGTTTTCCTGTTCAGCCGACCAGCCTGTCATACTTTCTTAACCCAAGGCCTGCTCCAGCTGACAGGTTTGCTGCTGACGTCACCAACCTGGGCTAACGATACGCAAACGCAGCTTTTCTAAAACTTTTTTCGTCGGGCAAAAAAAAATTCTTGGCACACCTACCCTTAAGCTGTTTGAATGCTTAAGAAAAGAAGAAAAACTGCAAATTTTATGTCAAGCAGATTTGGAAAAATTCATGATTATTACTGGGCACCTCAGACATATGTTCACGCACCCCTGAGTGCCGATACACCCAATTTGAAATTTGAAAATCGCTGCGTTAACGTATCGTTAGCCCGGTTTGGTGACGTCAGCAGCATGGTCTGTCAGCTGGAGCCGGACTTGCTTAGCCATTCAGAAAACTGTTCAAAATAATATACTTGTTCATCATTATTTGACAGTATAGGATTTGAGAATGAGTTCAATGTCTTTTTACCTACCTATTCACTTTTTACATTAACAATATTTCCCAATCTAAGGATGCCCTCAATAAAATTTGCTGTTTCATTACAGCCCACTAGAAACAGAGCAGCAACATTGTATTTACTTAAAATTGCCAAAGCAAGAAGGAATAGATGGCATTCCCATACATGCTCCGTCCTCATCTTCAGCAGCCAGCGCAGAGTTCTAATACTGATGGTACCAGTCACAATCTGGTTAAAAGTCCGTCTTGCCTTTCCTCTGAGTGTAGTGAGCCGGCCAGAGTCTCTGGTTACACCCATGTGCCTCATACTCTCCATACCATAATAATCTTCTTTCTCTGCTGATTTCGTTGCTTGTTCCCAAAGGGCCTTGACCACATCTGCCTTGTCATGTATCAATTCACCACCCAGTGGTGCGGATCTAGCCAATCTGTCTGTTCATTACCCACCACGCCAGTTAACCAACCAAGGACAGACTCCATTCTGCGTAAGCGATGTTATCAAGATACTATATCTGACTCTGGTGTAAGTATCTTCTAAATCAAGTGCCGCTGACACTGTTTCCTGTCTGTTCTGGAAACCCTCGAAGGCGAAAGTGGCTGCATTTGACCATGTATCCTTCCCTGACCGGTAACTTCCGAAATCTACTGAAAGGAGCTTTCTCTGTTCTTTTGTAGCATACCCGACATTATCTTCTCCAGCACTTTGTCAAAAGTAGTCTGTATGGTTATGATCCTAAAGCCGCTGAGTGTTGAATGATCCTTGCCATGCTTAGGAAGTGGAATCAGGTAGCGGTGCGTCCACTCTTGTGGAACTGAAGCTGTCCCAATGCTCTGGTTAAAACAGGTAGTCATCTCCAACAGGTGTGCATAAGTCACTTCCCTTATGTGGGAATATCTAACCCCTTCAGATCAGAGTGCAGTGTCTATCACCCTTTTCAGAACATGAAATTCGATTGTTCCAATCGACGTTGAGAGTCGACGGGGCGGTCTAGGACCTAAAATACGATACGTCCCGGTGAAAACAGGACCCTACCTTAGGACAACCACTTGTTTGCTTGCAGTTTGTCTCTTTCAGGATCGCAATCCGCACGAATAACACCTCAAGGATGAGAATCCTACTAATACAAATCCGGGCAACCCCGTTAAACCGTAAGTTTATTTTGGTGTCCCCGACAGTAACGGAGTAACCTGAAGTCCTGATCGAGATGGATGTCATCTCAACAACCACTCTTAGAAATGCAATCGTTATTAATGGCAAGTCACTTGCTTGTCTAACATAGGTTTGCATGGGGACCCCAGGAAAATGCCCAGCCGTTAAGACGGCACAGATCGCCTGCACACACTGCATGACAGTTCTGACAAATAAGCTTATTGACAAGGACCTAAGTTTTCAAAGTGCAAATTATTAATAGCTCGGGTGACAGTGGGGTCCTTGTCCAGCAACCAGTCTATTGCACAAGTTGTTAAAGTAAAGAAAGTAAAGGACCCTTTTCCACGCCTTCAGGCATATAGGGCATATAGGGCTAGACCTATATTTTTATAGACCAATCGGCACAAGATGGGTGATGTGGTCAGCATCACGCCGGCCGCCTTTACTTACCCGGTACCCACTGAAGACTAAGTAGACCTGGGAGCCAAGGTCATTTTTGAAAAAAGTCCGGTTCTGCCAGGGAGCGAACCCACGATCCGCGACGAGCTTCTAGCCGCTCGGCCACGGCGACTTCCAAGTTGGTAAAGACTTGATGTTATTGGCAGTTGTTACACCAAATACAAAATTTGACTTTTGTGTGTGGAGAGCAGCAAGAAATGAGGCGGCGAGAAAAGTTAGTAAGTTACTATTTTTAACTAAGCATCGAAAATTACATTGAAAACGAAACTGGTGCTGGGCATTAGTTTTTTTTAAAGACATTACATTACTAAAAGGAACACACTGGAACCCATAGACTGCATATAATAATAATAATAAAATTTTTTTTTTAATATCAGTGACAGTAGGCATAGGTTTCAAGCCGGTTTCAATAATCAAGTCTTGAAATTCCAGGTAAGGTTTACGTTTATTTTTATCGAGATGTGTTAGATTATCTTCTTCATAGTTTACAATCTCCAGAAACGTCCATAATTATTATCTAAAAAAAAAAAAAAAGTTTAAATGCACACCAATGAACCACTACCCGGTGACACAAAGTGCCACCATGCGGATGAGGATCGGACTTCGGATCACCCGTGGAAACCAAACCCCAAGGTTTTTTCTAATCTACCGTATTAATACATTGACAACACACACATAATACATAGGACGTCTAATTTTTCGTTATTTTGAAGCTCCACTCCAGCTGTTGACTGATGGCTGAGGCCCTTATATAACCCAACCTACGGGTTGAACAGCATTTCTGGGACCCTGTCCCCAGGTGGCACTTTGACTTTGTATTACCCAGTGTTTATCACTTGGTGTGATGTCCTCGTGGGGTGAAACGTCAAGTCACTATTATATATTCGAACGGGAATCAGGTATCTGTAAATCCTAGAATCATAGTCAAGAGTGTGATGGTTGAATCCCTAGGACAGGAAACACTTAAAAAAATAAAATTCCTACCAGGGCGACCCTGACGTTGATGATAGACCCATAACATATATATCATATATCATAGGGATGCTAGTGAAGTTTATTTATATTGGCTTTCTACTTATGAAATTATCACAGCTAGATATAGATTAAAATATCCAGTGTGATATAATATAAACTATAATATAGTGAAACTGACTAGATGGATGCTGAGCCGCGTCCCATTAAAATAAAGGGTTTAAATGACTAAATATTGGCATTTATAGCAATAACAACTTTCTTCCTTAACTCTTTGAGTCCCAGGGGATTTAGAATTGGAGGCCCAAGAGGTGGTAATGCAATTTTTTTTTTAATTTCACAGGTGTAACACACTAAAACATACAATACGAATTCAGCTGTCATGCAACATACACATATTATACATCAAAGTGACTAGAGGTTGTTGGGAAATAATAATAGAATTCAGCTACAACAAATAATTGCGTTAGTAATTAAATATTAGTAAATAAACAGACGGTTTGTTTAAAAAAATTAGTAACATGAAAATTAAAAATTTCTATTTAACACCATGGCACACAAGAAAAACTGGATAAAATATATCCAAAATGAATCACAAGTGAATATGAACCACTTAGTAATGTATAAGTAAATTATAGACTCAATCTAAAATTTGATTTTGTTCCAGAGAATCTTTTGAAGCATCATAACAGAGCACCGTTATTCGGTAGATGAAACTGACCCCCAAAACAATAAGTATCTTCACACAAAACTAAGTTTATATAACACTCAACTTGCCTGTAATTTTGTAGCTATATTTCTAAATAATTAGGGGAATAGTACTAGAACTGACACCGAAGAAAATCTGACTCTTCTTTCAATACAGGCCGGTAGCTGGAAAGCCGCCGATCGGCTTAGTGGGAGTTCTCTCACTTGGCTGCATTGCAAACACGGAGCGGAAAAGTCACGAATCAAATGACATACTTACCTATCATCAAACGGTTGCGTGTACGGTTGCGTAGTCATCATACGGTGGCGTAGGGTTTGGGTTAGGGATAGGGTTAGCGGCGTTAGGGGTTGGGTTAGGGTTAGGGTGTAGGTTAGGGTTAGTTAGGGTTAGGGTAGGGTTAGTTAGGGTTAGGGGTAGGGTTAGATTTGAAAATTTTGACGTAGAAGTTCCAAATAATGGCCGACAATCTGATGCTTGTGAGAGTGGCGCCACTGGAATTCTCCCAAATATGACGGCAGTAGCGCGCGGCTGGTGCCAAATCGGTGGCGAATTGTCTGTTTGAGTAGCATCCACAGTCTTTCGATTGTTTAGGTGTGTATGTGACGGTGCACGATTATATGGAACTCCTGCGTCAAAATTGTCACCTCTAACCCTAACCCTAACCCTACCTCTAACCACGCAAATTTATCGGTCATTAAGGCATACAGATCTGCAGGAGTCACATCCGTGGCAACTAACACCACTGTTATATACGGATATATTTACTAACAAACACACTCAGATTTCCCTGAAGCGTCAAAAAAACACCCAGATCTGGGGGAAACACCCAAGCATTGGCAGCCCTGATGTCGACCTCACTGTCTTCTTTGATTCATGACTTTTCCGCTCCGTGTTTGCAATGCAGCCAAGGGAGAGATTTCCCACTAAGCCGATCGGCGGCTTTCCAGCTACCGGCCTGTATTTTCTATTTGTGCCAGCTGACTTCGCTATAGTTGTTCCTTTTGCGTGAGGTACACATTAGAAGACATATCCTTCATCAAAGTTTGACCCTATAAATGACTGAAACACATCTAATTTGCAAAGTTATCTATCTAACTTTGGATAAATTTAATAAACACATACTTTATTTTAATTTGAGGCTTCTAAAGCCGTAAATCATGTTGGTATGCATGTAGAATATTGCTTGATGGCCACATTGTATTTGAAAAAAACACTTTGTACTCTGTAAACTTCACAAATATGCTAAATTTTAGGCCTGTAAACATGTTTCTAAATAAGTTTCATGGTCCCCACGCCTGATATCAAACACAATGAACTAAAAAGGAAATTGAAATTGAGGAGTTCATGTTTCTTTACTGGTCAGTGGAAAATTAAAAACCTTTACTCGTCACACGCCAATTTTGTTTCTGAGTTGCAACCAGTTAGCATGTGATGCATGAAAATATTGAGTATTATTCATCAGTATAGCATAAAATCATGTATTTGTTTGAAAACATGTTTTCGTATTGTTCGCAGATGAACACACTTTAATTATATACCTTCATCTTTGTACCAGAGTATGCGGGTGTTGTTGGCAATGAAAGAGTCGACAGATTAGCCAGCTTTGCCTTAGTTATAGAGGGCCTGCCCATGGACCATAACAACATTATTGAGGCCATTAGAGTATTAGGAGGGTTGGAGGATTTTGGAAGCAACACTTCAACATCTTTGCTAAGAGGGCAAGAATTGGAAATAAAGGTCGGCACAGCCAGGCACGAGAAGCACACCGGATGGACGAGAAGTCTTGTCAACCAGCATAGGACTGGGACTATCAACCGCAGGACACTTATGTATAGAAGGAGGCCCCCGTGTGGGTTCCATGGCCCCATTGTGGGGAAAACAAGAATAGACTCACTGCCTCCCCAAAAGCATGTCGTAAGAGTCGACTAATTGTGGAGCTTCCTTTGAAGTCGAAGTGTATCTGCCGGAACCAACAGTCTGTATTCATGAGAATGAGATCTGTAAAACTGATGCACACGCAACACTCAGGATCTGGAGCAGGACTACAGTTTAGTAGTGGACGAGCAACCAGAACCTTCCGCCAGAGTTTACAGCTGGTGAACGCGAAGAAGAAGTAGAAGTTGAAGGGGGAATCTGAGCACCTATGGACGTGTTCGGAGTGCTGTGAAGATAACCCAAACCATAAGTCATAACTCATAATTTTAATTATATGCATTAAACAGCTCATATGCAGAAGCAGAGCATAAAAACAAATTTATATATAGTTTGCTCATAGATGTCTTCATCATATTGAAGAAGAAACATTTTGATACACAGTTTTATTATCGGTTACTGTACTTTTTTGTTCAACTTTTATGTAGGCGGGTAATTAGATATATTCTTTAAACCCTATAATTATGTGGAAAGGTATTTAAAAAAGATTTCAAGAGAATATGGAAATTTGTCTTTTTCTTCTGGATAATTCATGTAAACATATTTTCTTGTTGCTGCAGGGAGATCTGTTGTCATGTCTGATGAAGGAGCAGGTGACCAAGTGTGCCATGAGGGAGATCATATACAATATGAACATCCTGAAGGTGGTTTCTTATTGGAGGACGTAGTTTCTGTATCTGGTACAGAGAAACGACTAACAGTAAGGCATGATGGTCTTGCCTTTGAAAGCCAGGTCACTGGTGCAAGCAGTAAAAACAATACAGGTATTATTTTAAGTGATTCTGATCAGTTCATAAGCTTATTTAAAAAATGTCCTGATATAATATCTCTTTTTAAAGATTTATTTTTCATTGTAATTTTTCTGATCAAAATTTTAAATTACATAACCATTTAAGTGGGTCTGACAGGTATATCCATTGTGGCCAATTGCTTTGTCCATGGATATAATGAATATAATAATATCCATCTCTAATATCTATCAGGGAGTCGCCGTGGCAGAGCGGCTAGACGCGCGCCGCGGATCGGAAGGTCGTTGGTTCGCTCCCTGGTGGAGACGGACTTTTCTTCAAAAATGACCTTGGCTCCCAGGTCGACCCAGCCTTGAGTGGGTACCGGGTGCAATCCCGGGAAGTAGAGGCGGCCGGCATGATGCTGACCACATCACCTGTCTTGTGCCGTTGGTCTATAAAAATATAGGTCTAGCCCTATACGCCTAAAGGTGTGGAAAGGGTCCTTTACTTTACTTTTTTTTTTTTTTTTACTAATATCCATCTCAACATTCAGCGGTTGTTATGATGAGTTATCTGCTTGTGACTTTTACTCTTGTGCTTGTTAGAACACAAGAGTGCTCCTTCCACCATCATGTGTGCTGAACACACTATTTACACTGGTTTTTTTTTTAAATTTGTTAACTATTTTTTGTTTAATAACTGATCTTGTTTTTCTTCTTTTCTCTTTCACCTTGTACCTCAGTTAAGTTTCTGGAGTGGGTGGGTGATGTAACATTCGTTGATGAGCTCTGTCAAGATCACTATTGAGACTGATGTTCATTTCTGTAAACCTGTTCTTAATGCCATCACTCCATATTTTTTCGAGGTCTTCCACTTGCTCTGTACCCTTTGTAACATTTTAGTGTGGCTTGCTGTGGCAGATAGTACAAGGGCATTCTTGTTAGGTGTCTCCATTAATTCTGTCACTTGTTCTGCTTTATTTGCCCCATCCACATATATTGATTGTCCCTACCCTGATCTTAACCTTCTGCTAGCCTCTATTTTCCTATTTCTAAAATATTTCCTGTTTTCATCTTAGGCATTTCTTTTTGAACAGTTGAATCCCTCGCCGTTGCCGGGCCTGTCGCGAATTCATCTTCAACTGAACACCTACACTGATCTAACACATTTAACAAACTTTCCAGGAATAAACACATCTTTTAGTATCTTTTAATAACAACTGATCTTAATTGACCCAAAGCAGCAAAAGAAGCTGCAGTTGGATTTGGGCAGATATGACAGTAGATGTGATAAAGACTTAGATTGGTTTTCCTTGTTCATAGAATTTTATATATTGGAACACAAATAGTAAATTCCACAGAGAAAATTAAACAAGACTCTAATTATTAGAAGAATTATTAATGTTAGAAAAGTAATAAAGGAAAAAAAGTTTTATGTTTTCTAAAACCTCTTTTCAAATAATGAATAATACCTTGTGACTCTAGTATAGTCTAAAAAAAAAGAGAAAAAAGCTGCTATGATAAAATACTTGTGACCATAACAGCCATTTAGGTTACTATTTCAAATACTATTCATCATTGCCATATTATTTTAAAATGCAAAAAGCAGCAACATTTTGTACCAAATATATCATTCACAGCATAGGGAGACAAGAAGGCATAGAAATAGGAGGGCGGGTGCTAGGAGAACAAGGCGAAAAGCGGAGAGATTGAGCTTTAATCATGTAAGAGTAGGATACTGGAACTGTCGGAGTGCTAGACACGGAGGTCCTGTACTGGAGAGGTTGATTTTTTATTTTGATGTCATCATGCTCCAGGAGCTAAATACAGACAGATATCATTGCCCTGGGTACGTCAGTTATATAAACCCTGTTGGACAGGAGAGACATGGACAAGGTCTGGTGGTGAAGGAGGGGGTGAAGCATGTAGTGCTTGACTTGAGCCAGTGGAACCACAGTGGACGAGAGGTTCAAGGGATACAGGTGGAAATTGGTGGCTTAAGTTGGAACCTCATAAATATATATGCCACGGTAGACTGTTTTGTCAGAAGTGAACAATGGAGCTGGCTCAAGGAATTGGAGGAGTTACCAGGTGATAGGTTACTCATATGTGGGGATTTCAACGCGAGGAACAGAGAATGGGGCAGCAGTGGAGAAAACCGACAGGGAATTACTCTTGCAGAGGCCATGGTTGACTCCGATATGGTCTGCATCAATGATGGGAGGCCGACTAGAATGGCGAACTGGGTTGCAGCTGTCCTGTATTTGCGTCAGGTTACTTTCCGACTGGGCTCATGGACCTCAGAAGCATGCAGTTAAGCCCCAGGACTGCCACAAGGATCTGCCATCTCGCCTGTGCTCTTTAACATGTATACTAGCAGGATTGCAAGAGTTGGAGCTGGAAGGATACTGACTTTTGCAGATGAAATACTTGTATGTAAGCAGGGGGAAGAGAGGGAACAAACAGCTCGGGAGCTACAAGCGGCAGTAGACAAAGTGACTGAGTGGTGTACAGAAATGAGGGCTGTCGTCCACCCGGAAGAGGCGTCTGTTTGGTGATGTTCTGTAGATAACAGGATCATTAGAGCTGATGTCCCAAGTCTCATGATAGATGCAACAGAGAGAGCAAACAAGTATCTGGGAATCACATTTAACAGGAGCCTGTCTTTTAAGGACCATGTGGAGAGTGTTGTGACAAGATGCTAAAAAGGACTCAATGCACTTAAGACTATGTCTGCAATTGAAATAGAGCAGAGAATGCTTTTCACACTATATCAGCACCTGATCAGTGGTGGATTATGGCCTGGGACTGCGTCTCAAAGAGTCAGATGGACAGACTAGAGCGCATACAGAATGCAGCTAAGCGGGTCATTCTGAGTTGCACCAAAGACACCCCAGTGGTGTGTATGCAATACATCCTTGGTTTGCTGATGGTTGCAGGTAGGCACAACTCAGGGGAAGTCATATCTCAAGGTAGTTGCAGACACAGATCACCCTTTGCACAAAGCTCTGGGCGCAGTTGAGGGTCAGCAGCTGATAAGAGGGAAGTCATGGATGGCGCAGGCAGAAGACAAAATAATCAGACAGGTTTGCATCCTTGAGGACATTAGGCGAGGAGAAGATGCCAGCTGAACAGTCAGATTTGTGTAAAGTCATAATCACATTGAGCTGGGAATGTAGAGACTGGCCAGCAGGTGCCACGGAGGTGGAAATTCAGCAATTAATTCAAGACAATGCTCACTCAGAGGATAGGTTTATTTATACTCTGGGCTGGCTGTTAAAGATGGGCACGGAGTGGTTATGGGAATGCCCTGAGTGCAGTGATGTCAGTTCTTGAATCAGTTCAACTCAACTCATGTTTTCCTCTATGGTTTTAATCTGCTTAGCAGTACCACTTATATAATATCTTTTAGCTTATAGATAATATTGATTTTCCTCTATAATTTTTACATTTGTACTTGTTTCTTTTCTTTAAAAATGTGTATCAGTAATGACTCTTTCTGCTCATCAGGTAATAATTTCTCTTTACCGCAAACATGTTTTGTTAATTTGTAAATATTTAAATGAAATGAATGGCCACTTTCTATTACAAGTTCAGCAGCAGTTTTACCAGCACCAGTTGCCTTATTGTTTTCACGTGCTAGTATTACTGTAATATCTGTATTTGCTGATAAACTGATTAAAGGTAAGTTTGCATTTCACTTGTTTTTCAGACCTCTGTTTAATTTGGCAAGATGTGATCTGTGCAGTTAAAGATGCTCAGTCTAAAAGTGGCAAGCAACTGGATTCATTCACAGTCCATTACATTCATCACAAAGGCAGCAATAAATTAAAAGTTCAGCATGTACAAGTCACTACCAGAGAAGGTGAAGTAGACAAATGGATCCATGCTATTAACATGAAATGCCAAAAGGGTACGTTTGTGATTTTATTTCAACGTTTTCTTTTTGCATTAGATTATTAAGGAAGGAAGAATTGTACTTTTTCTTGATCTATGCATGCAAGGTTTTTTGCATAATTATAGTCTATCATTTTCTGTGTTAGCTTTCTCAGTGTAAAGATGACACATCAGTACACCTTTTGTTTCTTCTGAAACCCATTTGTGAATAACTGAGCTGAAGTTATCTGTTGGTTAGAAATTGCATGGTGACTCTCTTGATTACCCATTTCTTGATACTTTTGTTTAGGCTGGCTGCCACTGTGATCTTATGTGGTGAAATTCAGTTATAGGCTGCTGACTACTTTGATTGGGAATCTCAGTGGACATTGAAATTCCACCAAAAATCATTACTCAATAAAGGTACAATAAAAAAAGAAATGAAATGTGAGTTTTCATGGGGTAAAACTGACATAAGAATGAAGTAAGAATAGATGTTCAACAGAGATGCCATTTGTCACTATAATTGTCCTTGTCTATAGACATGGTCATAAGCCTGTTGAATTAGACTTTAGCAAGGACATTGCCATCCTGCAGCATGAATAATTAGATGCATGATGAATTAGTTGCATTTTATTAGGGTTCATAATAATTAGGTTTAGAAAAGTCTTGTGAGAAAAAAATATAATAAAAATAAACTGAACAAATGATAACCTAATTTTCTCTTGATAATATCTCACTTGGAGTGGCGGAATCTGAGAAACATTAAAGATTAATGGAATTTAAAACATTCCTTAAACTGATTTCTTTTATTTAAACCCTTTCGCTTCATAAAAA
This sequence comes from Candidula unifasciata, assembly GCA_905116865.2. Lineage (NCBI taxonomy): Eukaryota > Metazoa > Mollusca > Gastropoda > Stylommatophora > Geomitridae > Candidula > Candidula unifasciata. Next base: position 111,921 of record CAJHNH020001364.1, on the reverse strand, counting down.
GTATTAAATCTGACCTTGTTCAAATTTTGTGTAAAATAAAAACCACATCCTTTTATTTTCAGAAACTCTACCCCAAGAAACTAGGGGAAAGGAGGAAAAAAGCAGAAGAAATTTGGAGTCTTAATGAATGTTTATAAAGGTCCAGAGGATTGAACCCCTAGACTACCACAGAGATAGGTGAACTGAATGCTGTCAAGTCGCTAAAAATAATTTTTTTCTTTCAGTCATCACAAATACCAGAAAATAATTTATTTTTTTTAACTTGAAAGGAAGTAATCACTAAATACGAAAAAAAAAGGCAGAGAATTAACTGCTTTCCTCCCCTTTAAGTATAATAAATGCAGCTTTGTTGACTTAGCCATATTCAACAAAGTGAAATACTTCACAATTTTCAAAACGTTTTTTCATTTCAAATAATATTTCAGATTGGGGGGAGGTGAAGAGATATGTAGTCATTAAGCAAAGCTGTTGTATAGGCGTAGTGGCCACTGTCCAAAGACTTAATTTTATCCGCAAAAACTTGTAAATGTAAAAACGGTTTTCTCTAGGCGACATGGTTAAACTTGTCTCTTTCTTACAATATTTATATACTGCGGAACCTCGCCTAACGAGCATAATTCGTTCTAGAATCATACTCATTAAGCGAAACACTCGTTATGCGAAACAGTTTTTCTCATATAAATTAATGTAAAATACGATAATGTGCTCCATGTTGAAAAAATACTCACAAAAAATATGCTATGTATAACGAATTTTTCATTTGAAAAAAAAGCGAAATAATTTTCATCTTTTCTTCAAACAACGAACACCTGGAATGCGAATTCGATTAGCAGAAAAAAAAGTTAATTATGATACATAGCTAATTATTTTTTTTACTAGAAAGATGTCCAGAGACATTGTTTTTGCCGACGCTTCGCCAGAAAAATGCTACACATCATTATCATTAAATAAATTTGCAACGGTTAGCCACTTTCTTATTAGGGTTATGCTTCTCAATGTAAGATGCCAGTCCATGCTTTCAGCATTTCTCTTATTTCGCCAGAAGATTGTTGCTTTTCTGTTACCTCCACAAACTTTCCCCAAAACTTCTTGCTGTGAAACAAATGCAACTCCATAAGCTCTTGGGTGGTCAGCTCTTGGCTGTGTTCTTCCACAATCTCTTTGATATCACTGTTATCCACCTCCAATCCCATGATAGTGGCCAAAGACACAATCTCGTTGACTACAGGTTCCACAGGTACTGTCTCAAACCCCTCAAAGTCACAGATCGACAACGCTGTCCGGCCAAAGCTTCTTCCAAGCAGAAGTTAGGGTTCTCTTGGTAACCCCTTCCCCCGCCTTGTCGATCATCTTGAGGCAGGCAACGATGTGGGTGTGATTTTTCCAAAACTCTTTGAGAGTGAGGTTGGTCCCTTCAGTCACCTGAAAACAATGCTCGAAGAGTGCTTAAATGTAGAGCTTCTTAAAGTTAAAAATAACTTGCTGATCCATGGGCTTGAGTAACAGAGTGATGTTGGGAGGCAGAAACTGGATCTTGACGAACTTAAATTCTTCAGGGAGATCATCTTGTAGGCCTGGAGGATTCATGTACACATATCACAATATAACACAAGTTTGAGAAAATGTGTGATCACAAGCGACACTACGATGCTACTGGAAAGAGTGCTAAACACAGACTGATGTAACATGCGCACAGTTCGGGACTTCCCTTCTCCTCGCCACCCGTTATGCTTGTTAAGCAAGTCATTTTTTTACAATTTGTTTTGCTCGTTATGCGAATTACTCTTTATGAAAGGTGCTCGTTAAGCGAGGTTCTACTGTATATCATTTTAATGTGAGGTTTTCCAGTCTAATATTTAATGAGATTCAGTGGTTAATTGACTGTCATTAGTTTCTTATTCTTCTTCTTCTTCACTTCCTCTTTTACCGCTGTGGGTGTCGAGGGAGATATAAGGTTCTGTTTCTAGCTCTTCTGGCTGCCTCGACCATAGGCACATCGTGCTGTTGTAGAGTTTCTCTGATGTTATCCTTCCATCTTGTTCTAGGTCTACCCCGTGCTCTACGTCCTTCTTCTCTTTCCATGTATGCTTTGTATGGTATGGTGTCACAAGGCATTCTCTCTAAGCGGGCAAACCATTTCACTTGCTGTCTTTGTATGTAATCCAGAATTGGTTCTGTGCCGACTTGTTCTCTTATGATCTCATTCCTGATCTTATCTCTTAGGGTCACTCCTACAGCCCTTCTCAGACATCTCATTTCCGTGGTTACTAATTTTCTTTTATGGTTTGTTGTGAGTGACCATGTCTGGCACTGGTAGCACAGAGTTGGAATAAATATGCTTTGAATAAGATGTCTCTTTATGCTGATTGGGATTGTCTTATGCTGTATGAGGGGGGGCTAGCTGTCCCAATACTTGGTTTGCTTTACTGCATCTAATGTCAATTTCTTTATTCAATTTCCCATCTTCGGTAAATGTAGTTCCCAGATATTTAAACTCAGATGCCTGTTTAATGCCTTTGTATTCTATTGCTATGTTTAGATCTGTCTTCTTTTTTTCCTATTGACATTACTTCTGTCTTTTCAGTGTTGATTCTCATATTATTTATTTTACATTCTTCATTCATGGATGTTAGATGTTGTTGCAATTTCATGGCTGTATCTGCTATCAAGGCCTGGTCATCTGCAAAGAGTAATTCCTTGATCTTACTAAGATCTTCATTCATGGGCTTGGCATTCTTGCATATACTGTAGATGTAGGTGATAAACAGCAGTGGTGATAAGACACACCCCTGTCTTACTCCAGATGTCACTGTGAAAGGATGAGATGTTCCCTGATTTATTTTAACTACACTTCTACAACCCCTGTATAAACTTTTGCACACTTCGATGAGGTGTTTGCTTACTCCATATCTTGCCATTATTTTCCATAATAATTGTCGTCATTAGTTTCATCTAGTCCAAATTTTTTTTTTTGAAACTCCAAAAAAGTATTTGTAACTTAGAGAAAAATTTTAATCTCAGATTCCATTACAAACCGTTTTCAGACATATAAAAAGAGGCATCCTTGAGCCAGTTACAGCAGTTAAACACACTGTAGTTGGTGTTACATTATCAACACTCAGGTCAAACTTTCAGTCTCTGTTATAATGGCCAGACTAACAAAACAGTTACCATTAACAGTTAAACTGTTATACCTGCCATAGAAATTGACCCCTTGTTTTTGAAAGTTTGTTAGGCTTGAAAAGTCAACTTATAAGCTACAATTTACTGCACTGTTTTTAGTCTTTAAATCTGTTATGGCACTACTAGCTTAACCCTTTCGCTGCTATGGACGAGATAACTCGTCTGCCCGGCAGACTGCTAAAGACGAGATAACTCGGCTGCAATTTTCTGTGCCCTCACTGCTAAAGACGAGATATCTCGCCCTCGTCATTTTTTTACAGATTGCTAAGAACAGTGATTCTTAGGGGTGAAATAGCAATAAACATTACCTTAATCTGATAAAACTGACCCGTTTACGTGCAATTAAAACCCTTATCAAGTGAGTTTAGGCGTATTTTGATGCATTTCACGTTACCCTGTTTCTTTGTTACCATAGAAGCATGGTCGGTGAACGGTAATTTTTTTGCCCTGAAATATATTTCTGGTTTTGCGTTAGTCTACATTAAAAAAAAAAATAACAAGAACATTTGTTTAAATGAAGAAGAATTAATGGAGTTTCTTTCAAGGAGTAGTAGTAAAGATGACTTTGAAACGTGTGAGTTATTTAAGCTGGGTTATCTTCGCGGCACGCCGGTGGACACGTGTACTTCTGGCTGTGAACAAGACTGATCAGTGACCATATGACCTAGCTATCTACATCGATTTGATTTGAAACGGATCCGAAATAATAAAAAAAAAAAAGAAGATATGGTCACATATATGATGATTAACATAAGTTAATGTCAATAATATACTATAAACTGACATAATTGTGTTTGTCTATTATACTGGTCTTTTTTTCAGTGAAAGTCAATGTGAATTTCTAGTGTAGTTGGTATCACGTCTGCCTTACAATCGAAAGGTCCAGGGTTCATCCCCTACGAGGCGTTTTTTTTTTTTTTTAATTATTTTAAATGAAAATTTTTAATTTATGCTCTTAGCATTTTCGGCAACAGATCACCGAAGTAATAATTAATTAAACATCCTGTCACGTGCGTTCAGGTGGATTTAGATGCTTTACACGTTATCCTGTTCCTTTGTGAAGCGTGGTTGGTGTACTGTGCCTTTGTTACATTTCAATATTGTGTCTTTGGATAAGTCTATATTTCCTTCATACAAAATGGCAAGACAATTTGTTAAAGTTGACGAAGAATTGATGGAGTTTCTTTCGAGGAGTGATAGTGAAGATGACTTTGAAATGTGTAGTTCTGATAGTGAGCAGCACGATCTTACTGTGCCATCGACATCGACGGGACAAACCAGCGTGGCCGAGAAAAGGTTGTTTGCGTGTCCGACGTCCTCATCATCATCGGAATCAGAAGGTAGTGATGATGAAGTGCCATCAAAACGACATAAAATTGATCAGCTATCCTGGTCTTCCAACGACTTGCGACCCGATGTGCATACGTTTGATGACTCCAGCTCTGGCTGTCTTTTAGCTGCTGTGAATAAAAACAGCTCAGTGCTTGATTTTTTTAAACTTTTTTTCACTGAATCGCTGGTGACTTTCCTCGCAGATGAATGTAACAGATTCAGCAAGTATGTCATTGACAAGGGACCTGCTACTGTAAGCTCTCGTCTTTGCAGATGGACAGATACGGATTTGGACGAATTATTTTGTTTTTTGTGCTGTGTGTCTACTCATGCCCAGAACAAAGAAACTCAAAATAAATGAGTACTGGACCAAAGACTGTTTGCTGAGAACGCCAATGTTTGGTGAAATTATGTCGAGGGACAGATTTCTATTATTGTTAAGAATGTTGCATTTCTCGGACAATAATGCTGATGCAGGTGGCGACAAACTGTTCAAAATTAGACATGTGATCGACAGTTTGCGTGCATCGTTTCGTGGGGCGTTTTCGCCTTATCGAGATGTGGTTGTTGACGAGTCGCTACTTCTTTTCAAAGGAAGGTTGTCATTCAAACAGTACATTCCGTCAAAGAGAAGTAGATTTGGTGTAAAAACTTTTGTAATGTGTTACTGCAGAACTGGGTATATTTTAGATTTCATTGTGTACACTGGTGTCAACAGCGACATTACTGTGTCAGGTTTAGGGAAAGGGGCTGATATTGTTTCCACTTTGCTGGCCCCCTATCTACAGAAAGGTCACAGACTTTATGTAGATAACTGGCACACAAGCCCAGATTTGTTTATGTGGCTTCATGGTCAGGCTACAAATGCATGTGGTACTGTACGTAAAACAAGAAAACACATGCCCAAAATGGAGCAAAAATTAAAGAAAGGAGAAGTTAGTTCCAAGTCTGCTGCATGTTTATTAGCTATCAAATGGTGTGACAAACGAGAGGTGTGGATGCTGACAACATGCCACGATTCAGGAATGGTAGCAACAGAAAAAATAGACAGGAAAACTGGGTTAAATATTGTAAAGCCACAATGTGTTGTGGATTACAACAAATGCATGGGTTCAGTAGATCGTACTGACATGCTTCTTAGTTCTATAGAATCTATTAGAAAAACTGTCAAATGGTATAAAAAGCTTTTTTTCCACGTTTTAGATCTCTCTATTTTAAATGCACATTCATTATATAAAGCTGTTGTGGGGAAAAACACACCTGTTGCCGAATTTCACTTAATGTTAGTAAGAGAAATTCTACAGAAATATTGCAAGGAAAAGAGAAAAAGTGTAGGAGGACAAAAAAGTGAAGATCTGCCACTTCGTTTAGTACAAAGGCATTTCCCTTCATCAATAGAGTCCGTAACATCACAGAAGAAATTCCCAACAAGAAAGTGTGTGGTATGTGCAAAAAGCAAAAAACGACGGGAAACCAGATACATGTGCAAGGACTGTGATTTGGCATTGTGTGTCACACCTTGTTTTGAAATATTTCACACACAAAGATATTATTAATAATAATAAAAACCATGTATTTGCTTACTAACGTGTTTTGTGTTTGCTTTGTAAGTTTGTAATGTTTTCTTTTTGTTAATGAGTTTTCACGGCGTAGAAATAGCGCGTCTGACTTGTCAGCGCAAAGTTTAACCACACGCCTTAAAGGATTTTTTATTTTAGGTGTACAATTTTTACCCCGCGCCGCAATCGCGTCTTCTGCTTTTGAAGGAAAAAACGGTATTCAGCACAGGGGGAAAGATTAGCTCTCGCATGGCTTAGCACAGTGGTTACGTTGGCTGGCGGAGGGCGCAGCAGCGAAAGGGTTAGTGTTATTTTTTTTTTACTCAGGTCAATTGTAAAACATCTAATTTCTGTTATTTAATGTCTAGTGTTACTTTTCAGTGCCTGGACGACCCAAAAAAGTCTTTGTCATCATTAATCCTATTAGTGGTTCCAAGACAGGATTGAAGGTCTATCAGAAGAAAGTAGCACCCTTGTTTGACTTGGCTGGGATGCATACAACTGTAACAAGTATGTGACAAATCATTCATGCCTTTGTATGGTTATAAATGGTTATGTTATCTGTTATTGCTAAAGAGTACCATATTTTCATTTTCAATTTTAATGCAGGTTGGAGGTCATTGATCGACTGATCCTGACAAATCTGTTACAAAAAGGTTAGAAAAGCGTTGACTGTCGGTCAACAGAGGTCACAGATAAGTCCTAAGTCACTAAGTATTTTATTTAATCCTGCCAGTTTTCCTCACTCAGTTAAAATGGCCATATGCGTCTGTTGCCAAGGATGTGGCTTCTGCAGCAAACTTTTTTTTTCTCTTCTTTAGCCCCAACTGGAGCGCAGACCCTCAACCAACTCACACCAAGTCACCATATCCTTTGATATCACAGGCAGTTCACCCCATATCTTTACCGTCTTTTTTTTTTTTTTTTATTTCCTTTGACTTCCACAAATTCCTACATGTATAAAAAAAAAAGTCAGATCTGTAAAACAGATGTACCCGCAACTGTCAAGAACCTTATATCTGCCGTTCCAGCACGTGGCTCGTCTTGTAGGCCTGTAACAGATACATTTTTTCTACACATACTAAACCCAAACACCCAATGTTGAATGTTGAATTAAGAATCGACATTACAACACTCGGGACACCCTCATAAGCGCTCAAGCCACTATTTCAGAGCTTTCCACTTCAGCGGTGCCACTAAGTCTACATGTTCAGTCTTATCTGTATGCTTGGCACGTCACCTCTGGGCAAGAGTCTGAGTGTTTGATATCAACTGCAGACCAGGAAAATGTAATAGCTTTGTTCTGTCAACCTAGATTTAGGTTACAGCCAAGGAGCAATGTTTTCCTCTATAACTTAAAATATATAGACACAAATCAAGTTGGGGAAAAACACGTTCTAGAGTCAAGAGCGTGTCATCACACTTCTTCTCCTTCTTCTTCTCTTCCTCCTTCTCTTCCTTTTTCCTTCTCCTCCTTTTTCCTTCATCATCATCACCACCACCATCATCTTCATCTGTTTTACAGACCTGGCTATTTATGTGCAGACTGTTGGTTTCTCTTCCTTAGGCAAATGCACTTTGAATCAAAGGAAAACATTTCTAATTTCCTTTTTAAGATGTCCTTTTTATGAAGCAGTGGATCTATTCTTGTTGACCCAGAATGGAGTCCCAAAAGCTCACAAGTGAAACATAAAGCTGAAAAAGTGTTTTAGGGATGAGTCGTAGGAAGTCAGTCCAAAGAACAGGGGGCATCCATATCAGTCAGCTACACGTAATTGATTAATACATAAAAAGATATTGTTATGTTGTGGCTGTTATCATTTCAAATTTGAAATGAAAAATAGTAGTCTATATCATGTCAGTATTTAATTTAAAATTCAGTTATTCTGTTACAGCTTAATTTTCTTTAATTTAACATCATCAGTAATACATTTAAAAAAATCTAAAGGTTCACACATGCACGCTACACTACATTCACACAGATATATATACACCCAGAAAGTAAATGTAGCACATGGGTACGCTCACTCACTAGTCCACTGTCTGGCATTCCTGAGTATTACCTGGCACTATTTTTTTAAATTTTAGTTACAGAAAGGTCCAAACATGCTGTAGAATTGGGCGAGCACCAGGATTTCTCAGGCTATGACGCGTAAGTGTTAATTAAGAAAATGATAGGTATTATCTATATTACAGTTGCATTTCTAGTTATTTGCTATATATTCTTACGACTTTAGTAATGCTGTAATTAGCCCAGTGTGCTGTGATGTCAGTTTTGAAATCAGTAATCACAGTTTAACAGTTCAGAAAAGTATTCTCTTGGAACTGGATATCAACTGTGAGATACCATCCAAAGAGGAAATTAGAAAAGCTTTCAATCTTCTCAAGGAAGGAAAGGCAACAGGCCCAGATCCCAGCTGAAGCCATCAGGGCCAACATGAACACATCAACAGAATTGCTACATAGATTATTTAGTACAATCTGGGAGACCATGGAAATGAGATGTCTGATAAGGGCTGTAGGAGTGACCATAAGAGATAAGATCAGGAATGAGATCATAAGAGAAAAAGTCGGCACAAAACCAATTCTAAATTACATACAAAGACAGCAAGTGAAATGGTTTGCCCACTTAGAGAGAATGCCTTGTGACACCATACCATACAAAGCATAAATGGAAAGAGAAGAAGGACTTGGAGCACGAGGTAGACCAAGAACAAGATGGAATGATAACATCAGAGAAACTATACAACAGCACGATGTGCCTATGGTTGAAGCGGCCAGAAGAGCTAGAAACAGAACCTTATATCTCCCTCGACACCCACAGCAGTAAAAGAGGAAGTGAAGAAGAAGAAGAAGAAGAAAAGAAATTACAAGAAATACTAGACTAAAAATTTTTAAATTCTAATGTCAAATCAGTACTTTTGTATGGGGCATAAACACGGAGACCAATTAAGGCAATTACTAATAAATTACAGACATTCATTAACTGGTGCCTGCGCAGAATAGAGTGAATTAAATGGTAAGATAGAATAGCTAATGTAGAGCTTTGGGAGAGAACTAAACAGGCTCCAGTGGATTGAGAGGTGAGGAAAAAATGCTGGCATTGGATAGGACATACACTGAGAAAACAGGAGAACAGCATAACTAGAATGTCTTTGTATTGGAACCCACAGAGGCATAAGAATAAAGGAAGGCCAAAAAAACACATGGAAAAGAGAGCTGGAGAATGAAGTTAGAAAGATGAGGAGGACATGGGGAGAGCTGCACGTAATGGCAAAGGATAGAACGACTTTGCGTAAGTTGGTTGAGGGCCTATGCTCCATTGGGGGATAGAAAGGCAGAAAAAGAAGAAAGTATTTCTTCCATCTGTTACATATTTCTTCATTATTATTTGTCATGTTGCCATTGTGATCTTTTAAACTTTATATGCTGTGTTGATGTCCTCATTTTACAGCCTTCAGTTCTTTTAAAAACTTTCTCAATTCATTATTCTAATGGTTAGCTTCCATATCCATGACAGTGTTATTCATGTATCCTTGTTTCTGCTGCTTAACAACTTTTGTAGCTTCTTTACATTCTGTTTTAAATTTTTCTTCATTTTGTATGTTACTAGCGTCAGTTAGCCTCATCTGCCTGGCATGTTTTTTCTTACTGGCTGGTTCTTCTCATTTTTTTTTAATTGAACCATTTGTTCTTTCTGTTTATGGTGGACACACCGAGACATTCTTCTGCAGTCGTTTGAATTATATTCCCAATATCCATCCAGGTTTGGTCAACATCTTCCTCTGACAGAACTTGGTGTTGAAGGAGCTCTTAAGCTTGATTTTTATTTTTGCACCAACCAGGTAGTGGTCACTTTGACACTCAGCTCCTCTGTAGCTTCCAACTTGTATGTTCAGTGCCTTTCTATTATTTATTAAAATGTGATCTATTTGATTATAAGTTATCTTGTCACATGATTGCCAGGTTTGTTTGTTCATATCGTTTCGTTGAAATCTGGTGCTGGTTATCTGTAGTCCTTTGGCTTCTGAGAGGTTGATTAATCTCCATCCGTTATCATTTGAAACTGTATGTAGCTTTCCATGCCTGCTACATTTTTATAGGTGTTCTCTTCTTATTTTTGCATTGAAATCTCAGAAGACAGTCAATATGTCCTGTTTTTTAGTTTTCCCTATTGTATACTCAAGGCGATCATAGAAAGCTTCTTTAATATCATCTTCTTTATCTTCAATGAATGCATGCACATTGATCATCATGATATTTTTCCATTTTCCTTTTATTTGTAACTTACTAATCACATTATCAGCAGCTTCAAAGGCGAACGAAAGAAGAAGAAGAAGCAGCTTCAAAATTTATACTACTTTCTCACAACAAATCCTCTCCCTAGTTCATGTTTGTATTAAGAGTTTCTTCCATACACTATAATCATTCCATTTTCCTCTATGGTACCTTGTCCTGGCCATTTTATTTCTTGAATTATATTCATTCTGTATTCTGATAACTCACGGGTCAGTTCTTCAGCTACTCCAGCTCTATAAAGAGTTTGTACATTCCATGTTCCAGATCTCAATAGTCCTTTAATGTTCCAGTTTCATTGTCGGTTGAAATCCATCCTAAATCAAGGCTTAAATATCTGTTTCATGAGGAAATAAAGTTTTACGAAGGTGGGGGTGTGCGGCCCCACACTTTAACCCCAAACTGGAGGACCAGGGTGTCTCTTTACCCTTCGACCATTCTGGCCTGGGAGACCCTGCTGGTAGCTACTGCTGGCATAGCTCTCGGGTCGTTTACAAACAGTGGCTCCCCACCGGGTCAAGGTGGAGACACAAATCGGGGGAGTCTATGGAATCTATTTATTAAATTATTTCTATCTAATGCTCATCAGTCTCTTCAGACATTTGTTTTAAAAAGCATTAAAGATCATTCTGTGTTTTTAGTGGTTCTCCAACTTTCACCAGTAAATGTTGCAATTAAAAAAAACCATTAGAATTCAAAATGTGTCATTTGGTTTTAAAGCTGTAGAGTTCTCCGTTTTATTAAGATTTTAGAAGCTGCTGCCTTGCTAGTGGGTATAATATTTCTTTTTTGTTTTGTTTTACCCTGACAATCAAAATTACTTCTTAAATAGGTAAACTGATTTGTTACTTTAATTGTTCTTGTCTCTAGTGCAGTATCTGTTAAAACTTTTATTGATGTTTTCAGTATGTTTTTCTTTTGTATTTTCTTCTTCTTTCGTTCACCTGAAATAAGTTGTCCAAAAGAGTTTACGTTCCACTGTTGTTCTTTCTGGCCAAAAGGTTTGCCTTAATGTGTCAAATTCGGTGCAGTCCTGGAGTACATGTTCTGCTGTCTGGGGCACCTTTCCACGGGTGCACATGGCTGATGCCTATCTTAAATTTTGTGTACATGTGGTTACGTAATCGGTTGTGCCCTGTTCTGAGGCGGAGGATAAATGACTTGTTCTGATCTGTCCATAATACAATAGTCATCTTGTGCTGGGGCTGGTGGTTTCCTGATCGATTTAATTATTCTTTTCTTTTGGTGGTATGTAACTGGTACATCCCGCTGCACTTTTGTCACACCTTCTCCTGCCAGTTGATCAGCTTTCTCCTTTCCAGGCACTCCACAATGTGACGGCATCCACTGCATTACAACTCTTCCCTGAAGGCTAAGTTGTGTCAGCAGTGTTTGCAGTTGTGGTAGTTTCCTACACTAGAGTGGTTCAAGTACTGATTTTGCATCTGTCAGCATTACCACATATTGTGAGCCAAGATTGGTATTTAGCAGTTTCTCTGTTGCTATCTTGATAGCCTGAGTTTCTGCATCATAGTTATGGCAGTACTTCCCAGTTGGTATGCTGGACTTATTCCTAGTACCATCTGGGAATTCGATGTACACTCCAGCACCACCACTTCTAACTGCACTTTCTGCGGACCCATCTGTATGGATTCTGACCCATTGTTCTTGTATGTATTCTTCATCAATATAATTGAGGGTGGCCATTCTGCATTGTACACTATCTTGCTCTTTCTTGTCAAATATTTCTTTCACATTTGTCTGGATTTGTACTGTTAGTTTGCATTTTCCTCTCCATGGGGTTTGTTCTGGAATACTTTTAAGCGGAGAACCAATTTCTGGAAGATCAGCAGTTTGTCTACATATTCTTTTTGCTTGATGTATAAAGCTGCTTGTTTTTAACTGTCCCAAGGCTAGGTTCTGAAATCTATTTTTCATGGGGTGATCTGGCATACTGAGGAACCTTTCAGCTTGTATTTGAAACTTTGTATATCTGCTCTCTGCGTTCTCTCTCTGTGTTTTCCCAGCTTTCTCCATTTCTAATATGGGGGTTGATTTCATCCCTCCTGTGATGACTCTTGAGTGCTTGATTTTGCACTTTGTCCAACTCCTTTAATGTGGTACTAGATCTGAACACCATGCAGTTGACCCATATTCTAAGTGTTGTTGTATGCTCTGCTTGTATACTTTTTGAGTATTCTCCCACTGGCTCCCCTTGTGGTTCCACTTAGTTTTCTTAGTATGGTGGTCTTCCTCCTGGCTTTGGTTGCTGCCTTGTTGATATGTTTTCTCCATGTCAACCTGTCATCAAATGTGACTCCGAGGTACGTGGGCTCTTTATCATCTCTTAGGAGTATTCCATTTATTTTGATGATGCCCGCTTTTTGCTTTGGGGAGAGAGTGAAGAGTGTGGTGCTACATTTGTCTGTATTGATGCTGACACACCATCTATTGGCCCATGCCTCAAGTGCATATGTAGCCCGCTGTAGTGTTCTTGTGGCTATCGTTGCATGTTCATTGGTGCACTACAGTACCAGGTCATCGGCATACATTGCCATTTTTATTCCATTTGGCATCTCACCAACCAGGTTGTTGATGAATAAGAGGAAAAGTGTGGGCAACTGGACACCACTTTGAGGGACGCCATGTTGCAGTAGAACTTTTTTACTTTTGAAACCATCTACCTGTACCCGGGCTCTTCTGATATATGTAGATATGCTTTAATCCAATTGTACATTCTTCCATTTACTTTATAGTTTCTCAATTTCTTCAAAAGCCCCTCCTTCCAAACCTTGTCAAAAGCTTTCCTTAAATCTATCCATGCCGCGAGTACCAGTTTCTTATCTTGAAAAGCATCCTCTATTTCTTGGGAGAGGTATGTTGTCTGGTCTTCCGTAGAGTAGAACTTTCTAAAGCCCGCCTGCTGTGGTGTAATGACGTTTTCACTTTTAATGTACCACTGTAGTCTGAGGTTGGTAATGCACTCCATTATTTTGCAGAGACAACTTGTGAGGCTGATCAGTCTATAGTTGGAGGCATTAGAACTGTCTTTCCCAGGCTTTATGAGGGATATCATAATTGCCTCTCTCCAGATCTGTGGAACATTTTCTGTTGCCCAGCAAGCATTAAATATCTGTAAAAGCTTTGTTTTGGCCACTGTTCCTAAGTTTCTGATCATTTCGTTTGATATACCATCTGCTCCTGATGACTTTCGCATTTTCAGCTTTGAAATGGCCAACTCCAGTTCATTAAGTGTAATTGGCACCTCTAGTGCCTCTGATGTTATTTCTTTCTGACTTCTGAATAGTGTCTTTTCTTGAATTTCTTTTTTTTTTTTTTTCTGAACTGATTTAAATGTTGTTAACTTAAGCAAAAGTGTCTGCAAAGAGGTTGGCTGCCTCTTTTCCTGTGACCATGTTTCCATCTTTCTGCAGCGTGATCTTTTGAGTTCCACCCTGTCTCCTCATCATTAATTTGTTTTACATGCTTCGATAACTTTCTTGTGCCTTTTTTAAAGTTCAGCGACCTTGTTTTATCCTGCCAGCTTTCCCTTTTATCCTGCAGCTTTGCCCTTACAAATTTTGCTTTTGCATGCTGGTAGTTATTGTGATGTTCTTGGTTTGGCCTGGTCTCTGCTTTCTTCCTAGATGTTTCCACTTTGTTATGTAAATTTTCTAGTTCACTATTCCAGTATGGCTTATAATGCTTACGGGCACCTCTTGGTATTGATTCTCCTGCTGCCTTTAGTACGCATTTGTTAAATTCTTTAACTACTTTGTTTATATCCTGGTCTACACTGAGACTTCCAAGCAGTATACTGGTACGGTGCTTGAACATTGTCCAGTCAACCTTCTTGTAGTTCCACCTTGGCAGCATACTAGTTCCTCTGACCTTTTCATTTTCTACATTCAGGAAGACCGGTTGATGATCACTGCCTCACAGTTGTTTTCCAACAACTCGTGTAATGTTCCAATACAGATCTGGAGAGTGAAATGCTAGGTCTGGGGTAGTAGTGGTGTGCCACGACCTCGAGTAGAATGTGGGTGGATCAGTTGGCCTAATAATCAGAACAAGCCTGTTCTCATCCTGCCACTCTTCCAGTTTCTCTCCTCTCTGGTCTATGTGGTCGTACCCCCAGCTTTGTGAGTGGCTGTTAAAGTCTCCACATAGAATCATCTTTACTTCTACTGGGATTGTGTCTAGTGCCTGGGGATGATCACTTGGGCAGTAATAGTTGATCAGGTAGAAGTCTGCATTTCCAGTTTGCACTTTTAGATCTGATATTCTGCTTCATCCACATATACTTCAGTCTGGTAGGCAGTGATATTGTTCCTTACTATAGTCAGTATTCCACCCTTTTTCCTGCCTTTCCGGTCTGATCGGAAGCACTGATAACCTCTGATTTTGAAGACTGTGTCTTCAGTGAGGTCAGTTTCTTGTAGACAGCATATATGTATCTGTTCCACATTCAGAATATTTTCTAACTCTAGCTTTTTATTTGTAATCCCCTCCGCATTCCAGCACATTAATTTGACTGCTTTCTTAGCTCGGCCAAATGCTCTATTCTCATGTCACCTGGCTCCACAGGACATTTGAGAAGGACCTCTAGTAATTTGGGTTGGGCCTCTTCGAGGCAGAGGGCCCAGCACTGCTCCTGCCGGAGAGTCCATCACAGGGCGAGCACCATATCGTTTTGCTGATTTAGACATATTTCCATGGCGCGTGTATGTGGCATCCTGATTGCTGTGGTGCGCCTCCTGGCTGGTTGCCTCCGACTTCAGCATCTTGTTTTGCAAGGGTAGACTGGTCATACTCGAGGAGAGTAGGCTCATCTGTTCGTCTGTCGCCTTTACCTTGTTTGTTGTCCCATCCAGTTTCCCGTTTCAACTGGATTGATTGTGCATCATTGCTCCATTAGGACCCCTATTTTGAATCTGATTTCCATTCTGACATTTGATGCTGTTTGCTAAATAATCTGTTTTTCCTTTGCATGTTTTTGTTGTTTTTTATTTAGAAGAACAGTATTAATCTGCAAAGTCAGAAACCTACAGTTGTTTGTTCTCTACCCAGTCGATGTCATTATTTCCTGCACATATTTTTTTCATAATCCAATCATTAGTTAGGCCAAATAACAAGAGAGTTAAAAAAAAAAATCCCAGTTTAACTAGTTTCAACTGCCATCTAATCACTGAAACCATCATCTGTTTCCACTGCATGCTCTACACCTTCATAGATTGTTTTTATGATTTTCATTTATAAATTGATTGTTGACAAAAAGTCTAAATATGAAACATAAAAGTACAATATCCTTGAATTTAAAGTCTTAGAAAAGAAAAGTTATTCCATAAAGCATGGAGACAGAAAGCTTACTCTTCACATTTACTATAAATATATAAAATCAAGGAACAAGACATTTCTTTATTGTCCTATTGTATAACAGACTGTTCTTTAAGTAATAAAAATGCAAGTTTTCATATATTAACCCAATGATAACCACAGTCGCACGTTACACAATTCGCCAATGGTTACGTCTGGCTACCTTAATTGCATCCCTTGCATTTGTAACTTTGGATGCTTGCCACCATGATAAAAAATTTTATAAGTGTAGTTTTCAAATTTTTCATTTTTTTAAAATTCATAGAATCGATTACACTCACAATTTATGTCATATTTAAGCAATTAGGCATTAAAAGCTTTATAATAAAGACCCCAAAATAACATTGACTGACACATTGCAACCGTTGTTTCCAAATATTGTACTATGACATATTATGTATCATTTTTAAGGTGAATGCAAGACCTATTCTGATTTTTATATATGAAAGTAAAATCAAGTTTTGCCTGCTAGATTCAAAACTTAGAAAGTACTGACCATACGGATATTTCATTGGCTCCATTGTTTGACCTTATCTGATTAGTGTTTATTTTTCAAAATTCTGGACTTGTATACCTTTTGTGATTGACTTGCTAATGTTTTTAATTTTATTAAAAATCAGCATACATTGTTGACTCAACTCTGCAGTGATACCCTACTTTAATGACAATATTTTCAGTATTGTTGTTGTTGGTGGTGATGGATTGTACCAAGAAGTTCTTCTGGGTTTCACTGTAAGGATTCAGAAAGAGGCAAAGGTAGACTATAATAATCCAGAATCAGTCTTTATAAAGCCTGCTATCCCTTTTGGAGTCATCCCCACAGGTAAAGTAGTTACATACAAGATACACTAGTGAATAAATAAATAACCTTTCTATTAAAATGAAATCAATTTTAGATTTTGCTCTGCAGTCTGTTTTCTCTGTCACTTTTCTGTCTCATTATTGTTGAGAAAAGTCAAAGACGCTGAACCAGATTCTGTCCATGCTAGTGAAAGGATTGCGCTGGGTAGAATTGAATGGAGGGCTAGTCTACAAGCCCTATGTGACATAAAATGGCATAACAAGATGATTGCTGTCTCATGCTCTTTCTGTACATGTCTCTCATTCTTTTTCTCTGTCTCTCTTTTTCTTGTATTTTGTGTGTATGAGATAGAGAGAGACAGAGAATTAGGGTTGTTTACCTGTCCTTCCCTTTTGTATTTCTTTATTTAGATTTTAGTGATGCACCAGTAGTTAGAGGATTCTTGAGTTGGGATTTAGCTGTGATTCCAACAAGGTTGAAAATATGAAAAAACACATTCAGTGTTAAGGCACGGTAATTTGCTTTATTCTAGCAAATGCACTATGTGCAATCTACAGAGGGAATGGCAAATAGTGAAACATCCTAAAAGATTATCTTTCTCCCAGCCTTGCTGGTTAAAGGAAAGGATTCATGGTTGGCCCACATCTGATTCCCTAATGTTAAAAAATTGTATAGTTAATTGTAGTAAACTATACTAGCTATAGCTCACTGACACAAATGACTACGGTTAAAATGAACTCCATAAACTGGATGGACAATTAAGACAATCATGTATTTAAATCATGGGACTGGATGGAAATAAAAAACAAGTTCTTGGTTGACATAGTGGATTGATGATAGTCCAGTCTAGACAATCAGGCACCTGATAATAAATATCTCAGTTGATATAACCAAGCAAAGAGAAGCAGGTAAAAAATGTACATAAATGCAAATGAGAAAGGTGTGTAGACCTAGAATACAGCAGACAAAGTCAGTGCATGTTAGTGGGTGTTTAAAGGTAAGAACAGTGTTCCTTCTGCCAAGCAAAGAGAAGCAGGTAAACATTAACATCATAGACCATAATATCCATTTTATATCCATATAACATATATATCCTGGACAATTTCTTCAATTTCTTGAAGCCTCAAAGATGTGTTTTTTTAGAAGAATGCTTAAAATACCTTGGACAGCCAAGAAGAGCAACCAAGAGCTTTTGAAAGAGGTGGGAGCCCAAAAACTAATCACAGATGTCAGAACGAGACAGTCATCAATTTTCGGCCATGTTATGAGAAGAGGGAAAATAGAACATGTTATGACCACTAGAAAGATCTGTGGAAGGAGGGATAGAGGAAGACAGTGAGATAAGATTCTTGGCAGTCTTGTTGCATGGCATGGAGGTGTGTCAGCACACAAATTAATACATGCTGCAGGAGATCGCAGATTGTGGAGAGGCATGATCGCCCAGTCTAGTTGGCAAGGCACCTGATGATGATGATCCATATAACCTAACATAGAAATATTTTGAACTGGCATTTAAAGTGAGTACACAAGAAATTATTATGAAAACAAGCCCAACTGCTCCCTGGGTTGTTCCTTACCTTAAATCACACAAAAAGAGACACAATCCCTTCCCTGACAGGTCTGTTATTTCCCCTTTTGTGAAACAATGTAAGCGATTTAGTTAGACATTTGATGCAGGGCCCAGACGTGACCGCTAACAAAATGGCTAGCCAGCACCAGGTCAATTGCGGTCGAAATCCAGTTCATTTCCACACTATTTAATTCAAATATTTTGATTTTCACATGTAGAATACTACACCACACAATATAGCACACTTCAAGTTATATGCTGTGTGTAAATAAATCACTCTTACCTTTCTTTGATATCTCACATGTGTGAAATGTGGGGAACCAAAATGTGAACCCACACCTAACTTCTTGCATGCTCAAAGGTATGGAGGAAAAGTGGCTATGATTTGAGCGCAAGTCAAATTCTGGACGAAAGTAGTTTTGTAGTCATCCATTGTCACCAAGCGCTGGTGTAACAGTGACAAGATGGTGTTTCTTGGTGGTTCAACTCCTCCTGTTTTTTATGTTTGGAAAAGCCCACCACTCAATGAGGGTAAAGAAAGAAACTGGTAGCTCAAGTATTGGTCTACAGGGGTATTTCCTAGAGTTCACAATATCCAGTCAACACTCCCACTGGGATGAGGAAATTTAGCACTTCGACAACCGTCTCCTCAGTAATGTGCTAGCTGGACTTCCTCACCACTGTAGTAATGCCCCCATGTATTCTAGCTTTGCGATTTAAAAAAAAAAAGGAAGAAATCGACTGATAGTTTTCGCTAAATTCCAGACGACAGACATGGACAAGTCTTCTAGATCTGTGAAGGATTGCTACAGACTTTAGCACCAGGTCTTTGATATTTATCAAGGTGGAGTGTGGTATAGTCAATGATATAATGCTTACTGATGGTGATATTCATAGTCATGAACATTGAAACTTCTGTGAAGTCACTCCATGAGTTTGTTGCAGGAGGACCGTCATGGCTCCTGCTGATGATGCTGCCATTAATTTGACAATACTTAAATGGGCCTTACAATATATCCTAGAGCTAACCCCCCCCCCCCCCCCCCCCCCTTTCACTCTGGGACTGCACACTGTAAAGGTATTCATCCTACAGAGTTCTCTTTCATTATTCACTGAGTAAATGAATTGAATGATCTGAATTTCTGTGTAATACTGTAATACTGATCGTTGATGCTGCATAACTACAGTAAGAACGAATAGTAACGTAGTTACCAGTGCTGCTTCAGAGGTGCCTAGCAGTGGCTTCCTCGAATGATTGTTGATGTTGAGACTGGTTTTGTTTGATGGTAGCTAGAGATTCTGGCAATGCAGAAAGGTCATTTCTAAGGTTCAAAAATATATGTAGCCACATATAATCTCTATTATTCGCCTCCTGAACCACACAGCATCAGGGTTCAGTAATATATCCTGTGCAATCCTTCAAAGCTGCACGCAATTCTTAAGGGTCCCTGCTTCAGCCTGTACCTAGTCCTGGATGAAAACAACCAAAGTGCTACAAGAGTCACTCACACAGGCTTCCAATGCCTCCTCCTCTCCCTGGAAAGACAGAAGAAAATAAGCATGCCCCCTTGATATGTGACCTAAAGATGAGTTCCAGAAAGATCTTTGCACAAATGCAGATATTGGGGAAAACAAATTTACGGTCCCATTGCCTGCTCAATGAGGGGGACTATACCTAAGCAGCTTTAATGCTCAGAATTGCACAAACCCACCCGAATCTGTTGCCACACATCTGCTAAATGCTATGTCAAATCTGAAGTTATAAATCCATGGAAAACTTAAAGATTTATTTAGAAAAGCATACATTAAAAAGTTTGCTTTAGCCAAAAAGAAAAAACTATCTGCTCGGCCAAATCGGACATGTCTTTCTGTGGAATTGCAAATTTCCACAGTCCTGGCAAATAAGCTTCAAAATATCTGTCTGTCTCAATGAGATAAGATAACTAGTTAAACAGATTAAATTGTTCACCCTAGGGGTTCTCAGCTTTCTCACCAGAGGCCTCAGAGTTGCCAGGCGACATCTACTATGCAGATGAATGTGTCAGTTGCACTTCCTGAGACTTTGCTCAGGATGACAGTATATGATGCTATACCCGCATCCATGCTAACTTGACCATTCAAGATGTTGCAAATCTCTCATTGAAACGTAAGGACATCTCTCATTGTCTTTCTCTGTATTTATCAATAAATCTTCCCTGTTGTCACAATGTGTTCTAGTTTTTCATAGTTGACCAAAACATAATGACTGCTTATTTCTGATGTTCATTTAAGTTTTACAGTACAATATGTTGATAATCATAAAGCAATATTTATATTGCCTGTTGACTACAGATTTACATGTGATCAGATGCAACTGTTATCCAATTCTTAAATTTCAGCTGACATACATTTTTCAGTAGTGTTTATCTTGTTTTCATAAAGGTACAGGAAATGGTATTGCTGGATGGTGTTATGGTATTCTTGATGAAGTAACGGCAGCTCTTAATATAATCAGAGATAATGTCATGAAAGCAGGAGTAGTTATTTAAGTTTTTTTAAGATTCGATTGACCCTATTTCTCCAAGTATAAGACGATTCCATGTATCTTGATTTTGCGACCAGAAATTTTGAAGAAAATATCAAAAAGTTAATTGTTTCCATTCTTGTTGATAGGTGGAGTAAACATTGGTCTCTGATTCGGTTTAAGTGTGTGTTTTTAACACTAGCAAGTTCAATAAAGATGATCCTATGACAGGTCCAGCAAACCAGTAGGGAATGTTTTTGTTTAACTGCTGTTGCTGAAGAATTTTGGAGGAAATTACAGGAAAAGCGTGATTCTGTCAATGCTGTAAAGGCCAGAAACACACGCAACACATCAGAAAAGGGAATAAACAATTGCTACAGCAAGTCTGGGATATTCAATACTTGGAATGTTAGCACACTAGAAAATGAAGAACCAGAACTAATTAATAAATACTACTAAAACTGAAGTAATCCGGGTCAGCAGAATTCCTAGTCTGCTACATATTGGGTTATATGGTATTTGTCTGCAACAAGTTCAAGAACTTAAATATCTAGGAATTATATTGTCAGAAAATGAGAGAATAGATTGGGAAATAGAAACAAGATGCCAACAATGTGAAAGACTTTGATGCCTGAGAAATGCTGCCAACTTAACCAACCAAGACAAAGTTAGAAATAATATTATCAGACATGTAGGAACAACACCATGCAGCAAATTTATTGAGAAACAGAAAATCAGATGCTTTGGTCATTTAGTAAAAATGCAGCCTGGATAATCAATTCAGGCACTACACGTGAAAAGATTTAAAGTGAAAGCAAGAGCTTGCCCTAGGAGAAGAAGGATTTATGCATTTAAAGAGCTTCTATATCAACACGGAATGACAGTAGCCATTGCTGCTCCTCAAGCAATGGATCACAAACTGTTCCTCCCTATGACGCTTAATGGCAGAAAGGGAAATTGATGTTAAAAGTTATTGACTCATGTTTCATTCTTCATAGAATCCAGAAAACTACAAATCACTGTCAAAACTCATCCATGTGGACTTGAGACAAGAAGACAGTCAATGGGGTGGGACAAGGATTGTAGATGATCATGGAATGATTCATGCAGTGAAGAAATGGCTACTGACAAAATCTGGTACAGGCTAGGAATACAGGCACTTGTTTCATGCTGGCATAAAGCTGTTCACATTTATGTGGATTATCTTGAATAATATTGATGTTTACATGACATAACCCTGTATATTGTGTATAAATTTCATGCTTTTTGAAAAGAAAAGCTTCTGAGAACAACAATTGAGTATACTTTCTGAACGCCTCTCGTAGTACAGGCTTTGGTCTCTAGTCTTTGGTCTCTAGTCTTTGGTCTTTAATCATTTTTAGTTCTTTCAGGTAATTTTCTTAATTATGTATGTATATGTAGTCCCTTCCTTGAGCTTTTTGGTTATATATCGGTGGACTGATCTTTTAATTATTATTATATATGGCATTGTTTGTCATTACCCTTGAAATATTTACACTGTTTATTCTGATTGTGGTTTTTTCTTTCTTTCTTTTTTCCCCCCATTTCATATTCTTTTTTTAAAATAATTGTCAACAATTATTGTGTTTAAAAAAAAATAGAAAAAAGGGACCAATTTTATAACAAGCCATGTACATAAATGTATACACACATATATATTTATCAACGATGCTCACATATATATTTATCAACACCTGCTCACATATTGCATACTTATGCACAAATACACACACATGCATGCAAGAGAGAGAGAGAGAGAGAGAGAAGGAATGAACATCGCATCACTGATCATTGTTCTGTTAACAGGTGAAAATCACAAAACTCCAGTGCTAACAGTTCATAGCTGTGGCAAGTTTGTTACACTCTGTGGTATGCTTTTTGGATATGGTGAGTTTTCAGATCTAATCAAGAGATCAGATGAACTGCGTTGGATGGGAAGACTACGATATCCATGTGAGTTTGACTGTGTTCTTATTTAATTGCTGTACATTTTTTTAAGCACTGAAATCTAGTGTATATCTTTCTGTATATGCTTATGTTGAAAAATGTTCCTGATGAGAAGGTTAAAGCTAATAATACATTGCGACTGAGTGTGAAACAATCACTAGTTAAAAACACCACTTCAGGCAGCACAGAAGAAATACTTTTTTTTGTTTTGTATGAATCCTTTATATATTTCTAAAGCAGAATATAATGATCCTTGAGAAACAGTGATTCTTGCTTATGATACATACATAGGATTCCACTCAGGCATGGAGACTAGTGCTGCTGCAGTTGCTCTTGCAAATATGTACAACAAGGTACCACTTGACTCTTCTAGGTCAGCTTCTTGATCTCGGTCCACTCCTCATTAAATGATCTCCTCAGTTCTTTTCAGTCGGACGGTGGTGTTTAATTGTGGTAGCTCAGCATCTGAACCAATAACCTTACACCTGGTCTGCCACAAAAGTTCACCTTTATCCCAAATAGTTTTAAATATTTTCACCATGAGAATCACAGGCAATGAGTGAAACCTCATTGTTTTACAGCTGGGTCTGGTCCTTTCTGTAATTGAGTATACTCTGATAATTCTGACTCAGGTATAAAGAGAGACTAGATTGGATACAGAATGAGGCCATGCACATCATACTTGGAGACACAAAGAATCCGGCATGCAGGCTAAGGCGTTACCTCCGTGATTCTCCAACCATGCTGATATTTTTCAGTCTGTATAAAACTGGACGAAGACTGCAGACAAAAAAAAATCCTTCGGTCCTTGGTTCTTGAGAATTTTACTGATGGAGGTGCAGATTTGACCTATCTGGCAGAATGCACTCATGCCGGGAAAGACTATTTTGAGCATTGTGGATGAGTTTTTCCAAGATTGGGCCTTTCTTCTGCAGGCATTAACAGTTTGATGACTTTTGTCTAGATATTTTGACAGACTAGTTTTTGCTAGAAAAAGCACAGTTTTTGTGTTATCCTGTGGCATGTTTTGTCCTCTCCTTTTTGTTGTTGTTTATACATTACCAATAATGCTGCATCATGTCTCAGTATGAAGCAAGAAATTGGGAGCTCATTTATACCCACACATGAAAAATTCAGCTATATTTGAAGTTAGTTTTTTACACAATATTATCAGATATTGGGAGTACACTTCCTTGGTTTAAATAAAAAATTCTCAAAATTAACACAAATTATTTCTCTCTGTAGAAATATTCTTTTATGGTATACCGTGTTAATTGCACAGAAAAAAATAATTGTTTCTTAATAGTTAGCTGACAAATGTTGCTTTTTCTTTTCTGTTAAAACTGTTGTTCTGATTTCAGATGCTATACTCTGGGCAGCATTCAAGAAACCTAGAAAGTTTAATTGTATTTTAGAATATAAAGTGGCAGATAATGGTGAAATTCAAGAAATAGATCACAGGTAACTAATTTTGATAGCTGCTTTAGTAACTTTTGATTGTTCCATGTAAATAGTATCAGGAGTTCATTGTCGTAACAGTATAGTCAAAGATCATCAAAGTCCAGATGATTTAATCAAACTGTGCCTGTTTACCGCATAGATGCAATATTTGCTCCATTTAGCCATTTCGTTGGCCATTTGTTGTCCAAGGTAATCTTCTGGTTAAATGCTTTAGACATTGCAAAGCCTCATTGTTGTGTCATAATCTTTGGTGCACAGTAGGTCTTTCTTGAGCAACCACCTGCATTCTGGTCAGCCCTTTAGGGAAGGCAGGGCCGAACATGGGCAATTTTTGGATCATCCAAAGAGGCTTCCATAAATTAAGGGCCAATTTGACAAAAATTATAGCTCGATATGGAGTAAGTGAACACCTCATTGAAGTTTGCAAAAGCTTATTTAGTGTTTGAAGACGCGTAGTTAGAATAATTCAGGGAACATCTAAACCATTCAAAGTAACATCTGGAATAAGACAGGGATGTGTCTTATCACAACTCCTGTTTATCACCTACATTGACAGTATGGCAAGGATGCCAGGCCCCAGAACAAAAATAATTGTACCATCAACAAATTACTCTGTGCTGATGATCAGGCCTTGATTGCAGATATAGCCATGAGTTTGCAACAGCTTCTCACATCAATGAATAAAGAATGTAAATCAAATAATATGAGAATCAACATAAAAAAGACAGAAATAATGTCAATAAAAAGAAAGAAGCAGGATTTATACATAGCATTAGACCATGTATATATTAAACAGTCATCTGAGTTTAAATATCTTGGAACAACATGCTCTGAAGATGGTAAATTTGATTTAAAAAATTGACATCCCATGCAGTAAAGCTGGCCAAGTATTGGGACAGCTATGTCTCCCCCCCTCCCCTTTACAGCATAAGGCCATCCAAATCAGCACAAAGAGACATCTCATACAAAGCATAATCATTCACACCCTATGCTACCAGTGCCAGACATGGTCACTCACAACAAAACATAAAAGAAAATTAGTAACCATGAAAAAGACTGTATGAGTGACCAGAAAAGATCAACTCAGGACCAAGGTCATACCAGATAAAGTTAGCACAGAACCAATTACATAGAAAGACAGCAAATCAAATGGTTTGCCCACTTGGAGAGAATGCATTCTGATGCAATACCATACAAGGCAATACCAAAAGAGGAGAGTGACGTAGAGCAAGAGGTAAACCAAGAACCAAATGGAAAGATAACATCAAAGAAACTCTACAGCACCATGATATTTCTATGGTCCAAACAGCCAGAAGATGCTTAAAGTGATAAAAGAGGATGCAAAGAAGAAGAAGATTCTATCATTTCAACCACATAGGTTAACATCACAAAGAATGGGAATTGGGGAGTGAATTTACATGGGTGTGAAACTCATAACATTTAAGTTAGGCAGTTTTAAGATAATTGGGATTGGACATATCTCACTCAGTATAACTGGGTGCTGGTATAGATATCATAATACAATCATAGATGAGAACTGGTTTCCCATCTGTCATATTATTAACATAAAATATTTAACAATAATTCTAGTTTAACTTTAAACACATGTGCTAAATCTTATTCAATAGATTTGAGAAGTTGGCAAGGATAGAATACAATTATTAAAGTGGCACTAAAAATATATTCTTTGAAATAGGGAATTAAATATAACAATAATTATTTCAAGCATGGGCCATACACCACCCTCTTTCTTCTCCAACAGTGTGAATCTAATAAATTTAGCCACCATGTGGTATTCCCTTTTTGAACTCTTAACTCCCAGGGGGTTTAGCATCATAGGCCCAAGGGGTAGTCAAGAAAGACGTAAAATCAGTGCGACTTGCATTCATTGGGCCTCTAGGTGTGAACCTATAAAAGTATGATGTGTTCCTTGGGACTTTAAGAGTTAGTCTCTAAATTCTCTAAATTAAAGCAATTAACTCTTTCAGTATTACATTTTTTCTGGGGTTTGGACAGCATTAATTTTGAGCAGAATTTTTTTTTACTGCAACATAACATGACCTTTCTGAAGAAAAAGTATTGGATGTATAGGGACATATATCAAATTAAAGAGAAATGAGTGCAGAATAAATCTAAACTATTTCAGTGACATTATTATAACAAACTATTTTTAAAATTAACACAACATTCAAGGATGTTACACATGTATGAAGATTATTTTCGCAAACAATTGTGTGCTTACTTTATTTTTACTTGTTCAGCAACACTGTTATCCATTTCTAAGAATTCACATGCCTTCTCTGTTGAATTATGTATCAGCTAATCTTTATTTGTTATAATTATTTTAAACCTTTGGATGTCGTAACCATTTTTGAATGACACGTCAGATTTTGTTCAGTCCTTATCTATAAATCTATCGAGACAGGTTTGGCACATGGTGTTATCAATAATAATATGAAGACTATAGTCACTATCTGGTTAAGATTCAATGACAAAGCAGTATGAACAGTCCTAGACCTTTTCCTTCAGCATTTGATATTAAAAAATCACGTAAAAATTGCATCGCATCAAAATAAATTTTTTTTAAATCAGAGAGTGATGCAAACACCACTCTGTATTCATGATAAGAAAGGATTTCCTGTTGATAATCCCAGTTTTTCAAAACAGTTCATACAAATCAACGGTCAAATCATTATTTGTTTTGTTGCCAGCCTGAATTTGTTTTTAGTTGATTGGCCAGTTTTGACTGCCGAGCTCTCATTGAACTTTGCGTTTACTAAATAATTTCATTTCCACTTTTTGCTTGAGTGTTTGGTAGCGTAGTTATAACTATTCCACCTATCATGTGAGTGACCCGCGTTTTATTCCCCTTCTTTTAGCCCTTAACTGGGCGCCTGGCACGTTGTGTTGTGGTTTATGGCTAGGCTGCGATATCTACGCTTTTTTTTTCAGTTTTGGGGTTTACATCTAGCCTGAGACAGCAGCGATGTGATGCTCAATGGTCATGTCACGGGTAATATTCGTTCGCCCTCGAGAGGGCGGTTGGCACGTTGTGTTGTGGTTTACAGCTAGGCGACGATATCTGACCTAAACTCTTCAGTCTTCGGTAGTATAGTTGTAAGTATTCTATCCTTCATGCGGGTGACCGGTGTTCGATTCCCCGCTGAGTGATAATTGTTCTTTTTCCCTTAAAAGGGTGGTTGCCACGTTGTGTTGTGGGTTACAGCTAGGTTGCGATATCTGCGCCTTTCGCCCAAAGACATCCGATTTAAGTTAAGTCTCAATTAGCCTCCCTGCGACGCTTATCGATCAAAAACTATTAGGCGATGACAGAAACTGTTAACTAACAGTCCAGTTTAGTTTGGGTGGACACAGATGCCAAGGTCAGTTAAAAATCGCTCCTTCGGAGAGGGAGAGATGACAGGTGCGGGGTATTTTTCTCCACTATTCGTGAGTATTGTGTACTTTTAACTGTGGGTTCCATCACTGGTTACGTGGTGAAGTGTTGTTTTTTTTCCCTATATCGGGGGCAACATTAAACTAAGTAGTCCGTGGCGACAGCATGCTGCGCTAACTCCTGTTTTCTACACTGACCTACACAGACTGTAGTGACAGTTTTTGTTGTTGTTGTGATGGTGGTGGTGGTAGTGGTTGCAGTAGTACTGGTACTGGATGAGTGATGTGGTAGCTGTTACACTGGCCACATTTACTTCTAAGTACAAGTTAATGCTACCTATTTAAGTCTGGGTAGACATGGATTCCAAGCTCAGTTTAGTTACAATATTTCATCACATGGTGACTTTCCCATCCTTCGGAGAGGATGACATTATTGGGGGGGGGGGGGGGGGGGGGGGGCCAGACACTGTTAGCTTAGAGAGCTTAAAATATTTTTTTAAAGTTCTCATGTCTTAACCTTTTCTATTTTCATAATTTCCCCAGGTGATGATTTTTCAATCCTTCAGAGAGGGAGATATGATTGTTGGAAGAAAAAAAAAAGGGGGGGGGGGGGGGTTATGTCAAACACAGTTAGCTGAGAGAGCTTAAAATATTATTTTAATGTTCTCATTTCTTAACTATTTCTATTTTAAAAATTTAGCCAGGTGATGATTTTTCAATCCTTGGGAGAGTGCGAGATATGATTGGTAGAAGGGGGTGGGGGGGGGGGGGGGGGGGGGTATGCCAGACACAGTTAGCTGAGAGAGCTTAAAATATTTTTTTAAAGTTCTCTTATCTTTCTCACTGTAATATTTTTTAAACCTTATACATGTCTTATCTGAATTTATGTCTTCAGTCAGCCTTTGTTTATATATGACCTGTGTCCGAAGCCACATTTTAGGAGAAAAAAGAATAGACCATCTGTCCATCTAACAAACATGTTGTAAAAGGTGACTAGTTATGGTTGTTTCCTTTGAAATCTTGAGTGCGCCTGCCTGAGAGGCGAGGAACCAACAGTCTGCATACAGATAAGCCAGATCTGTCAGATGGATGTGCACACAAAACTCTAAAAGAAGACCAAAATGTAAAGCCAGTAAATGCTAAGAAGGAATACATTAAACCCCCTAGCAGTAAAGCAGAAACTCTCTCTCTACCAGCAGGTGACATCTGCACTAACTTCAGAGCTGAGGCAACTGCCCTCCTTTCTGCAGTCCAAAATCTCATCAATCAAGAACACAGAGGGCACAAAATTGTTATACTTAGTGACTTATTGTCTGTTCTCCAAGCACTATCAAGCAAAAAACAAGACAAACTAATTGCAGATCTAAGGACCAACATTGGCTTACTCTCCAAGGAAGCAGAACTGGTCTTGCAGTGGATACCAGCCCACTGTGGTATTCAAGGAAATGAGAGAGCAGATGAGTTGGCAAAAGCTGGGAGTAATCTTCCACAACCTCATCCACCACACAGCTACAAGGAAACCAAAACAGCGCTAAAGCAGTCTTTCAAAGGGAGTGGAAAAGGCAGAATGGCTCAAGGGAGCCACATTGAAAGAGAAGCTATGGGGGACCAGTGGCGACCTTAAACGCACAATCCTATTTGTGACCCAGACGGGACTCAATGTTTAGCATGACTGATGTCAAACGCAGAAGAAGAAGAAGAAGCTAAGAAGGAAGTTCTTTATTAGTCTTCAGAGTGGTTGCCTTTTTCATTACAAATCTTCCTGCTGTTGTCTCTTATCTCCTTCTCCTTCTTCTTTTGTCAATATCTGCTTATGTCGCAGTTCATCATGCGATTAGCAGTTGAGCCAGGGTGTGCTCAGTCGTTTGATATGCTGTGATGTTATGCAGTCTCAGGGTGTCAGTGACTCCTTAAATCCATCTTCTTCTCAGTCTCCCCTGCCTCTTGGTGTTTCGATTTGTTTGTCTCTTTTGCATGCACATAATTTTCCACACGTCCGCTTAACCCATACAGTACATCCACTTAAGTCGTGAGACTGTTGATATACTGGTGATTGGTATTCACTCATTCTAAATTTGTCCATTTTGAATCTTCTGCCCAACAGATTGAGAGTCAAACACCTTGATTCCTCTAGTAAATCTGTTTTCATCTGTCCACTTCACAGCTGCAGTGATTGCCTGGGTCTCCATCACCATGCTCACAATTTTAGAAAATAGCTTTACAGAAATTGATTTGTGCCATTATAAAGCTCTGACAGGCGAACAGATAGAGCACTGCTTTTCTGATCCGGCAGCTTCTGCAGCCTGCCTCGTTCCAAACGTACTGGTTTTACCTTTCCTTTGCAGTAAACAAGGCAGGTCGAGGGAGGGATCATTATGCATGGGCAACATATGGTCTCTATAATACTGCCCAGGCTTTGTGCTATGGTGAGGAGGAACTTCATCCCTGGCCTTAATCGGCCTCTGAAACAAATCGAGAGGCAGCAGTTACGGGTTATAAGTCCTTGTCAATTGGCATAGATGAGGGTGCCACGGGTTGCCTCTGACGGTGGGAGACATCTTTGAATGTCACTGATCAACTACCGCCTGCCTCAAGCTGGGCAGACCCCAGCTAATAAGTTGTTGATCTGCCACAGCTTGTATGCTTCAATGGGTGCTTGGAGCTAGGACAAAATCCAAACTGCAGGCTGCAAAACCAAGGCACCAGGCAATAAAAAGAAACATAACCCCAAGCTTTGACTTGGCTCTTGGAACGTGAGGACCATGTGTCCAGGGTTTTCCACTGACCTAAAAAACATTAATGATGTAAGAAAAACAGCTATCATTGATGCCGAACTCAACAAACTTGGCATAGATATTGCTGGCCTACAGGAAACCCATCTGCCAGAGGATGGGTCTATTACAGAAAATAATTATACATTTTTCTGGAAAGGCAGAGGCCAGGAAGAAATCAGGATGTATGGAGTGGGATTTGCAGTAAGGAATTCACTGTTAGGATCAGTTCAGAGTCTAACTGGAGGAAGTGACAGAATATTATCCCTACTATTGGAAAGACATTCTAACCCCACACATCTATCAGCTAATAACACTCTGCTGGCAAGAGGGACAGGTTCCGTAAGATTTCAAAGACGCAAGCATCATAGCTACGTACAAGAACAAGGGTGATCAGAGTGAATGCAATAAGTACAGGGGAATATCACTGCCGTGTACTGTTGGAAAAGTTCTTGCGAGAATTGTTCTGCAAAGACTCCAGATCCTAGAGGATCGCGTTTACCCAGAGTCCCAGTGTGGCTTTCGTGGAAACAGATCTACCACTGATATGATATTTTCATTACGACAGTTGCAGGAAAAATGCAGTGAACAAAATCAACCACTGTATGTTGCTTTTATTGATCTTACCAAGGCATTTGATTTGGTTAGTCGAAAAAGTCTGTTCAACGCACTGAAGAAGATTGGGTGTCCACCTACTCTACTGAGCATTATTGAGTCGTTCCACACAGGTATGAAAGGTACAATCAACTTTGATGGTGAAACATCAGAGGAGTTAGTAATTAAAAATGGAGTGAAGCAGGGGTGAGTACTTGCTCCTACCCTCTTTGAAATATACTTTTAGCTTCTTTTGACACATGCCTTTCGAGATCAGGAGGGTGGTATATTCATTCATTCTCGATCTGACGGCAGCCTTTACAATGCTCGCAGGCTGAAGGCCAAAACCAGGATAAGAAAGGTACTTATCAGAGAGATGCTGTTTGCAGATGATGCGCAATAACGACCCACTCAGAGGAGGAGCTGCAATGTTTACTATCTGCCTTTGCTGATGCTTGCTGTGAATGTGGACTAACAGTCAGCAAAAAGAAGACAAAAGTTATGGTGCAAGGTGTTAATGACAGTCCTACAGTCTACATTGATGGTGAAGAGCTTGAGACAGTAGACCGTTTCACATATCAGGGTTCCACAGTGAATAGTAAACTATTGCTGGACCAAGAAATCAACATCAGGATAAGAAAGGCAGCTCAACAATGAGCAGATTGACAAAGAGAATTTGGGAGAACAGAAAGCTCACAATTAAAACAAAAACCCTTGTCTATCAGGTTTGTGTTCTCAGCACTCTGCTTTATGGCAGTGAAACTTGGTCAACCTATTTGCACCAGGAGAAACGGCTTAATAGCTTTCACATGCGATGCCTAAGAAGAATACTTGGCATTAAGTGGCAAGACAAAATCACAAACACTGAGATACTGGAAAGAGCAGGTACTACAACTGTCGATTCCATGCTCAGTCTACCAAGGCTCAGGTGGCTGGGTCATACCTGGAGAATGGAGGATGGCAGAGTCCCTAAGGACATCCTTTATGGTGAATTAAAGACAGGAAGCTACGATATAAAGATGTGTGCAAGCGAGACAGGAATAATACAGGTATTGAGGTGGACTCATTGGAACAAAATGCCATGGACCGTGTTGTGTGGAAAGGGCATATCAGAAAGGGAATGAGACTGAAGGAAGAAATAATGCCAGAAAGGATGAGAGCTGAGCTTCTGAAAAGAAACAGATTAAACATAAATGTTGACAACAGTGGTCCTGAAATCCCATTCTTTAATTGTGGAAGACTTTTTTTGACACAGACGGGTCTTGCTAGTCACACTCGCCATCGCCACAGGCTGTAAGTCTCATGCCTCCTCACAAAATTTGGGGTGTACACTATTCACTACCTACGCAATTAAGACCATAAAAAGGGAATACTACACCAAAACATTGAGTTCATTTTCAAGCAGTCACTAATGGCGCTTCTATCACTAAATTGAAGGAATATTGCTTTTGGCCGATTGCAGGCAGGAAAAAGTCAAAGTCAGGTTGCCAGGCATCTAAACGTGCATCAGAGTACCATCAGTTGACTTTGACACCGGTTCCAAGCCACTGGTTCAGTTGAAGACCAACATTGCAGTGGACGACCCAGAGTGACAAGAGTAGCTGAGAATCGCTTTGTTTGGCTTTATCACCTCAGAGACAGGTTTACAACACTTTCCTCCAGGACGTCTTGTGTCTGATCAAATGTTTTGGAACAGACTGCATGACGTTGGACTGCCGGCACGACGATCAAGACGAGGACCGGCCCTTATACGTTGACACCACTAAAATGGACTTCTTTGTTTCAACCAGCATCGTTCCTGGGCTGGTGACAATCAGTGGAGACATGTCTGGTTCAATGATGAATCTTTATTTTTGTTGCAGCATCTTGAATAGATGTTGTAAAGTCTACCATAGGCGAAATGAAAGTTTAGCCCAAAAGTGTGTTGATGAAGCTCTGTTGCATATGGAGGTTTAATGGTCTGGGGAATGATTAGTTACAATGGAAGGAACCAATTGGTGCACATTGAAGGAAGCTTTAATGCACAAAAATACATCAGTGAAATTCTTTTACCATATGTCCTACTATTTTGGGATGCCAACAGCTATCTTTTTTAACAGGACAATGCCAGACCTCAATCTGCACGTTGACCACGCAATTCCTGGCTGCCAAATTTGTTCAAACCCTTCTCTGGCCATCCCTGTCTGTAGACATAAGTCCGATTGAGCACCTGTGGGATGAGCGGCAAAGACATGTTTGTTGCCGAGATGTTGCTCCAGCCAGTGGTGTGATCTGTTTCAGGCACTCTAGGAAGAGTTGGCAGCAATCCCACAGGCCCACATCATACATTTGATCGCATCCATGCCCAGGAGATGCCAGTCGTTGATCCACACCAGAGAAAGCCACACACCATGCTAACAGGAAAGGCTGTACGACTAGAAATTTTCATCACTAAGTTGCAAAAAATATATCAATTTATTGGTGGAACCAAGGTATTCTTGTGTGAAATTTGAGTAATTTTACTCATGGCACTACAAAGATGTAGCATGTTGAAATTGTGAGAATATATTTTCCTTTCAATAGCTATGTGTTCTTGTTGTTTTTGTTGTTGACAGTGTATATGGTTTTTAGAAGTAACATCACGTACAAGAATGCACACAGAGAAAGAAAGACTCTTTAGAAAAGTACCCATGTCTTTTTTTTTTTCTGGTGGTACACAAACGTATGCAGTACCAGCTCCCTTTTTTAGGTATAATCTTTTTAACTTTACTAGAATAGATGCTTTGTACCAGCACCTTCTTTTGTTTAGAAACTTATTAACCTAGTATCAATTGAAGCTCTGTTTATGTACAGAGTTATTAACAACAGCAATCAAACAATGACAGCTACAAAACAAAACTGCACAAGCACACAGCAGGAAGGCTTAAAATAACACAGGAAGAGGATTTCTCAGGATAAAGCAAAGGCAGTTATAGTAATAGCAGACAGTGTAGACTTCTTTGGAAAGCTAAAAAAGAGTAACCAATTCATTGTCTGAATTCAGTGTTTTTTATGTCTTCCATGCCTGCATGCATTTTTATTCAGCGATGCTTTATTGAGCCTTCCTTGCTTTGTAGTTTAATCACATGTGTAATCATGTTGGATAGATAACTTACGACTCATCCCTGCATTTAAATTTAAAGTGCCAGGGCAGTGTTTTTGACAAGTGACTAGAGCTACCAGCTTGATTTACATAAAATGAGTAGCAGGAAATATTCTGAGAAGTAAAAGCAGCTAGCAAGATGATGACAACATCCTCCATCAAATGCTGATAGAGTTTAGCAACATACTCTGATGTATCTACTGTTTTTTATTTTTTGTTTCCTTTATTTACAAAAAAAAAAATGGAAGTAGATCCAAATTAAAATATAGACCATTAGATTTTTTTAGACTTTAATTTCTGCCCATTTTTTGTAATGAAGGACAGTGATGAACATTCTGCTGGTTTAAACACATTTTTTGTAATGAAGGACAGTGATGAACATTCTGCTGGTTTAAACATATTTTTTGTAATGAAGGACAGTGATGAACATTCTGGTGGTTTAAACACATTTTTTGTAATGAAGGACAGTGATGAACATTCTGGTGGTTTAAACACATTTTTTTGTCATGAAGGACAGTGATGAACATTCTGCTGGTTTAAACACATTTTTTTGTCATGAAGGACAGTGATGAACATTCTGCTGGTTTAAACACATTTTTTGTAATGAAGGACAGTGATGAACATTCTGCTGGTTTAAACAAATTTGTTGTCATGAAGGACAGTGATGAACATTCTGCTGGTTTAAACAAATTTGTTGTCATGAAGGACAGTGATGAACATTCTGGTGGTTTAAACACATTTTTTTGTCATGAAGGACAGTGATGAACATTCTGCTGGTTTAAACACATTTTTTTGTCATGAAGGACAGTGATGAACATTCTGCTGGTTTAAACACATTTTTTTGTCATGAAGGACAGTGATGAACATTCTGCTGGTTTAAACAAATTTGTTGTCATGAAGGACAGTGATGAACATTCTGGTGGTTTAAACAAATTTGTTGTCATGAAGGACAGTGATGAACATTCTGCTGGTTTAAACACATTTTTTTGTCATGAAGGACAGTGATGAACATTCTGCTGGTTTAAACACATTTTTTTGTCATGAAGGACAGTGATGAACATTCTGCTGGTTTAAACACATTTTTTTGTCATGAAGGACAGTGATGAACATTCTGCTGGTTTAAACACATTTTTTTGTCATGAAGGACAGTGATGAACATTCTGCTGGTTTAAACAAATTTGTTGTCATGAAGGACAGTGATGAACATTCTGGTGGTTTAAACAAATTTGTTGTCATGAAGGACAGTGATGAACATTCTGCTGGTTTAAACAAATTTGTTGTCATGAAGGACAGTGATGAACATTCTGCTGGTTTAAACACATTTTTTTGTCATGAAGGACAGTGATGAACATTCTGGTGGTTTAAACACATTTTTTTGTCATGAAGGACAGTGATGAACATTCTGCTGGTTTAAACACATTTTTTGTAATGAAGGACAGTGACGAACATTCTGGTGGTTTAAACAAATTTGTTGTCATGAAGGACAGTGATGAACATTCTGCTGGTTTAAACACATTTTGTTGTCATGAAAGACAGTGATGAACATTCTGCTGGTTTAAAAAAATTTTTTTTTAGGGCGCAGGACCGAACAACTAGAGGATGACCCTTTGCTATGAAGTTGGAACTGCGATGACCTGATTACCTGCGTTTTTAACAAATGACATCAGCCTGAAATATTTCTATTTATTAGAGACATTCACTGTATTCAGAAATTTTTTTTTTTTATACTATCATGTCTTTTTACTGAGTGCGACTATAAAGTTTTTGTTGTTGTCTGTAACAGGTCACATTTAAAATGCTTGTAAACTTACTTCATATTTTTTTTTTTTTTTTTTTGGATAATGGTCCATGTTTGAGCTTTTTTAAATGTGTGAAGATCAAACATTTTAAAGTAAAATGTGTTGACTGAAATAAAAGATGAGCGATATTTGGGTTGTTGAGTCAGATATAAAGGCCTATTATGTATATATTGATAAAAGTACAAGCTGGCTTTGTAGAAAACAAAACAAGAAAAAAAAAAATTAGTTTCTGATATTACTGTTTTTTGCTTTTTCTTTTCAGAATGGATAGTCTACACACAAAATAGAGGCAGTGTCCGTAGTTTCTGCACCACCATATGCGAACACATCACAGAGGGAAATAAGCATATTCTGAATCCTCAAGGAAGCTGTATTGATCTCTTAATTGACTTTGGCACTGGACGTATTAATCTGGTGAAAACACTGGCAAAATTTTTTTGGGGCAAATATGCAGCAGTAAGTATTGTATTAAAGCAGCACATTTTTTCTTATTATAATTTTAATTTTTATGCTATTTTCCAATAAGCTAAAATGTAGACATTTTGCACACACATTTCGATAACAGTGCGGTATGGTGAAAAATATTGCGACAATTTTTGCTTCTCAGTGATCTTTTTTTTATGTCCAATATTTTATATGGCCGGTAAATAAAATACAAGGGAAATAATTATTCTACAAGGTAAATAATCTCCCAATTCTTTGTAATCAAATTTTATTGAGGTATACCTTTTTTCTGATAAAAATTGAGTAGTTTTTCACCCTCGATATTTGTACCCTAATAGTGACTTTTCATTTTGTTTGGTAGGGTTTTGTAAGGTATTATATAAATATATATTTATTGTAATTTGCTGTTAACTATTCAAAAGATACAATACTTTGCGACCACCTTTGCTCTTGCTATATTTTAAATGCTATTTAAAATATGGAGGAGGTGTTCCTTATTATCTTTTTCCTGTCCCTTTTAGGATGGAATTTTTCATTATTTGAAGCCCTACTCTGGCTCTTGCCAGGGGCCGCAATATAGCCTGGCCATAAATATGGCCTAAAGGCTGAACGCGGTTTCTGGGACCTCTCCACGGTGATCCTCACCCACATGGTGGCACATTGTGTCATCGGGTGTTTATCGCTTGTGTGATGACCCTGGTGGGGTAGAAAGTCAGTCAGTCAGTCAAAATATGGAGGTTCACCCTTTTTAGGATGACATTTTTTGTTATTTGAAGCCCTACCCTGGCTTTTGCCAGGGACCACAATATAGGCAGGCCATAAATATGGCCAATTGTCTGAACGTGGTTTCTGGGACCTGTCCACAGTGATCCACATCCATATGTGATGGCACTTTGTGTCATCGGGTGTTTATCGCTTGTGTGATGTCCTAGTGGGGTAGAAAGTCAGTCAGTTAAATGCCATTTCCTGGTAAGTTCATCCCCTTTTGTGTTATATGGATTCCCTATTTTGAAGCCCCATTCTGGCTTTTGCCAGGGGCCTTAAAAATGGCCTAACGGTTGAACAGGGTTTCTAGGATCTCTCCACAGGTAATCCTCATCTGCCTGGTGGTGCTTTGTGTCACTGGGTGTTTATCGCTTGTGTGATGTCCTGGTGTGGTAGAAGTTACATACCTACCTATCCCCTTATTTTACTTGTCATCCCTTTGTGGGATGCAATTTTTCGTTATTCTGAAGCCTCACCCTTGCTTTTGCCGGGGGTCCTAAATACAGCCCGGCCCTAAATATGACCTAACTGTTTAACACCGTTTCTTTGGTCTGAACTTTTCCAACTGTGTCTACAGGGACTGTTCAAATACTTTAGTTCCAGGTGCATTCCAGTTTAACTGCAGGTGTCAGATTGTCTAGACTGGACTAGAAGAATTGACCTGCCCTGAAGTGTCTCCGAGGCTGAGCCTTAAGCTGATCCAAAGAGCACAAACTACAGATGAATGGACATATCGGTCCAATGTCAATCCGGCACCATTTCTGTCTCCCAAGCAAGTCCAGTGATTAGGCTGACTTCTCCAATTAAATGTTACAGATATTAATTATTCCAGTTTGTATGTTCTTTTTTGTATGTCAGTGGGCAATAGTTAGTATATTTTAGTACATTTAAATATACAATTTATTAACAGTTGGGACTCAGATGTGGACAAACCCCAAATACTCTTCTTTAACCAGCA
Organism: Candidula unifasciata; assembly: GCA_905116865.2. Taxonomy (NCBI): domain Eukaryota; kingdom Metazoa; phylum Mollusca; class Gastropoda; order Stylommatophora; family Geomitridae; genus Candidula; species Candidula unifasciata. The sequence goes on along the minus strand of CAJHNH020001364.1, from coordinate 74,023 downwards.
AGGCCAGGAGAAAGATAATTTTTTTTTAAATGTATCACTGTTTGAGATTCCCTCTGTAGACTACACACAGTGCATTTCCTAGAACAAAGCAATTTCTACGCCACATAATCCATCATTACTTGTTAAAATTAAATGTGTTTAAAGCTGTGGAAATGTTAGCAACAGGAAAATGCAAAGTGTATGTCATCTTAACAACATTACAGTAATGGAAAAAAGGACATAGCAGTGACATGTCTTCATCAGCAAAGAGTGACAACAGACAAACCACAACAACGTAAAACGAATATGGAAAATTACATTGAGGTGTCATAATAATCTGTAACTGTGCGAAAAAAAAAAAGAGCAAGTAGAATTAAATGAAACATGTTATGCCAGTAACTCACAATGTAAAACTTGGTTGACAAATGTCACTGTACTTGAAATAAACCTGTAAATGCTCTCTCTGTCTTTCTCAGCAGATAATAAAGTGCACTGTAGTTGACTTCCTATTTAACACAATCAATCAAGTGACATGCAATGCTACTTCGTTTTACAAGAACATTGCATTCATTGAAGGGTTATATATTTTTGCATTTAGGAACCTTTGCCAGAAAAACTAGATTGGCTGTCCAAAATTACGGGATTTCGAATCAGACTCAATCCAGATGTGACTGATGATGAAAGTACTTCAAGAGAAAGGGTCAGAGACAGAGAACTTGAATGTTTACTGAATATTGATGGAGAAGTAGTGCAAGTGAACAAGCCAGATATTGATATAAGGTATGTTCTTTATGTGTGTGTGTAATCTGACAACACCAGTAATATAAAACAGTAAGTAAGCAGTAAGCTTAGCAGTGTTGCATACCAAGTCTGAGATGATTCGGCCGTGTCCTTTGTTTGTAATATGTCTAGATTCAAATAGTTTTATTAGATTTGTGCAGTCTTCTTCTTTGTGTAGTTAACAATGGTTTTTAGATGTAGAGAATTATCCGAGACAAATGATTAGATGCATAATCTAAATTAGATCTTGGGCAAAATGAACATAAAGAGAGGATATTAATAAATATTTTTTTTAGGCAAAAGGAAAACAAATCTACAGCCATTGCCTAGTGGAATAATGACAGTTACAGAAGAAGGCAGATTATTTCATTTGTAACTTCCTCTCTTAAAATAAAAATGAAAAACTAATAAAGTACAACCAAAAACATTGAAGCTTCTTTAAGTAATTAGTTACTCTTTCCTCTTGAGCCTAGGGTGGCACATAGGGCAGAGATTATAGCTCTCCATGTCTTGTGGTTCATTGCCACTTGTTTTAGGTCTTGGATGTTTATTAGTAAGCTAGTCTTTCCTCTTAAGCCTAGGGTGGCGCATAGGGCAGAGATCATAGCTCTGTATATCTGGTGGTTCGTTGTCACTTGTTTTAAGTCTGGGATGTTTATTAGGCTCATGGTTGAGCCTTTCCTGATGATGGTTCTATACCAGGTCTCTCTTGGTCTTCCCTATTTTCTTTATGAGCCTGAAAAATGTATTTACTAATTATGTGAGAGTATAGTCATTTTTTCATGTGACATAGCAGAGCTGAGTAGTACCCAGAGAACCAACATTTTTAATTCAAACAAAGAATACCTGTTAGTTTTTCAGTGCAATAACAGTAAAAAAAAAAAATTTTTAAAGCAAATGATCGAGTTTAGAGAAAGGAACTCCCAGTAAAGGTTACAGAATAGAAATACATAGCAAGATAAAATTGTAGCCAAGGTGTATTGAAATGAAATGCAGGGATGGCAGTTTTTATTGACAGTCCTGAGTCCATCAGAAATATGTTCTAACCCCACTGCTGTTGATCACACACATAGATCAGTAAAGCATCCTAAGTTAATTAGGGCGATAAGTGTGGTGATCTCTTTTATTGCAGATGACCAAGCTCTCATAGTAACTGCAGAGGAAGAGCTATATTTGTGTATAGCCAACTTATCATGTCTGACTACTTCAGTTAATGACAAACTGCATTTATGGTGGAGACTGTTGGTTTTGGCACCTCTAGCAACTGCCATATGCATTTACTGCATGCACATTGTTTGTTCACCAGTTTTGCAAAGGAGACAGTGAAAGACCTTGAATTTGATTTGCACTGGCACAGGAATGGAGCAAATATGGAAAAACCTGATTGCAGTTGAATTCTCGACTAAGACTAAGTGGAAGCAGAGCTATAAGATGACCACCTGACAGTACCCCAGTGGAATTAGTATCTATGGCCACACAAGCGATGGATAGATAGAATATTCAAGGTCATAAATACCAGCATCTAAGTAGCACATACTAATGCCTGCACCTTTTTATATAATTAAGTGCCTTGCCGACTGGCGTGGCCGATCATGCCTCTCCACAATCTGCGATCCGCAGCTGCGTGTATCAGTTTGTGTGTTGATATCCCTACATGCCATTAAAAAAGTCGTCAAGAATCTTCTCGCGTTGCCTTCCTCTGACTTTCTTTCCACAAGTCTCTCCAGTGATTACATTTTCCATTTCCCCTCTTCTTATAATATGATTAAAAAAAATAATGAATATCTCTTTCTGATGTTTTTGGTAAGTTGTCTTTGAGCACCTGCCTCTTTCAAAACACACGGACTCCTCTTCCTAGCTGTCTGAGGAATTCTAAGAATTCTTCTGTAAAACCATATCTCCAAGGCCTCTAGATATTGTACAGCTTATTTGTTTTGTTGTCCAGGATTCACAGCTGTATGTTAAAACTGGCTCTATATAGCTTGCAAGCATTTTTTTGTTCTAATCTTCAATGATATGGATTTATTTCACAATATGTTCTTCATTTTATAAAAAGCAGTTTTGACCTGTCCTTTTCTGTTTTTATCTCTGTGATACATCTTCCAACAGATGTTATCCATGTGCCCAGACTTACATTTCTGTACTTGTCCTAAAATAACACTGTTGATTCTTACACATTCAGGCACTATTCTTTTTTTTTAGGTAGGAAATCACCATTACTTTTGTCTTCTCATTATTCAAACTGAGGCCCATCTTATCACTCTCTACCGCCACCATATCTATTAATTCTTGTAGTTCTTTCTGACTTGTTGCTATCAAGATGGATTCGTCAGCAAAACGCAGGTTGTTTATGTTATGACCACCAACCACAATTCCTGGCATATCCATGATATCTCTCATTATATATTCACTGTACAATGAAAACAAATCAAGTGATAGTACACATCCTTGTCATACTCCCCCTCTTTATGCCCTGAAATATTTCTAAATGGTTGTCAATTCTTATAGATGCTGTCTGCTGCCAAATACATGTTCATTAAATTCATAAGTATTTTCCATCAATGTTTAACATTTCCAACAGTTTAATTATTTCTTCATGTTTCACAATCAGTTGCTTTCACGTGGTTAATGAAGAATAAGTAAAGAACCTTTTTTTTTCTATAGCTCTTTCCAAAAGAGTCCTGAGGATGTATATGGTGTTGTTTGTACCGTTGCCTTCTACAAATCCACACTGTTCTTCGCTAATTTGTAGCTTAGTCTTGTTTCTTATTCTTCTCATAATTATTCTCGGTAACATTTTTGTCATAGACTCATAAGACTTATGGTGTGCTAATCTTCACATTTTAATGTGCCTGGTTTCTTTAGGCAGAGCAATAAATATATTTTTTTTTTAGGAATATCATCATCATCATCAGGCGTGGACGATCATGCCTCTCCATAATTTGCGATCTCCTGCAGCATGTATCAGTTCGTGTGCCGACACACCTCCATGCCATGCAACAAGACTGTCAAGCATCTTCTCTCGTTGTCTTCCTCCATCCCTCCTTGCACAGATCTTTCCAGTGGTCACAACATGTTCTATTTTCCCTCTTCCCATAACATGGCCGAAAAATGATGACTGTCTCCTTCTGATGTCTGTGATAAGTTGTCTTCGGGCTCCCGCCTCTTTCAAAACCTCTTGGTTGCTCTTTTTGGCTGTCCAAGGTATTCTAAGCATTCTTCTGTAAAACCACATCTCTGAGGTCTCTAGAAATTGTTTGGCCTGCCTACCGATTGTCCAGGATTCACATCCTTATGTTAAAACTGTAAAAAAAAATTAGAATAAAACTAAAGAACATTGGAAAAACACCACAGAACATCAAGTTAAATTTAGGAATTTTTAGAACGGATAAAGAAATTAAGGACCAGTACAATGTCACTGTACAAAACCGGTATAATGCAATGGAAATTATACAGACTATTTATGAACAGTGGGATATGTTGCGTGAGTCAATTTAGGAATTAGGAATATACCCACTATTTTAAATGTCATTTAACATTTTTGTTATTATTTCAATTCCAAAATATCCCAAAAGCTTCAATTTCTTCCAATGTGATGTTGTCTGGCCAAGGTGCCTTTCCTTTCTTCATGTGACGCAATGCATCCTCACCTACTCAAACTGTTGTCCTGCAAATATGCTTCTTGTCTATTATCATTCAGATCCCCAAATACTCGATTTTAAACACATCACTGATGTTACATCTCTTCTTCCCTGTAAATATACTTATCTGCTGGTGCAAGAAATGTGAGTCTTTCCCTTGATTTTTCCCCAATCTCTATGCACATCTGATTCAGCCGGGTTTCTTTAGCATCTTCACATTTGTTTACTATTTCTTTGTGTGTATTAGAACATTCTTCATCATTCTTTTTTCTTTCTTCTCTCATCCATCATTCTGCAGACTTTCATTTGTCGTCCAAATCATTTTTGGGGACTTTATGTGTTAGAGAAATAAGCTTTTTTGATGTCTGCTGAATTGACTCGCGCAGCATATCCCATTGTTTGTGTATTTCCATGGCGTTATATCTGTTTTGCACAGTGACACTATACTGTTCCTTAATATTTTTATTCTTTTTAAGTATTCCTAAATTTAACTTGATATTCTATGGGGTCTTCTCTAAAGTATTCAGTTTTATTCTAATTTTTCCTATAACTGGAACATGATCACTATAGCAGTCTGCTCCTGGTCTAGTCTTTGCTGCAATTAAACGACTCCTGGATATTTTTGAAATCAGTATATAATCAATCTGACAACAGAAATTATCGACACTTCCAACATTTGCACTGAAATCGCCCATCATTATTGTTACTTCAGAATTATCACACTGATCCAAAGCCATGTCTAAATCATTTTAAAATTCATCATTGCCGTCTTCTGAGCTTTCTGCAGTTGGTGCATTCGCCTGCACCAGGTTTATATCTTGTGGTTTGCTATAGATCTTTTTACTAATAACACCCTGTCTGAAATATTTTAAATATCTTTCAACAGTTTTCACATATCGTGGGTCCAGAATGATACCCACACCATTTTTATATTCCCTCGTACTTGAGTAAATAATTTTGTGCTATAAATACATACATACACCCGATACCTTTCATTTGTCTTTTTTCTTATAGTTTTCATGAGCGATATTGTAAAACCAGCCCTGGCATGACCCAAGTGGAATTTGTATCTCCATCCCTACTATTCTCATTATTCTTTATCATTAAAAAAAAAACATATTAACTGCCTCCATTTTCTTAACATTTTATTACAAATTGTCCAACATTCACATTTAAACAAAAGAAAAGACTCATACAGCATTTGAAAAAGCATATTTTTGTACTTTTACTAACACTTTTTTTAGTTACATCATTCATTCCTATAAAATAATCTTAATATTTTAATTTTTTCTTTAACTCTATGTCATAAATTCCATCAGATATCAGTGTGTATCCTTGATATTGAATGCATGTGATGAGTTAATTTTTTTAATGTTGTTTTATGCGTATATATAATATACACACACACACCCACACACACCACATGTTTTTTCCTAGAAAAATGCTGCTGATACTTACCACAAACTGTCTGTTACCATAGCGCTGAAATAGTGATGCCCTAAAAAGGGTTGGTACTGCATACCGTTGCACCAGAAAAAAGTTGTATGTGCACACATGCGCGCGCACACACATACACAGATATATGACTATAAAGGTTGTTGCGTATCCTTCAAAAGCAGAGAGCACATTTTATACCTCTGTGCAGGACATTGGCTGTTTATCTCAAATACATTTTTAAGTTCAAGTGTGGTAAAAGTAGAGAGATTATTTTGTTTCAGAAAAGGAAGGCATATACCGATGCTATTTTTACATTGAGACAGATGAGTGAGAAAGCCATAGAGTAAAACAATAAGGTGGTTTTCATTGATCAAGAAAAAAGCCTTCATTAACTGAGTAAACCTAGACAAGCTATGGTCCGTGCTTGAAGAGTCAATGGGCAGTTGCTAGACAACATCTGAACTGTGTTTCACAGACCTGAATGTGCTTTAAGAACCACTGTAGGCATGATAAACTGGTTCCAAGTTTTATTTAAGTTATGACAAAAGTGTTTACTGTCACAACTTTTGTTAACTATCTATATGGATAAGATAGCTAGGATGGGTTTGGTCACAACTTTTGTTAACTATCTATATGGATAAGATAGCTAGGATGGGTTTGGTCACAACTTTTGTTAACTATCTATATGGATAAGATAGCTAGGATGGATTTGGTCACAACTTTTGTTAACTATCTATATGGATAAGATAGCTAGGATGGGTTTGGTCACAACTTTTGTTAACTATCTATATGGATAAGATAGCTAGGATGGGTTTGGTCACCACTTTTGTTAACTATCTATATGGATAAGATAGCTTGGATGGGTTTGGTCACCACTTTTGTTAACTATCTATATGGATAAGATAGCTAGGATGGGTTTGGTCACAACTTTTGTTAAACTATCTATATGGATAAGATAGCTAGGATGGGTTTGGTCACAACTTTTGTTAACTATCTATATGGATAAGATAGCTTGGATGGGTTTGGTCACCACTTTTGTTAACTATCTATATGGATAAGATAGCTAGGATGGGTTTGGTCACAACTTTTGTTAACTATCTATATGGATAAGATAGCTTGGATGGGTTTGGTCACAACTTTTGTTAACTATCTATATGGATAAGATAGCTTGGATGGGTTTGGTCACAACTTTTGTTAACTATCTATATGGATAAGATAGCTAGGATGGGTTTGGTCACAACTTTTGTTAACTATCTATATGGATAAGATAGCTAGGATGGGTTTGGTCACAACTTTTGTTAACTATCTATATGGATAAGATAGCTAGGATGGGTTTGGTCACAACTTTTGTTAACTATCTATATGGATAAGATAGCTAGGATGGGTTTGGTCACAACTTTTGTTAACTATCTATATGGATAAGATAGCTAGGATGGGTTTGGTCACCACTTTTGTTAACTATCTATATGGATAAGATAGCTTGGATGGGTTTGGTCACCACTTTTGTTAACTATCTATATGGATAAGATAGCTAGGATGGGTTTGGTCACAACTTTTGTTAACTATCTATATGGATAAGATAGCTAGGATGGGTTTGGTCACAACTTTTGTTAACTATCTATATGGATAAGATAGCTTGGATGGGTTTGGTCACCACTTTTGTTAACTATCTATATGGATAAGATAGCTAGGATGGGTTTGGTCACAACTTTTGTTAACTATCTATATGGATAAGATAGCTTGGATGGGTTTGGTCACAACTTTTGTTAACTATCTATATGGATAAGATAGCTTGGATGGGTTGGTCACAACTTTTGTTAACTATCTATATGGATAAGATAGCTAGGATGGGTTTGGTCACAACTTTTTGTTAACTATCTATATGGATAAGATAGCTAGGATGGGTTTGGTCACAACTTTTGTTAACTATCTATATGGATAAGATAGCTAGGATGGGTTTGGTCACAACTTTGTGTTAACTATCTATATGGATAAGATAGCTTGGATGGGTTTGGTCACCACTTTTGTTAACTATCTATATGGATAAGATAGCTAGGATGGGTTTGGTCACAACTTTTGTTAACTATCTATATGGATAAGATAGCTTGGATGGGTTTGGTCACCACTTTTGTTAACTATCTATATGGATAAGATAGCTAGGATGGGTTTGGTCACCACTTTTGTTAACTATCTATATGGATAAGATAGCTTGGATGGGTTTGGTCACCACTTTTGTTAACTATCTATATGGATAAGATAGCTAGGATGGGTTTGGTCACAACTTTTGTTAACTATCTATATGGATAAGATAGCTTGGATGGGTTTGGTCACAACTTTTGTTAACTATCTATATGGATAAGATAGCTTGGATGGGTTTGGTCACAACTTTTGTTAACTATCTATATGGATAAGATAGCTAGGATGGGTTTGGTCACAACTTTTGTTAACTATCTATATGGATAAGATAGCTAGGATGGGTTTGGTCACAACTTTTGTTAACTATCTATATGGATAAGATAGCTTGGATGGGTTTGGTCACAACTTTTGTTAACTATCTATATGGATAAGATAGCTAGGATGGGTTTGGTCACAACTTTTGTTAACTATCTATATGGATAAGATAGCTAGGATGGGTTTGGTCACCACTTTTGTTAACTATCTATATGGATAAGATAGCTTGGATGGGTTTGGTCACAACTTTTGTTAACTATCTATATGGATAAGATAGCTTGGATGGGTTTGGTCACAACTTTTGTTAACTATCTATATGGATAAGATAGCTAGGATGGGTTTGGTCACAACTTTTGTTAACTATCTATATGGATAAGATAGCTTGGATGGGTTTGGTCACCACTTTTGTTAACTATCTATATGGATAAGATAGCTAGGATGGGTTTGGTCACCACTTTTGTTAACTATCTATATGGATAAGATAGCTTGGATGGGTTTGGTCACAACTTTTGTTAACTATCTATATGGATAAGATAGCTTGGATGGGTTTGGTCACAACTTTTGTTAACTATCTATATGGATAAGATAGCTAGGATGGGTTTGGTCACCACTTTTGTTAACTATCTATATGGATAAGATAGCTTGGATGGGTTTGGTCACCACTTTTGTTAACTATCTATATGGATAAGATAGCTAGGATGGGTTTGGTCACCACTTTTGTTAACTATCTATATGGATAAGATAGCTAGGATGGGTTTGGTCACCTGGCCAGAATGGAACAAAATCAGCCAGCAGCTAGAGCATACTGCATGAGAATACCTGGCTACATGGTCACAGCCCGACCAAGACAGTTAGGGATGGAATTAATGAAAGAGACACCATAGAACACAAGCTACAAAAGGGCAAAAAACTCAAAACTATATCTGATTCCTGTCTGCAGTGCTTCACAGTATAAGCAGTAGGACAAAAGAAAGAAGAAGAGGAAGGAGAGTTTGAAGTGTTATTTTTGGCTATTTCACTTTTGTCCTAACATTTTCAGATAATCGCTCCACACAAATAGTTAAAATAAACAGCTTAATGTGTTCCATTTTAATTTGTTTATATTTTTCTCAACTTTTGTTTCTACTCCAGGGTGCATCCTGATTATGTTTCTCTGTATGGATGCTTGAAAGCATTTGGCAGTTCTGTGGACAGATAAGCTTCACTGGACCCAACATTTTTAGCAGTCTGTTTTCTACTTAAGCAAGTTAAATTTAACAGAAGTTAATTATGACCCCTTTAAAATAAATATAAATGTAATCTGCTGCTTTAATTTGAATTAAAAAACTTAACAGTATAAGACCTTTTTAACTGGTCATAATTGTTTTTAAATATGTAATATACTTCATGTATCTGCAGTAAGGGACCTGTTGTTACCACCAGCTGCTGACAAGGGCATGCAAATAAATACACTCTAGCTCTGTAGCTACTAATGATTAATAGAAGCAAACTATGCAATTATAACACATATTTGTATTAGATTAAGACATCCTAAATCAATGAAGTTTTCTATAAACCACAGGAAATTGTTTTTTCTAACTATGGCAATGTGTTACTCCTTGAGTGTGAAAGTGCATGAGGCGGGAGAACTGGCGAGAGACCGAGTTTCTTTCAGGCAGACTGTGATGAGAGCGACGTTCTGCAAAGGACCTGCTACATGATGATGATGGCAATGTGTTAACAGTATGGAGTATCTAAAACTTGCTTGCTTTGAGTATGATTGCCAAAATGATGGATTTTAGGAGATAACTTATCAAGGCATCACAAGAAATCATATGAGTGTACTGACAGTCAAGGAGAACTAGCTGTTTCCTACCACATCAGTGGTGAGAATCAGTATTTTCAAGACATGCCATTTACTGAATTTGTTTTCACTGTAAGTGCAGCACATCACATTGTTGAGGTTACTTCTGTCTACCACCAGATAACCCATAGCAACTGCAGTATCTGCAAGAAATGAGGCACTATAGTGAATTTCATTACTCATGGCCTCAGACTTTAAACAAGTATCTGGAAAACCTCTGTACCGAACAACATGCATTTTTGCATTTGGCCTTAGATTTTCTCATACCCTTATGATTTTATAATTTACAGCTGCACAAGTGCTGCTGTTTTCTTAAAGCAAGCGAATTTCTTTGATCTTTGTCTAATAATTTTTGTTCTCCATGGAAATAGAATATACAGTAATTGACACATGCATGAAGATTATTTGAAAATCAGTTGCCATGTGCAGTATGTGTGGTGATTATTTAATGACCTATCATCGAAAATTCTGCAACACATGGGAAACTTATGCTGGAGTTGACCGACTGGGAGTGAAATGACAATGATACATTTACAGTTTCATGTTTTGAAAAGATCCTGGTACTCAGTTAACTGTTTATTTGCTTTGAATTGGTGTCTATTTTTTTATGTACCACAAGAAAAGGCAAAATGAAAAATACATGTATGTTTACATAAAAAAAAATTTGTACTAGGACATGATTATTAACGGGTTGAATGCCAGATTTCAGCAACTTAACACCATACAGTTACACAGTTAAGATTTTTAAAGTTGAGCAGGACTTTGGAACAGTCTATAGTATACATGCTGAGTGTTATCCAGCCGTGCTAATGCCCTTGTTACAGCCAGTTTCCATTGCAAGGCTGCTAGTTGTAACCGCAAAGATGCCATTCATCTCCTTGATGGTTTTACCCCTTGAGCTCATGCATGCACTTTTTCAGATTGTTTTCTGTAAACCAGAAATTCACGATTCAGGAAGAAGAACAACTTTTTTAAAAACGGATAGGACACAATCAAAACAATATCCAAGCACAGGCTTCCCTTTGGTTAATTAAAAACTGTGTGTTAACAATAAGAGCCTTCCTGACCTGAGGCTAGAAATAATAAAATAGATGGTGTGACCAAGACATATCTTTATCCTGGTTTTTTTTGTTTTGTTTTTGTTTGTTGTGACTGTTTATTTTTTAGTAATACATTAACACCTGAAATGACATTTTTATGTTGTCCAATGTTGAAAAAAGAAACATAGCACTTGGTACACCCCCCCCCCCCCCATAAGCGCTCCATCCCCATCTTCTGCAGCAAATGAAGAGTTCCAATTCTGATGGCACCAGTAACTGTGTGATTGTATATCTATCTCGCACTTCCCTTGAGTGAGTGTTGAATGTGGAGCAGAACCCCTGGTAACTCCTCACAGCACCATTCTTCTTAGACTGTAATGATCTGTTTGCACTTTCGCACTCTTTACTCGCTCCCAGAGGGCCCTCACAACGTCTAGCTTCTCATACATCAGTTCACCACCAAGTGGTGCAGAACTGGCCAATCCATTAGCCTGCTCATTTTCTAACACACCAGCATGACCTGGAGAGAATATCCAAAGATGCTAACTACCCGGAACCTCTGAAGTGATGCTTGCCACTCTGCACGGAGCATACCTGTCTCCACCTTTCTCAACAAGCTCTGCGAGTTGGTGACAGTCATGGCATGTGTGTACAGCTGATTCTCAAGCCAGTGGAAGGCAGTAGTAACTGCCACCATCTCCATTCTAAAACTAGACTTTGTGATATCATATAGCAGGCTTTGTGGTACTAAGCGACGTCCATTCACTTTTGCTCTAAAACCCTTGCACTTCGTCTGCCCCTCAGTACAGGTCATCTGTATAAAAAATCACATTACTTGGATGGGAATTGTCATGAATCACATGTTGAACTTCTGATTCTGCAGTGCCAGGTGGCCAGTCTCTGCACTCACAACCCAAAGTGATAAGAACCCGGTACAAGTCTGTTTGTGTCTTCAGCTTGTACCATCCAAGACCTTCCTCTTTTCATTCTGATCTATTCAGGGCTTCATGCAGAATGAGCTTATTCTCGACAGGATCACATGCTGGAACATTTTAAACAGCATTCTCTGTTCATGTCCATTGCTGCCATAATCTTAAGAGCATTGAGTCTTTTTTGGCATTTCATCACAACTGCCTTCACATGATCCCTGAAGGACAGGCTTCTATCATAAATGATACCCAGATATCTCAGTTTGCTATCTCTTTTGATGTTATTGTTATTAATTGTGAGGCTTGGAACACTGGCTCTTACAGTTCTATTGTCCAGAGAGCACCACAAAACAGCTGCCTTCTCTGAGTTTATGACAGAACCCATTTCTGCCCACCAGTCAATCATTTTGTTTACAGTTGCCTGTAGCTCTTGGGCTACCCCTTACCTATCACTCCCCTGCCTATATGCAAGCACATCATCAGCAAATATCAATATCCTTCAAACACTTGGTGCTTTCAGTTTTGCAATCTTGCTTGTATACACATTGAAGATCACTGGTGAAACTGCAGAACCCTGGGGCGATATTACATGGCCTTCAACAACATTAAAAGCAAAAGTAGCTGCATTTGAACAGGTATCTTTTTGTGGCCGGTAACTACCCAAAACTTCTGGCAGGAGCTCTTCCTTTCCCAAAAACATTTGTAGTTTAACAGCACTAATCTTCTCAAGCACCTTGCCAAAAGTATTTTGTAGAGTGATAATCCTGAAGCCGCTGAGTCTGGAATGATCTTTGCCTGGTTTTGGAATAAGGATTAGGTACTCAATCCTGGGGTACTGAAGCTGTTCTGATGCTCTGGTTGAAATAAAAAGCCATATCTCTCAAGTCTTCATCATTCATACTCTTCATATGAGCATACCTGACTCCGTCCGGCCCCGGCGCAGTGTCTTTTGTTTTTTGCAACATATATTTTATACCCTCTAACCTAATGATTCCGTGAAAATAGTTATCATTTATAGTACTGGACAGATTAATGGAATTTCTAAGCTCCCTATCATTATGATCAGTTTGGAATATAAATCTCTCCAAAAAAGCTTTCCCTTTCTCATTGTTGTCATTGGCTTATCATTATCAGTGTATATAATGCCTGTTGTGACTGGCTAATCCTTCCTTTGCATCTGTCTATGAAGTTTCCAAAACCTACCCAGTGATTTATCCCCTCCAGTTTCACTCATAAAATGTTCCCATTTAGCCTTTTTTTTTATCTTCTGCACACCGCTTGAACTCTTTACTTTTTCTTTTCTATCTCTTTCTAGCTTCTCTACATCCTCTTGTATCCTGTGAGGTGTCTTTTGCACTTTCTGTAATTGTTTAACTGCTGCTGGCTTTGCTCTCCATGCCTGTTCTACTTCTTGGTTCCACCATGGAGGCTGCACAGAAGCAGAGAATATGGTTTTCTGCTGCATACCTTGTGTCGAAGGCGCCCAAGAAGGGCACTGTCCCTCTCAGCACTGTCCCTCCTAAGAAATAAAACATCAAAACTTCTTTTTGGCGAGTCATGATAGAATTAAATTAATAATTTTTAGACCAATCAGGAATTGATAGGTGATATTCATCAACATCATATCGGACATCTTTACTTTTCGTGACATTTTCTGGTACCCATTTTATGCGGCATTAAACAGGGAATCCTGTATTACACAAATCTGCCTCAGTGTCGATGCAAACTGAAGATCCTTCGACCGACACCACTGAGGCTGTTGTTGGGGGCCTTACTCAATCTCCATGTCAGTTTATATTCCTTCATTTTATGTTCTAATGTCCTTTTACAGGTTTTCTTGGGTCCACGTCTCCTATTTCTATCTGCTGCCTACCAGAGAGCTGTTTTTGCCAGAGTGTCACAAGGTATTCTGCAAACATGTCCAAGCCATCTCCATCTTCTTACTTTGCTGAAATTTGCCAGTGATGCACATTCTGTTTTCCTCCTCAGTTCTTCATTTGTGATCTTATTTGACCAAAATATTCGTAGAATTCTCCTTAAACATTTATTTTTAAAAGTCTAAATTTTATGTGTAATTTCCTGTCATTTTTCAACATTCACTGTTGTATAATAGTATTCCTAAAATGTTGTTCTTGTATATATTCTGAGTTTTTGTCTTCAAACTAAACCCCTTTGATTTCCATATATTGTTAAGCATGGCAAATGCTTGATTTGCTTTGTTTATTCTTGATGTTACATTCTTTTCAGAATCTCCATCTGGAGTGACTTTACTTCCGAGGTATATAAATTCTTCAACTTCTTCTATTGCTTCATCATTTAAGATAATTGAATTTTCTGTTTTATAATTATTTCTCATTACTTGAGTTTTACTGGTGTTTATTTGAGTCCTAACTTAAAGGCTGTTATTGAAAAGTCTTTCAATCTTTTCCTGAGCGTCCGCATGACGGCTTGATATAAGACTGAAATCATCTGCATAGTCCAAATCCTCTCATACAGAGGTGAGTGACCACCTGATGCCTCTTTTTTCTATCTCGTGTAACTTCCTTTATCCGTTAGTCAATGGCTAAATTGAAAAAAAGGGGGCATAGTATGCATCCCTGTCTGACTCCTGTGTTGACAAAGAAACTTTCTGTTGTATGATTTATCAATAACTACCTTACACTGAAACTCTAAGTAAATTTCTTTGATCAAATTTACTATTTTCTGTAGTACACCATATTGATGCAAAATCTTCCATAGTGATTCCCTATGCAGGCTATCAAAGGCTTTTTCAAAATCCACAAAGGTCATATAAGCTGCACTATTCCATTCCTCACTTTGTTCAATTATTTGACGCAGTGTGAAGATGTGATCAATACATGATTTTCCCTATCTGAATCCTGCTTGCTATGCTTTATTATACTATCAAGTGCTTGAGTCATTCTTTTAAGAATTATCCGGCTAAAGATTTTACTAGTTACTGATAGTAATGTGATACCTCTCCAGTTGTTACAGTTTCCTAAATCTCCTTTAATGTTACATATCCTTCTTAAGCGATTGAGCTGCAAGGAGTTGGTGGCCAAGAAGTCAAAGGAGCCGGACGTGGAGGTCTGTATGTGGTGGATCCCTGGGGGGGGGGGGGGGGGGGGTTTACCCTGGACCCCACAGTGAAGATCAGCTTCTACGCTGACACGTAAACTGTGGTGTCTACAAGGTCCTAGTTCTCAATAGACTGCATGACAACTTGTATCAAAGTTTCTGCTAGATGAAGTAAGTGACGACATATTAGTATTTCAACTGCATACTGAAATTGTAAAACCGTTACCAGTTCCCAAGGTCGGGGCGATGACCTACAGAGGTGCTTTGTTGACAAAATAGCTGTGATTAGATATGGAGTCTAACTTTCAGCGAGAGTGAGGACGATAGAGTGATCGCATTTTGCTGAGTTCAGTTTCCCGCATATCATGTTTTGCCCATTTTCATCAGAATTTGTTAATACACCATTGTCGGTACTAAGTACGCATAGCCTTATCAAGTTGATTAACATCGAGATTCCCTGAAGTTGTTTATTACTGTTGCGTTGTCCAGTGGCATCTGGAGTTACAGATTGCTCCTTTTGGACCATCGCCAACATTGAATGCAAAAATCACACCTTACTGTCCCTAGAATTGGTTTGTTAGACTAATCTATGTTCAATTCATATTGACTCGTAGCTCTTCAATTGCAATTGAATTGCAAGCTGTTAAAAAAGTAAATACCAACCTGCAAAGATTACAAACTTTCTGTATGAAAACACTTTGAAATTATTCCATACTTCTCAAATTTAGACATACATAGACTATGGCTCCATAATATGGGATGGATGTGCAAATTCAGTCATCAAACGATTGAAAGCACTCCAAAGAAGGGCTGTTCATTTAGTAGCTAATAGTCATGGGAGCGACTGTTCGCACCTATATAAAGAACTTATGCTATTAGCGCTCCAGGAACGACTATTTTCAATGAAGTTAAACTTATTCATACAATTCTCCATGTTACCTTTGGCCATTATTTTAAGTACATTGGGAGGCATAGCAAACGCCCTAACATATTGCATATCTCTAAACCTAGAACAGACCTATACAAAACAAGCGTAGCGTATTCTGCAGCTCAGCTGTGGAATCATCTTCCACAGAGAATCAAAAATATCACTAACCCATATACACACAATCAGAAACTATTTAAATATTATCTTACTACAGACTATATAACCCCTTAACCATTAGTAACTAACATATTATTGATGTTGATGATGTTTATATTATGCAACCTATAAGACTTATATCATTTTTTAGAATAGGCTTATTACCATACCTTTTAAAAACATTCAGTAATGTAAGTATTATTAGGGCACATTCCAGCGCTTGTAATTAAGACGATGTGGTTAAAAAAAAAAGTTTTTAATCCCTTTTTTTATGATTAACTATGCAATGAGGTTTGAATAAGTAACTGTATGCAAGGAGTAAAGTGGAAGGGCAGAATGTTAGGCTGGCCTGCGTAACCAATTCCTAACCCTTTAAAAATAAAGTTTGTTAGTTTATTGGTTCAACATAATATACAAGGTGCTAGAGCTGTATACCTGATCAATACAATTTGCACATTGATACAAAAATTAGATTCACACCAGATATGCTAGGTATATCAGTTGGTGAGCTTAAAGTACCAAACCTACAGATTACTCACAATGCTGTTTTGATCAATGAGAATGAAATGCAGTTACAAAAAATTACAGATTTAATTGTAACAGTAAATCTGTTTTAGTTAATAGCAACAACAAAACTGAAGTTATGGCAATTACAAATAAAAACGTCCCTTCAGAATGCAACATCAAAATAAATGAGACTGGACTGAAGCAAATCAATGCATTAAGTACTTAAATACAATGGTTACACAAGATAGAAGATGCTTTAAGAAAATTAATACATAATATTAAATAAAAGCATTTCACAGAATCGGGTGCATTTTATGCAATGTATCATGTCAACTAAGGTTAGATTCTAAGAACAGATATGCTAGGTAACATAAAGTAAATTCTTCTTCTCAAAGAAGACTGAGCTTGACAGCCTCCACTTTCTTTAGAACTGTTTGGTTGCACACTTTTGGAAACAAAAACTCTCGCTTAACTGTTTTGAGTCCTAGAGGGTTTAGCCCAAGGGGTAGTAAGGAGAGACATAAAATTGGCGTAGCATGCACTCATTGGGCTTCTAGGTAGAGACCTGTGAATGTATGATGAGTTCCTTGGGACTCGAAGAGTTAAGGGAGTTGTAGAGTTATAGTTTTTGTTTCTTTCTTTTTTTTTTTTTTTTTAGAATTTCTTTTGTTACTTTATCTGCGCTGTCTCGAGGCTTTTGTCCGCCTTGAGTGCTAGTGGTCCCAGATTCATGCTCCATTGAAGGCTGGGATTTTTTCACGTGGATGGATGCCCGTGTGTATTGTTGAGAACAGAGTTCATGCACTGTGCTGAGATTCTTCAGACTCAGGCTTGAGTTAGAAGAAGAACGGGGTTATACTCTTGTGCGATGATGTTGATCCGTTGAAAAAACATTGAAATAAACATTTTACCTTATCAAAACCAGTGAATTACTATTAGAGCAGACAAAATAAAATCATTCGTCTTCCAATAATAAGGGATACTGTAACATTCTGTGAATAATTTGTCCATTAAACAAACTTCATTGTAAGAGGGCGGTTGTGAAAAAAAAAGCAGATGAGTTGTCAAATTACAATCGTGTAATTTATTACATTCATTTGTGATACATGTTGTATACACATGGTCACACACACTAGCAACAGCATAACACTGAGGTATTTCTATCAGCAGTATATACTGCTGCTTATATATGTAAATATCAAATAAGAATGACAAAAACAAATTATAGAGTAATGATACATTTGCAAATATGTATACTGATTTCAGTTTCTTTTATGCTAATATAACTCACACTAAACTTCATTAACTGATTCAATATAGGACCCAATGTTTGTGCATGGCTCTCTGGGCAAATAAGAACCTGGTATTCTTTATAAGAGGTTGGTTTACACAGGTCATGTCTGAGATATCCACCCTTCCAAATTTGTAGCAGTGTAAAGCTGGGTTGCATTCTAGCCCAAAGTGTGTTGGATATTTTTTCACTGCATAGCTTCTGCATGCTTTTGGGACAGCCACTGAAGGGATCTCTGTACGAGATCAGATGGCAATGTTTTTAGTCAGTCCATGCTTCGTGATAGGACTATGATATGGATAAGATTCCTCAAAGACTTTCTATCTGCGGATGATGCAGCCATTACTGCATTTCCTCTGCCTTTCTATCCCCCAAAGGAGCATAGGCCAACAAACAACTCACGCCAAGTCGTTCTATCCTTCGCCATTGCATGGAGCTCCCCCATGTCCTCCCCATCTTTCTAACTTCATTCTCCAGCTCTCTTCTCCATGTGTTTTTTGGTCTTCCTTTATTCCTATGTCCCTGTGGGTTCCAATGCAAAGACATTCTAGTTATGCTGTTCTCCTGTTTTCTCAGTGTGTGTCCTATCCAACGCCAGCGTCTATTCCTCACCTCTCGGTCCACTGGAGCCTGTTTAGTTTTCTCCCAAAGCTCTACATTAGTTATTCTATCATACCATTTAAATCCTTCTATTCTGCACAGGCACCAGTTAATGAATGTTTGTAGTTTATTAGTAACTGCCTTAGTTCTTCTCCATGTTTCCGCCCCATACAAAAGTTCTGATTTGACATTAGAATTAAAAATTTTTAGTTTTGTATTTGTTTTGACCTCCACAAATTCCCTAGTGCTATGAAAGCTCCTCTTGCCTTTTGTATTCTTATTTTAATATCTCTATCAGTTCCTTCATCTTTATCTACATTACTGCCCAAATAGGTGTACGACTCCACGTCTTGGAGTGGGATGACATTAAAGGAAACCACATTACTATTTGCCTGATTTATTCTCATTATCTTTGTCTTTCCTTTATGGATTTTTAGACCAAGCTGCTGTGATCTCACATCTAGTATATTTATCTTGCATCTGATACCATGACTGGGACAGAAGAGAAATATCATCAGCGAAGTCCAGATCATCAAGCTGTTTTGTAGGGGTCCACTGAATTCCATTCTTGGTGTTAGCAGTTACTGTTTTCATAATCCAGTCTATAGCCAGTAAAAATAAGAGAGGCGACAAAAGACATCCCTGTCGCACACCTGATTTTATTTCAAATGTATCTGGATAACTGGGGGAACTTTGGGCCTGGTCTATTTAGAAGCATTTCAAAATATTCAACCCATCTGTCCATTTGATCTTTAGTGTTAGTAAGTACCTTTCCTTGACTATTTTTGATTGATCCAGTTGGCTGACTATATTTACCTACTAATTTTCTTGTGTTACTGTAAAGTTCTCTGAGGTTTCCTTTTGCTGCTGCTGTTTCCGCTTCTTGTGCTAGATCATTTAGATATTTCACTTTATCTGCACTTATATGCCTCCTAACTTCCTTGTTGGCTTCTGTGTATTTCTCCTGAGCTTTAGCAGCTCTAGTTTTGCTATTAAGTCTGCCTTTTTACTTTTCCTATCTTCAATCAGTTTAATGGTTTCTGATGTTATCCATGCTTTATGTTTCCTTTCTTTCTTGCCAAGAACTTCTATGCAAGATTCATTCCAGATTCCTTTGATCTGATCCCAGCAGACTTATGTGCTGACATCTTCAGCTAACTGCTGCAACACCCCTTACTTATTAGAGACTGTAACTGAAAACTGTTCCTGAACTTCTTTATCCCTGAGATAACCTACATTATTTAGGTTTCTATGATTACAAGATGTTATACATCTTTTTAGTTTCAACTTGATTTTACTTACCACCAGGAAATAGTCAGTAAATACATCAGCACCTTTGAAAGCCCTAACATTGTAAAGGGATGATCTAAACGTTTTGTTAATACAAAGGTGGTCAATTTGATTAGTTGTCTTATGGTCTGGTGATTCCCATGTTGCCTTGTGTATTCTTTTATGGGAAAAAATACTTCCACCAATTACATACTAGTTTCCTGCACACAAATTTGTGAACAATTCTCCATTCTCATTCATTACTCCTAGACCATGTCTTCCCATAATTTCTTCATAACCTGTGTTGTCTGATCCTATCTTAGCATTCAGGTCACCCATCAACATTTTTAAATTGCTCTTTCTTTCATTATTTATAATATTTTGAAGCTGCATGTAAAATTCTTCCCTAACAGATGCATCTTTATCATTTGTTGGTGCGTAACACTGTATTACCGACATGTTCACCTTCTGTTTCACTGTTCTTAAAGATGCTCTAATTATTCTGGGACTCACAGCTTCCCATTCTATTAATGCTCTGTCTGCTTCTTTTGATAGCATCAAGGCCCCTCCTTCTGTGTGGGGCGAATTTTCCTCTGTGTGTCCTGAGAACAAAATAGTTTCCTCTGAATTTAGAATACTTTTCCCCGCCCCAGTCCATCTAGTTTCACATAACCCCAAAATACTTATTCTATAATGTTTCAATTCTTTTGCTATTTCCATTGTTCTCCCTATATCATAGAGAGTTCTAACATTCCAGGTTCCAATTCTGGAGGTTCTCCTAGCTGAGAGGAGGTATGTCAACGATCTGGACTCCTTACGGCTTTCTCCACACCGTGCCATACTTCTTCTATTTAAAGAGCCTCCCCTCATCTTGGTTGGCTGGGTTTTACTTGCTTCTCTTTTTGACTTATCCATGGTTCGTTGGTTTTTGTGGCTATGGTTTTTACAGGATGAGGTAGCCAACCTCAAGCCCAACCCTACCCTTAGTCGCCTCTTACGACATGCCTGGTAGGGTGCAGTGTCACTATTCTTTGCTTCCCGTGAGGGCCCCGGTGCTTTTACATAAAATTATCTGCAGATTCTCATGATCGCTTTGTAAATGCATGCAAAGAATGTTGGCTCATCACCAGTTTCAACAAAACCAAGTCATGGGAATGAACAAAGTAAATCGATCTAGCATTAGCATTTACAACCATAAGCTATTGGTAGCACATGAATGTGAGTACCTTGGCTTTCAATTTGCAGAATTTCTTTCCCCAGATGCAGAACTAAAAAGAAAAATAAGAAGTGCTTATGCAATGTCTTTCAAACTCAACAAGAGTCTGGCAGAACAAAAGGCTGATGGACAGGACCACAATTACATTTATAAAGCTGGTGTCCTGAGCACACACTCATTTACTGCAGTCAAACCTGGACTTCATTTGCTCCTCAAGAAAACAACAACAAAATACAGAATACTTTCCATATGCCCTGTATGAGATGCATTCTTGGTATAGCATGGCCAGATTTCATTACCAACAAATGTGTACCCAGTAGAGCAGGAATGTCAACAGTGTTCTTTCTATTAAAGCAAAGAAGCCTTCACTGGTTGGGATATGTCTTCTACATGTGGCACACAATGCACTGCCATTCGTATGCGAAAGATACAAGGTTTTACAGGTGAAAATGTTATTAAAGGAACAGACAGGAAACACCTTCTGCATCAAGCCTTACGGGATAGCAGTGGACATCAGCTAAGAAGAGCATGTTTCGTAAAACCAAAACTAGCGTCCTGCACACAGATAAATATATGTGAGTAATCTGTAGGTTTGGTACTTTAAGCTCACCAACTGATATACCTACCTAGCATATCTGGTGTGAATCTTATTTTTGTATCAATGTGCAAATTGTATTGATCAGGTATACAGCTCTAGCACCTTGTATATATATATATATATAGTAGGCAACCATGAATATAGTGTATGTGTAAGTTATTAAATTTGTGTTAAAATGGTTGTCATATTTTATAAAACACAGTGTGACCACTCAAGAAATTAATATTGTCTTGTCTCTACATCTTTTTCAACATGCTGTGCAGTCTGTGTTACTGAAAAGAACAGAAATAAAAAAAATGAATTTACATTTGTATGAAAATAATGTCATGATGAAGAAAATCTGATAAACCTGTGCTTGAAGCAGAAGGTCCAGAACCTGGAGGTTCAGGCACCATGAGCTAGTGTCCCCTACCCCCCTCCTTTTCCCCTTTTCATAGGAAATGTGTAAGGGGGTGAGGGGGGGGGGGAGGGGGAGATGTCAAATAATCCTCCTCCCAACCATGTACAGATATTCTCTTCTCAACTCTTGGAGTTCCAGGGGGTTTAGCACCCAAGGGCTAGTAACTTCACAAATGTTACACATTAAGAAAACCCATATTAATTCAACTGTCGAGCAACATGCACATATTATAATCAAAGTGACCTGGGATTGTTGAGGAATAATCTTAAAATACTGCAACAAAAATTGGCTATCCTCCGAATAACGGTCCCAAATTAGTGAGATCGAAAATATACCCTAACAGGGCCTCAGTCATGTAAATTACGGACCTCTTTCCGGCGACTACACAGCATAACGCGGAAAAGCTTCCGTCGAGTTAAAGTCACCGCCAAGAGTATCTCCCGCGCCATTAGGTGAGTAGCGGAGCGGGGCTAAACTAGATGGCTGGTACTCACGAGCAGCAGCTATCGCATCCCCTGCAGCTTCCCTCATTTTATTTGCTCGTGAGTTCCAGCCATCTAATTATACGATGATGGTATAGTGGCCGGAAAGAAGTCCGCAATTTACATGTGACTGAGGCCCTGTTAGTCCTTATTTTCAGCCTTGATAATTTGGGATCGTTATTTGGAGGACAGCCAAAAAAATTAATTGCGTTAATAGTTAATTATTAGTAAATAAACATATGGTATGTTTAGAGAAATTAGTAAAAATAAATAATAAGTTTTCCAATTACCACTATAGCATTAGAGGAAAAACTATATAAAATATATTCAAAATGAATCACAAATAAACATGAATAATTTAGTAATGTATAAATAAAATATAAACATAAATCTGTCCACAAGATCTCTTTCCAGAGAAACATTTAGACATCACAACAGAGTGCCATTTTCTGGTGAAGAAAAAAGACCTCCAAAAACAATTAGTGTTTTCACACACACAAAAATGAACTTTATATAAAACTCAGTTTGCCCATAATTTTATAGCCTGTGTTCCCAAATAAGAGAATCCCACTAGACCTAACTAACACTGAAAAATATTGCCTTTTTCACTAAAATTTATTCTTTTTGTACCACCTGACTTTGTTTTCATTGTAGGCTTTGCGTGACACCCCATCAAAGTTAAAATCGATGGCTTAAACAATTCTACTCCATTACTTTCTTTGTCTAGCTTTGGATAAATCTGATAAACAAATCTATGTTTTATTTCAATATGAGGCTTCTAAAGTCAGACATCTTGTTGGCTTGCATGAAGAAGTCTGCTCGGAGGTCATACAGTTTTCACAAAGACACTTAATAACTCAACATAGTTCACAAACATGCTACATTTTATGTTTTTAACCATGTTTTAGAATATGCAAAAACTGTCACCATTTTTGTAATAAAACAAAAAGAACAGGAAATACCATTCAAAACGGCTGGGTTGCGTTGTTATACTGGCCAGTTGTAAACTTAAAACTTCAAAGTGCCATGCGCTGATTCGCGCCTGGGTAGTGACTGATTAGCGTGTAATGAGTTCAAATCTTTCATATTATTTCAAACGCAATATTATATAATTTGTCATTCAGCCGATAATAAGTAATTTACATTGCATCCTTAAACAAAATTGTAAGGGGGCTGAGCACACACCCCCCTCCCCTCCCCCTTTTTTCCCTCTACAATGATTAACTTGTGGTGGTGCCTCTGGTATGAAGTTTCAACCAAAGAGAAATTCAAATTACCATTACACACTGGGAGTCTAAACTTCACAAGAATTATTTTTCTTTTCAATATATCCATATTTACTTACATTTTGGTATATTCACTTGGTTTGATACCAAGACATCAGCATGAATGTCAGACATCTTCAGATACAAGGATTCAGGATTTGACTACCAACAAAGATGAAACATAAAAAGCACTTTAACAGCTTATACGAGTCTTGTTAAACACACACACTTTCAAACTATTGCCAGCTTAAAAAATATAATCCCTTATTAAAATAACATTTTATATGTGTTTGTGCGTGTGTGCATGCATGCCAATGTGTGTTCTGAGTTCAACAAAATCAGTTCTAGGTAACCAATCTTTTACTGTCATCCTTTTAAATATCATTCAGGCTGGTATTAGCATGATTTTGTATGCATTGTGACTGACTGACTTTCTACCCCACCAGGACATCACACAAGCGATAAACACCCGATGACACAAAGTGCCACCATGTGGATAAGGATTGCCGTGGAGAGGTCCCAGAAACCGCGTTCAGACAGTTGGACACATTTATGGCCTGCCTATATTGCGGCCCCCTGGCAAGAGCCAGGGTGGGGCTTCAAATAACAAAAAATTTCGTCATAAAAAGGACGAAACTGGATTAGTTAAGTATGCATTGTGTTAATGTGTCATTATTGGCTTCATACAAGCCAAAGTTTAATTTGGTTTAATTTTTTTAAAATATCTTGCCTCTTTCCTATGGTAATGTAATAAAAAGTTACTTGCATATTCTTTATAGGATATTGCAGAATCACCTCCAGCCTTTGTTTTTGCTGTCTATGATTTCAATAGGTAAATTTAAGTTCGGTAATTTGCCATTGCTATCTGGGTACAACTCACGAAAGTCACCCCATTTTGTCAAAACGTGAGATTTCACAGGCTATTTCCTGGGACGCTGCTATAATTCTAAAGTGTCATGTGTTCCTCGTTTTGACTGTACCGATGACAGCCACCACCATCACGTGTACATACACAAAAACATCAATGATTCAATACTCTCAAAACATCGCATGTTTGGAACTTTTTCCTACAGTACTTCTTCCCTGCACACAGGTGCTTGAGACCGACTTATAACAACACATTCAAAAGAAACCAAGTCAGTGTTTAGCACGCTGTGTATAGATTATGAAGGAAAACCCCTAAAACATAGGACAGCCTGTGAGAACCACTATGAAATCTCTCCGCTGAAGAGATGGGGTGACTTTTGTGAGTAGTACAGCTATCTAAACGGCCAGCTCTTTATACCGCTGTTGAAACCAACACAAGGTAGTCTGCTGACAAATCACCCACAGCTGGATCATACCCAGCATCCTGGAATCATAATGTGCGTTCACAACGCCTAAGCCACAGATGTCAACTGTAATGTAATCATCGCTGTTTAAATTAAAAGAAAACTATTATAAAACATTTACTATGAAACAAATAAAAAAATTACTTACCTTAAAAAGATCATACAAAGTTTCTCCCATTGCACTTTGCACACTGTCATCAACAATGTAGAAATTCTGACAGAAAAACTGAAACAAAAGACAGCTGTCTTGTCAATTATTATGGCCGAGAAAACTCCTTTCTAAGAACTGTTTAATTATCCTAAAATTGCATACTCAATTTATTAGTAAATTTTCAGATGTTATTTATTAAGCATTATTACTGAAAATCTATATGTACGTTTTGAAGCTTTCTTTTCGTTTCCTCACGTCAGCTGTGATACTGGTAATTAGTAGTGGCCATAGCCATTCTATATTAATAAAAATTTAATTTTCCGAGTTTGTTAACTCTAAACTCGGAAACTACTGAACCGATTGCTTGCAAATTTTCAAACAACGTTGCCTCTGACTCAAAGCATGATTTTTTGTCATAAAATCGCACAAACCATGAACGACGTAGCTCCAGCAACGGCCAAATCATTGTTTGTTTCGTTTCCTGCCCGGATTTGTTTTTAGTTGATTGGCCGCCTTCGACTGCTGAGCAGTGCTGCCAATAGATGCCCTTTTCCCTAGGATCAACTTCGACATTTCTTTACAGATCGCTTTAAAATTTTCACACAACATTGCCTTAGACTCCACGCGTGTTTGTATGTATGAGTTTTGCACAAACCACGAACGACATAGCTCCAGCAACGATCACTTCATTAGTTATTTCGTTGCCGGCCCGGATTTGTTTTAAGTCGATTGGCCACTTTTGACTGTGTAACACCGAACTTCACATTATTATTATTTACTTTCATTTCTACTAAATGCTTCAGATTTTAGTAGCGTAGTTAGTTGTAAGCATTTTGCCTTTTACACGGCTGGTAGGGGTTCGATTTCCCACTGGGTGATATAATTTTTGTTGGCACCTAACTGGGTGGCTGCCACGTTTTGTTGTGGTTTATAGTTTAGTTATACCTGTTTAAGCACAACAGATGCTTTAGCCTCGATAAACAATCGTTTTTTCTCTCTCGAACAGTGCACTTTATTCTACCAATAATATCGACATTCACTGATATGTTGACTGTTCTAGTGTTGGCATATCAGAATATCTCTGTAGCTGTGCATTGACTGATATTGACCATATTAGACAGGTGCGCTTTCTATTTTATTTCTTTTCCAGTTTACCATTCTGGGCCACAGCAACGCGTGGCCGGGTACAGCTAGTCTTCTAAATAAGATGTTGGTACTTTTTTTGACAGCACCACTGCCCTCTAACCCACAGTCAGTTACAGATGCCATACTTGTAATAGAAGCTGGAGAATGTAGGATCCCAATAAATGACAAGTGACAGGATGTAATAGGGAACATTCCCATAAGCACTCCTTCCTCATCTTCAGAAGCCAGCGCTCAGTACCCGTGCTGGTGGTAGCAGTTTTGTATTTTGTCAACTTGCCTTTCCCATGTACGCTGAGTGTCAACAAGATCCCCTGGTCATTCCCTGCTCCATTCTCTCCAGATCACAATGTTCTATTCTCCCATATTGTTTACTTGCCCCTAAAAGGCCTAGGCATAATATAACTTGTCATGCCTACTATATAAATATATATATACATATCTGTGTGTGTGTGTGCATGCGTGTGTGTCTGTCTCTCTCTCTCTCTTTTCTCTCTCTCTCTCTCTCTCTCTCTCTCTCTCTCTCTCTCTCTCTCTCTCTCTCTCAACTGCACAGACATTTTTACCACAGGTATGGCAGTCAATGAGCAAACCTCTGCACTGAGATTTAGCACTGGCTATCCTCTCACTAAACAGGCGAAGCATGTGACCAGTTAAGAAGGAAAATCACATTCCCAGGTGGAGTTAAAAAACAACAACCTGACATTCAGTTGGATTACAAACACGATGAAGTCAGACTCATTGCCTGAGACAAAACTCTTTTCCTGCAAGGCAAATGTGCTGACTGTGTTAACTCTTTCTGTCCAAGGTTGGTGCTGTTTTAAAATAATAAATATATGGCTCTAAAGCAGCTTAGTTAATTCATCTATGGACAAGAAAAACACCCAACAATAGAACCGATTACCAAATAAATGCAATAGGGGGATACATATCTCTACACTGTGTCTAGAGAAATTAGTGAACATGCGATTATTTTTTTCGACAACCAAGGATTTAACAACCTTGACAGGATATGAGCCACGAGCCTGGGCTTATCATACTGAGAAGACTACATTCTTTCTACACCCTGTGTTTGTAGCCTTCAAATCTCATCCGTCATTCCTTCAATTAGCAAAGGAAGAATAATTATTCGTTGTAACATAAAGTGGGTCCAAGTTGTGCAACTGCACAGAAAGCCTATTACCAGGTTATCATCTGACTATGGCCATAAAGAAGTGAATGTGGAGAGGGACCTCAAAGATACACACTGACATTTTAAGTCCCATTACTATCTCGCCTGTTGACACACCAGCAGATACCTCGGAGTACTAAAGTGAATCTTATCAGAACTATTTTTTGGCCAACACTATGCTATCAATGCCAAACGTGGACACTTACATCCTCCAATGAACGTAAAATTGTGACAACAGAGATGAAATGCCTTAGAAGAGCTGCAGGAGTTTCAAGGAAAGACAGAATACGAAATCATGAAATCAAACGAATGCTAGGAATAAAGCCAGTCTTACAGGTCATCAAAGAACAAAAAATGAAGTGGTTTGGACACCTAACAAGAATGCCCTGGTACTATCTGCCACAGCGAGCCACACTAAAACGTTACAACGGGTATAGAGAGAGTGGAAGACCTTGGAAAAGATGGAGTGATGGTATAAAAACAGACTTACAAAAATGAACATCAATCCTAATAGTGCTCTTGACAGAGCTCATCAACGAACATTACATCTCCCCCCGACACTTCGATGAGGTAACAGATGGAAGAGAAGAAGAAGAAGAAATGAAGACAAATCATTTTGGATTATGAAACAGGAAGGAGCTAGAAATGGTGTCCTAAAAATTGCCTGCTCCACTATGTCCCTCCACTGCATACCGCAGCTGGAGGAAACCCCTCTTCTGTGGTCAACAAAAACGAAAACAAAAGACTTGTAACATACCACTAAAGTTCGGCACGTGGAACGTGCGAACTCTCCTGGATAGAGAAAATGCTTTTGCACCAGAAAGACGAACCACCCTGATTGAGAAAGAGCTTGGTAGATACAACATCCATATTGCCACCTTGAACAAGACTAGACTTGTTGATGGTGCAGGTTACACATTCTACTGGAGTGGTAGAAGTCCCGAAGAATGCAGAGAAGCCGGAGTGGGTTTTACAGTGAAGACCACATTAGTCGGTAAACTGACTAAACCCACAAAAGATAAAAGTGATTGACTCATGGTGATGTCATTACTAGGGCTGTACCGAAATATTCACTTCATATTCGCTTTGGGGCCAAATAGTGGACCTAATAACTATTCAGTATTTGGCAGAATACTTGCAGTCGGGCCGAATACGAATAGTGGTTACCTTACACCTGTTTCTGCATACACTGCGACAGTTGCTGTTGCCTAAGTCGCTTTCAAGTATTAACTAAGCTGTCCGTGACAATTTACAAGTTTAGTTACTTGTTATAAAACTAAGAATACTTTCATTTGTTAGTTCCCACAGACTGACTGACTGAAGGATGCAAAACAAAATGTTTTTAAATGTTTACTATTTTGTACTACATTCTGTGAAATAAAATTTCATCGTACATTTGACATTATAAATGCTTTTTTTTTAGATCTATTTTTTACACTATACAATATTCGAAAGTGGAAGAATTGGCCTCAGTTTGAATAGTGGGAAGACAGAAGTAATGGTGGTATCAAAGAAATTATTCCTAAATGTGTAATAAAGGTCAATGGTGTTACTTTGGGACAAGTACAGAAATTTAAGTATCTTGTTAGAAGGTTAGAAAAGAATTCTTGCTTGCTACATACATCCAGTTTTAACATATGCAGGCCAAACAATTTCTTGAGGCCTCAGAGGTATCATTTTACAGAATAATGATCAAAATACCTTGGACAGCCAAAAAAATGCAACCACAAGGTTTTGAAAGAGGCGGGAGCCTGAAGACAACTAATCACAGATATCAGAAGGAGACAGTCATCATTTTTCAGCCATGTTATGAGAAGAGAGAAAATGGAACATGTGGTGACCACTGGAAAGATCAGTGGAAGGAGGGATAGAGGAAGACAACGAGAGAAGTTTCTTGACAGTCTTGTTGCATGGCATGGAGGTGTGTCAGTAAACAAACTAATACATGCTGCAGGAGATCGCAGATTGTGGCGAGGCATACTCACCCACGCCAGTCGACAAGGCACCTGATGATGATGATTCACTATTCATATTCGCCCGAATAGTTGGTCCTGCTATTCGTATTCGGCCATAGTGAAAATCACTATTTGGTACAGCCCTAGTCATTACCATTGTTTCAAGGGAAAAAATGCCACACTCATAAGTGCATATGCACCAACATTGACGAATACAGACGAGACCATAAACAAATTCTCCGAAGACCTGAGGACTGTAATTGTATCAGTACCAACAGACGACAAGCTTATCATCCTGGTGACTTCAATGTTAGAGTGGGTACAGCATTTAACACATGGGACGGTATAACTGGAAGACATGGGGTTTTTCTTCATCAGCATTCCCAGCGCTTGAGGTTCTTTACTGCAGATATCACTGGTCCCCATTCATCTCTCTGGTTGGCCTTCTCTCTCCAGTTAGTGACACCAAGTGTTTGCAGGTCTGTCTGGACGTTATCTCTTCATCATCTTTTTGATCTGCCTCATGGTCTATGACCATTCATCTTCCTTGTATATACAGTTTTTACTTCTCTGTCAACCATTTCAGTCTATTAGCTCTTATGATGCCAGTGATCAATGGTGATTTTAAGAGTATGCCTTTCATTGTTGCTTCTCACTCTCCATTGCCTGCTGTTTGCATCTTTGATGGGTCCAAAATTTTCTCCTAGTAAGATCTGTTTTCAAAAACCTGTGATAAGGCTTCTTCTCTTTCAGTTGTGGTCCAAGTTTCAGAGCCATATAACACGACCGGTCTTGTCAAGGTCTTATATATTTTGAGCTTGGTGTTGAGAGACTGATACTTTGACTTTAGCAGATGTTGTATTCTAGATTGTATTTCTTCTCTCAGCATGTTGGTTGGAGCAGTTGAAGTTTGCACCCAAGTACTTATATGTTTCCATTTGTTTGATTGGTAGGTGTATATGTGTATATATGCACCAAACATAATAATATATGTTCGTGTCTGTATGTGTGTGTTTGCACGTAGTATGTGTGTGTGAATGTACACATACATGCTGAATTAGAGGACTGATGTGAGATGTGTAAAAAGAAAGAAAAACACTCTGGCTACAGTACATTAATAGCACACGTATGCCTTTTTCTAGGGATTCGGTAGTTCAGACTCAAGTTCAAGCTGAAGAACTGAAGGGCTAATAAAGGCCATCAGGTCATTGGAGGGGTGATACTTGGCTGATGAATGTAATGTCCCTGGTCCCCTCACCAGCATATGGGCAATACCCTCACAAAAATTACATATAAAGATGGAATTAAATTTCTGATAGAATATTCACGGCAGCTATGTTCACTGTACTCTGATGTTGAAATTTGCAGCAAATGTTGGTAGGACAAAGTGAGGAAGGAGAGAAAGAAAAAAGATGGTAACAGGAGGACTAGATAAAACACTGATAGATTATCACTTAAGTTAATTCAAACTAGATACTGCAACTGTCGAAGTGCAAAGCAACTAAAAGATGCACTGAAGAAAATAATGTTTGAATTTAATAATCTCATGATTTAGGAGACCAGAATAAAAGATGAATCAAAAATTAAATGTCCAGATTATAAGTGTTACAGTTACTCTGATGGAAAATGTCTACAAGTATGAGATTGTATTGCCATCACCATTGGCTGTTAGCCCCTCCTCATTGCACAATATAACACTATTGTCTGGACAGATGGCAACAACTACAACAATAAAACAATTCAAACAAATTTTGCTTGTCCACTAACTTAACCAGAAGCCAGGGGAGCTGCTTGCTTGCCTACCCAAAGGTCTTGGGCTTGAACCCACATCAAGGCAAAGTTTTATAATGAATACAGAACTTCCAGACTGATCCAGCCTAAAATGGGTAAAACTGTGGATGGGTCAGGTCGAAGACATTATTCTGCAGGTGTTTTTACTTGAGGACATTTAATCTGGTGAGGAATAGGTATGAGTGCCAACAGAGTGCTGTATGACTTGTTTCTGTTTGCAGCCAGCTAAACAGAAAATGCAGACAACAAAGTCTGGCAACTGTGGAGGCAGAAGTACAGTCTTTGATTTTCAAGAATTTACCAGAAGGGGAGGCTGTCATTTATACAGATGGGCTTTTACCGCTCAGGCTGGAGTTAGAATTGCGAAGCACAATTCTGGTGCTTTTGCCTTGACTACAAGTAGTATGACTATGGAGGTCATGGTGAGACCAAAGCAATATCATGGCTGGTGATACAGACCTTCACCCACGCACGTTTTCTCATTGACTGAATGAGTATGCTCAGGAATATAGAGATGGGCTGGGTCTGAAGACAGTGGTTGGAGTCTCTGCGGTCTCTCAGGTGGTCAGGGCTGTCACACATCAGTTTCATATTCGTGCCAGAGCACACAGGCATACAGAAAAATGAGCAAGTTAATAGTCTTGCAGGTTAAGCTACCTGGAGGGCTGACATGCCATGACCAGGCTGATTTACTGAATGCTCTACAAGAAGTAAGACACTTGCCAGAACCAAATGATGAGAGAAGCTACAGCCATGAACCAGGATGATTTACTGAATGCTATACAAGAAGTAAGACACTTGCCAGAACCAAGTGATGAGTGAAGCTACAGCCATGAACCAGGATGATTTACTGAATGCTATACAAGAAGTAAGACACTTGCCAGAACCAAGAAATGACACTTGCCAGAACCAAGTGAGTGAAGCTACAGCCATGAACCAGGATGATTTACTGAATGCTATACAAGAAGTAAGACACTTGCCAGAACCAAGTGATGAGTGAAGCTACAGCCATGACCAGGATGATTTACTGAATGCTATACAAGAAGTAAGACACTTGCCAGAACCAAGTGATGAGTGAAGCTACAGCCATGACCAGGCTGATTTACTGAATGCTATACAAGAAGTAAGACACTTGCCAGAACCAAGTGATGAGTGAAGCTACAGCCATGACCAGGATGATTTACTGAATGCTATACAAGAAGTAAGACACTTGCCAGAACCAAGTGATGAGTGAAGCTACAGCCATGACCAGGATGATTTACTGAATGCTCTACAAGAAGTAAGACACTTGCCAGAACCAAGTGATGAGAGAAGCTACAGCCATGAACCAGGATGATTTACCAGCTATGGATGATTTACTGAATGCTATACAAGAAGTAAGACACTTGCCAGAACCAAGTGATGAGTGAAGCTACAGCCATGACCAGGATGATTTACTGAATGCTATACAAGAAGTAAGACACTTGCCAGAACCAAGTGATGAGTGAAGCTACAGCCATGACCAGGATGATTTACTGAATGCTATACAAGAAGTAAGACACTTGCCAGAACCAAGTGATGAGTGAAGCTACAGCCATGACCAGGATGATTTACTGAATGCTCTACAAGAAGTAAGACACTTGCCAGAACCAAGTGATGAGAGAAGCTACAGCCATGAACCAGGATGATTTACTGAATGCTATACAAGAAGTAAGACACTTGCCAGAACCAAGTGATGAGTGAAGCTACAGCCATGAACCAGGATGATTTACTGAATGCTATACAAGAAGTAAGACACTTGCCAGAACCAAGTGATGAGTGAAGCTACAGCCATGACCAGACTGGAAGAACACCATGTTAAAAATAGTGTGGTCAGACAAGAGTACTGTGCAGGAAGCTAAAGAAGACTAAAAAACCAACACAAGATAACACAAGTCGCTATATGCTGGGAGGGGATCCGAGCATTTATGAATTGAATGGTTCAATGGTCAATGAGGATAATCTGTTGACTGACTAACTAACATTTCCAGCAGATTCTGTAGTTGTTGTGGATCCTCAGTAATTAATAATGTGTCACCAATGTTTTGTAAATAGTAAGTAAATAAATTAAGTAAATTAAGTAAAATAAAAGTAAATAGTAAAACTTAGTAAGCAGAGTCTGTGGCTTAGACGTTGCGAGCCTGACTCGTAATTCCAACGTACCGCGATCGAAACCCACTGCTGGCTGCGTGGATTTTTATCATTGTATGGGGCATCGCAGGTCGACCCAGCCCAAAATGGGTACCAGCATGTATGTCCTAGGGAAGTAAAGATGGCCGGCATAATGCTGACCATGATACCCACCTTGTGCTGATTGGTCTGTAAAAATGTGGGTGCTCTTCCCATATGCCCGATACGCCTAAAGACATGAAAAGGGATCTTTACTTTACTTTTACTTTTACCAATGTTTTGTCGCATGATGATTAGCCCTGGTATTGCTTCAATATATCATAAACAGTTTTATTTGCTAGATAAATTTATTAATAGGACTTACTGCACATTCTCTAACCTGTTTTCATAAGAGTAAACTGTGCTATCAAATACAATCTATGAGTTTAAACAATTTTATCTTTTTAAAATTACAAAAAATCATTACCAATAGAAAAATATGTGACTTTCACCATATATTCAGTAAGCCTGCAAGTGAAAAGGGATACTTAACTTTTCCTACTAGTTCTAGGTGTATGATAAATAAAAACTAAAGTCAGAATGGTTATTCTGATAAACAGGAAAACCAATTAATCCTCTTATGTAGAATGCACTTTCTCTTAAACAATGTTTTAAAATCACTTAGATAATTTAAATGTACACCAAAGGGTTTTATTATATTCTTCCTTTTGTGTGTGTCAGATAATAGCGTTATGCCCCTAGGTGTCGCAGTTTACTTGAAGATTCTTTGGGTATGTGTCTTTACTGATGGGTGAGCACAAAACACAAGCAGAAATAGAGCAGGAGTGTATACTGAGTATATAAAAAATAACAGATATTTAGCCAAAATACCTTCAGGAAAGCAATCACAACTATGAGCCATCACAATAGCAGCAGAAAAATTGTTAAATATACGTCACATTTCAAAACTCGTGATTTTCCTAAGAGATGCAAGAGCGTTACATCGGGCACTTCAATCTGGAAAATTACCTATACATTAACACTACTCTCCAAACTAGGCAACTGGTGTAAGGTAACTATGCAATGGATACCATCCCAGTGTGGAGTTCATGGAAATAAAAAAAAGATGATAAACTTGCTAAGGAAAGCGCAAATTAAGAACAGCCTGCTGTAACAGTCTCTTATCAACAGACCAAAACCGGCACAAGACGATTACCATATTATGTACAGACCAGAGCAAGTTATTATTTTACGCCTTAGAACAGGACACAATCGACTTCGCAGCCACATGTATACAAAATATAAAATTGGCGAATCATCTATGTGCACATGTGGACTGGCAACTGAAGAAACAGATGACGTCCTCCAAGACTGTGCCAAATACAACATGTCAAGGCAAAACTGTTGGGTCTTAGCTCTCTCAGAATGCATTCATTCTCACTGGGTGGCCAAATAATTTAGTCTGTATCTCAAGTGATTAAACGATGGGCCTTGTTCCATTAGTTTCCCTTTCTTACATATCTTCTGGATTTTTCTTAGCCTTTTTAAAAAATTGCAATTGACAAGTGGTTAGTTTTTTCTCCTGTTCTTTAGTTAATGTCCCTGTCTGACATTGGAAACCTACATTTGGATTAAAGACTGCATTTACAATTTGTCTTGTAATTTATGTTGGAATAGATGGGAGTTTTAAAAGTGGGGTCAGCTGATACATAATACTGTTGGCTTGTTGAATTCTTGTTCTAAATCTGTAAATAGGACAAAGAAAATTACTTTAGATGGCAAAGTACGTACCTTGAGAGCAATACTTGCTTGTCTTTGGCTGTCAGCATGTTGTGTGTTTCCCAGAGCATACAACAAATGATGAGTTACCCTCAGCTAGAAAACATATATTTAAAGAACTGAATATTTCAAAAAAGAATGATGATTTTACAATGATCAGTAAATTTACATTTCAAGAATAAGTTTTGTTACGCGTAAATATATTTTGCCACATATTTTGTGCTGCATATACTATTTTGAACATGTCTACTAAATTAAGACTTTATATAGTGCTCACAGTAATTCTAATAATTCGTTTTAACAATGTGCTCCAGATCAACTGATTAAAAATATGTCTGGCAACAGTCAGAACAACTGGATACAGAAGGTACTTATAAGAAAACAAAGCCCAGATCAAGGCAGCCATCAGAGCAATTAGGAACACTTCTCACTCAGAACACAATCCTGACATCAAAAAGCTGCCACCAGCTCAGGTCAAAATGGACGCTAGGCAGGGGTACTGTTTGGACCCGAGGCAAATTGTTTGCTTCTGCTGGACGGTGGCCGATGCATTTTTGCTCCATTTGTATACTGGATATAGTTTCGTCGCCCTGCTTCTTAGTTGAATGCATGGTGTGACACTGTGGGCTGCGGCTTTCATTTGAAATATTTTTTCGACTGTGACCAATGTGGTGTTAATTGTAGAGTCAGAAAATGGTGCGATACCTATCGTCACAATGGTGGTGGTGCCCATTTGTGATTAAAACTGATTGCGTGGGCAACTGCTGATCTGTTGGTGACTTCTGCTACCATCAATGATGAACTGCATTTCTAATGTTGGACTGTTTGTGTTAGCACTTCGGATGGCTAAGGTATGCTTTAATGCGTGTGTATGCTGGATATGCTGAGACAGCAGTCTGTCGATCTTTCCACAAGGGACTGTGAAAAACATTCTGTGTGTTTTTCATTGGCACAGGAGTGGAGCAAAGATGGGGTGACCCGTTTGCTATGAAGCTGAAACTAAGACTACCAGACTAAAACTACCAAATGCATGATTAACCTATGTAAAGCACATAACAACAGCATCCACAAAGAAAACTGTTTCTGAAAGCTGGCTTCATAGCTATCTGACTCCACTGGCAAAACCCAGCAAAGATGCTATGCACTTAAGTGGCTTCTGATTGACTGCAAAGCAAAATACGCTTGAAAAAGTCTTGGAAAAGATAATGGCGAGAAGGTTGGTAAGCCAGCTTGAAACCCACAACTTACTGCTCCCCCCTCCCCACCTGGAAGCTATGGACAGAGTGTGGAGATCTGGTGTAACGCTGCAGTCTTTGCACACGACACCTCTGAATGTTTTCAAGGCAGTGACCCAACATGTCCAGTTGTTATGTTATCTATATATACAATATGATTGCTTTTAAAGGAGCATGCTGAAAATATATTGGACACTCAGAATGAGTGATAGAGTGAGTAGTATAAATGTTTTCAATGGGCTAAGAAGGAGCCTATCCTACCACTAAACATGTCCACCAAGTTGTGGATGGTGGAGCAGCCTCTAGTTACAGAGGTTATCCTCAAATATACTGAATAAGCGGCCATGGACTAAAACAGGTGGTGGTCACTGACAGGAGGAGAGCTGGCTACTGGAGTTAAACCATAAACAAACTGGCACAAGTCAAGGGGAAACCACCGCTGTAGTCTCCCTAATAAATCATGCCTTTAGACTCATTGACCTGAAATTATTGGTAGTGAATAATCAAAAGGCAGAAACTCACAGGACACCCCTTAAATCTATGAAAAAAATACAGTTCTACAAAAATGTATTTATCTGCATCAAAACATTTTTTCTCTCGAAATATATGGGAGTAGTCAATAAACATGAATGGAGTGAAGCATTCAATGGTTTATATCTGGAGCCAAACAAATTGTAACAACTCACTCAAACAGGAATTCACTGGAATTTTATGTTTGCAAATTATGGTGTCAAAATGGCTTAAACAAATCTTCTTTTTTTTTACAAAGAACCCCCCCCCCCCCCCCCCCAATCCTGCTAATTTTAGTAAATATTCTCATATTCAGGCCCCCTAAACACTGTGCAGGTGCAAGCATAACCCAAGAGCAATGTAAATGGGTTTGGCAGGAACAGGCCACTGTAGAAATGCTGGGTTAGCAGCATTTACGCGATTGAGTCACAGTAGAAAATAATGGATTCACAACTTTTCGAGGCAACAGGGTTAGGAGATTGGTTGAAATATATAATCCACTTCACATCTATTCATTTAAAACAGTAAAGGAAATTCATACATCACCTTCTGACTTTTCTTCCAACTATTTATTTCAGTTTGTAGTTGTGTTCCTATCTTTCACTATATATATGGCAAAATTTAAAAAAATACTTTATCTCAGAAACATGTTTTTACATGTTCTTACCTTAATGAGCTTTGCTGCAATTTCTTTTGACTCTCTAGCCAAAATTCTTTAAAAAAAAGAAGCAGTCAGAACAAACCTAATTATTTAGATATTTTAATAAAACTGAATTGTCTAACATTTTTATTTATGCAAATGTGATTAATAGAGATATTATTGCAGATAAAAAACAATTACAGAATTTCAAAATAAACAAATTACAAAAGAAGCATTACAGAACAAAAACAATTAAGATACTTTGGCCATAAAAAGAAAGTTGACAGTAAAGAAAGAAACCCTGCAATTGAAAAACTGCTTCAAGAGATACTGAACAGCAAGTGTAAACATTTGACAGCTGACAGTGTGGAGATGTCATCTGATGGTGGTGATGATGTGTTCACTGCCACAGCATTGACAAGATGTTACCACAGTCCACTAGGAAAGCCAATAATAACAACACTGCAACCTGTTACTTATGTCATCAGAGGCGATCAAGAAGAATCAGCTTGAGACTAGCTATGCCATCTTTTAGAAAACATTACCCCAACCTGAGTTTTGAGGTTCTTTTTTCGGGAAGACAAGAATCAATCCACTGCCGTTTTTCGAGTATGTTGTAAAAGAAAACTAATAAGGAAATTTCTGAAACTGGATTTACTGAGCCAAAAGGTATAGATATTGCAGCACAGCTGTAAACTACAACACAGTGTACTAACCACCTTTTTAGAGCACATGCAGAAGAAGCAGAAGAAGAAGAGTAAGAAAAAGATGACATTACATTCCAATCTCAACCAATCAAGAGAAAGTGTAAAGAAGGTCAGTGGTAATTCAACAGGTCACCCCATTACTGATCTATTTCTGCAAAACACTAAACAAAATTCATACTAAAGTTCCATGTGAAAAGTTCTGGCACAGCCAAACATATGTTTACATATTTAATGCAACAGGCAGTTGTCAGAAGTGTCATCATTAACCGTCTGCAACTAGCATTGCAGCTCATCAAAGATGAAAGCACCAGTCATGTCAAACTGACTGTTGTACATACAATAAAAATTAATGCATACCATTTTCTGAATAAGCAGCTCACAGCACCAACCACTTTGGCACAGGCACAAAACACTCAACAAAACATGCATAGCTCACAGTGTCACTCAGAAGTTTGGTGAAAGAACCAACTATTTTAAGTCCATATATGAGGAAACTGCATCAGAAAATGATGGCCAGAAGCAAATAACACTTCAAGACTTTAAAGGACATTCTGCCAAATTGCACTGGGGGTCTAAAAAGTGCTTGGCATTAGTTGGTTGAAGACCTATGCTCCATCAGGGAAATGAGCGCTGAGAAAGAAATCTAGGGGTATGTGTATTCATGAGAGGATAAATGTCGGTGTATGTGAGTGTGACTGTGCATATGTCAATAAATGAGTGATTATGTATGAGGGTTATGTGTGTGTTTGTATGCAGGTATGCATGTATGTGTGTGTGTAAGTATGAGTGTTTAATGAGTTATGAGTTGGGCTATCTTCATTGCACTCTGGACACGCCCATATGTGCTCAGATTTTGCCCTTCAGCATATATGTCAGTGCTCTGTGATTAATAGTGCATGTCCTATGCTGGTTGACAAGGCTTCTTGTATGTGCAGTTTGCCTCTCCTGCCTGGCTGTGCTAATCTGTACATTTAATTTTCTCATTTTCAGCATTGATGTGGTCCAGCTGCTTGCAAAATTCTCTGATCGTCCATTACTTTAAGGGCAGTAACAATGTTTTCACAAGCCATAGGCCAGCCATCTGCAACTAAAGCAGAACCGGACAGTCTACCAAATCTTCTTTGCTAACAACACCCACATGCCCTGGGACAAAGATGAAGGTAATTAATTGCACTGTGTAACTTCGGATTTGTGTGGCCTTGGTAAACAAAACCATTTAAAGAGTCAACTGGGATAATGAACTCATATTTTCTGTTAAACTTTTACAAGAGGTAACTAAGGTAAGTGACCTAGAAACTTGCCAGAAAACCATGGGGGTGAAACCACAAAGAAATGTTAACTAACTTTGGAAACCCCAGTCATAAATTCAGAGAAGGGGAGGTAGCCTGTCAGTAAACAAAGCACCCATTCTTGATGCTGGAGTTTCTTTCCAAAGTTTGTTAACCTCAAAAGCCACTCCCAGTGAAATTTGCAAGAATAGCAGAAAAGATACAAGGAAACGGGCAAAGGGAGGTCACGTCCTGGCCAAAGTTCAAACTCAGGAGGCTTGTGTTAGTTCAGTATGATTCTTGGTAAGAGCAGTCTGGAGAGAAGGTCCCTACCACAGAAACATGACATGAGAATGAAAGCCAACTGGTGAGAAGTCGCTGGTTTGAAGACATGGCAGAACAAAGTAAGCTTAGTAAGTAGTTCCAGATAATGCAGGAAACCTTCCTGGATGTTTTGTAAATACTATTTATGTTGTTTTGCAGTAATTAGATAGGATGGCATATTATAGATCATGTTAGTTATTGGCATGAAACATGATGATGATTACTGTGCTACATAACAGGGTCCTGCAGTTTGTCTAATTAAATAGCAGGACAAAGGTAATGCCATGATGATAGAATCAAGTTTATTAATCCAATTTATGAGTAGCTGTATGTATTTATAATGATTTGTGGAAGCAGACATATCTTGGAACACTGAAGGAAAACCAGAACAACCCGAAACAGTCTGAAGAGGCAGCAGCAAGAGATTCCTGTGGTAACTAGGTCTCGAGGGCCAATATCAGATGTCACTGATAGACAGCAGATGGCTGGCTTCATAGTAAATGAACTAAGTGACACAAAGACAACCTTTCATGTATCTTGGTCGGCATGGTTTTGATTGAAAAGCAAAGCAGCGGACACTGATGTAGAAATGATAATTATATGTAATAGATGTTTTCTGTGGTATATTTGTAATGTAGAATATAGGTTTCTGTCTAAGGATATGGTATATATTGGATGGCCAGCATGGCACATGATGATGATGGTTATGAAAATAGATAAACATGAAAAATGAGCTGTCTAATTGAAATGCATGGCTAAAGCTGCAAGGAAATAATAACGTCATGTGTAATAACATTATGCCCAAGTAAATAATGCAGTTATAGTGCTGTTATGTTTTGAGGCATGATTTTCTAGGGATAAAACAGCGGTGGTTTCCCCTTGCCTTCCACCGGTTTGTAATTGGTTTGACTCCAATAGCCTTTGTCAGGGGGGGGGGGGGGGTGGGGGGGTTATTGTGACGACACGCTCGGTGACTTCAGAATGTCTTTCCTCAACCTACTGTTTCTTCTATGTATACAGAAAAATATGGTTTTGGATATAACCTAAATCTAAGTAAGGCGACCAGAACAAACCTATTTAATTCTCCTGGACTGCTGATGATATCAAACACTGAGACTTTTTCCCAGATGTAAAATGTTACGGTACAGATAAGACTGTAGCAGGTAGACTATGTGGCACCAGTGAAATTAAAAGCTCAGACCTAGTGGCTGC
The DNA here is from genome assembly GCA_905116865.2 of Candidula unifasciata. Taxonomy (NCBI): domain Eukaryota; kingdom Metazoa; phylum Mollusca; class Gastropoda; order Stylommatophora; family Geomitridae; genus Candidula; species Candidula unifasciata. The sequence goes on along the minus strand of CAJHNH020001364.1, from coordinate 32,789 downwards.
AGATTTTTCTTGTAGAACTGAGGTGTCAGATAATTATCTCCTAGCCAGACCTTTAGGGGCAGATAACGCAGGCTAATTGTGATTATCTCCCCCTGAGGTTACCTGACTTGAGTGCAGGTCAGATGGCCAGTATTGACATGGTCTGGTGGAGGTGTTAGCAAACAACCTGGCAGGTTGAAGAAGGGATGGAAGGTGTGACTTAGCTTATGAGCTCTGGTCAGCTTGATGGACCAGGAGAATGTAACCGTGGGAATGCAAACAAGTTTTGTACAGTCCTGACTGACAATTAATAGACTTACCCATGGGGTGGGGCTGTGACATCCTTGAATAAGAGTGGTTTTAGGAGTAATGTGGGAGGAGCTTAGAAGAATTTATAAAAGGGTGGACTCTAGGGCTGGGAAGTGAGACTCTGCCATTAGCACACCATCTGTTGGGCTTAAACCCTAAGCTTGAGACAGAACTTTTGGCATTGTGTTTTCATTTTCCAGTTCCCACTTTGGGCAGGGACTAGTGGGCATCCATTCTTTGCCGACCATCTGCGTGTAACGCCCTGCTTGAAGCAGCGAGGACGACAAACTGGAAAGGGAAATGCAAGGTCTCAAATCGAGAACTGCCTGAGGTTTATTTTCTCAAATTTTATGAGTTATGTTTAACTTTCATATGAATTAATTTCATCAGTAAACCATCTTCACGCTACTAGCCTAAACAGGTTCATTTTATTTTGTTAGATTTATTCAATAAATCTTGTTCATGTTATAAAATAGTTGAGTAAATTGTGTACTTAAGTTCAAGTGTCTTTGTGCATACTTGTTTACTTCAGCTCACAAATATGTAAATCACTTGATGGGGGCTTTTGTTATAAATTAATACCAGGAGAGGAGTAAGTCGGAGGGGTAAACTGTGTATCTTGATGTTATCTCATTGGGTTCATCTTGATATCTGTCTATCCCTTCTCCTACTCCTGTGGATACAAGTACAGCTACTTTCCTTTGATGGAACGAGCCACTCGCTGTTTCTTGGGTGTCCAGGACTGTCTAGGATCAGCATAGCTTAGATATTAGTCCAGTTTCTCACGTGGGTGGACACTGTTAGGGTTCAAACCCACACACTCACTATAAAAGTGTATTTACCCACGGGGGGTTGGCGACAGTTATGGCGCATCTTGCCTGCCAATAATCATTCATAGAGTTTTGAGGTATTTTACAGTTAGCTGTCCCACCTCCTCTCAATGACCATCACCTGTTTAGGCCCACGGCCACTTATTCAGTATATTCGTCGCTAACCTCTATATATAGGTGCCTTTCCACCATCCGCCACCTGGTGGACGTGCCTAGTAGTTTTCTTGATAGTCTTTTTGCATGACATGGAGGTGTTTCAGCACACAAACTGATGCATGCTACAGGTGATCACAGACTGTTGAGAGGCACAATCGCTCATGCTAGTCGGCAAGGCACCTAATGATGATAATGCTGTTAACTATTAGATGTGATTTGAAGACGGGAAAAGAATGATATAAGAAGATATATGAATATGAAAGTCATTTAGCTGAGGAAACCAAACTTGGACAATCCAAATCAAGGGGCTTGGAGGCCAGCTCAGGGGTACAATAGATTTTACCTGTAGGGGGTAGGACAGAAGTATCAGATGTTGAGGTTGAATGAGGCTGCAGCAAGACTGTAGTGTTAAGCAAAAGCATGAACATTCATGTTGTAGGAGTAAATAGTTTCATGCATAAATATGCATCCTAGAATGTGTGACGATTGAGAGTACAAGTGAGTTAGTGAATAGAATACAAGTGCACAATAATGTGTGTTTGAAGTGAGAACTATTCGTATGAAGATGAGCTGTTGGTTGCGATGTAAAATAAGATTTATGTTATTGAGTTCACTTTGATATGCATAGGAATGTGAACTTATAGATTGTTTGAAAATACTTAACAGGTGACTAATGTCCATTAGCTGTCATGATTAGACTGGGTCAGGCTAATTGGTAGTCAAGAGTCAATCCTAATTGCACCCAGAGGCACATAAGGCAGAGACAAACTGTCACCACTCTATTCGATCCTGAGCCATCCTTTCTATCTACAGTTTTTTCCTTCATGTAACCTTGACTTCAGTAATTGGTAGTAGCGTGTAGCTAATCTATAGTTGGCAGTTGGCTATTAAGAAGATGATATCTCGAAAGGTCCTGTTCACGTTTTCAGGCCTAGGATTAGAAAAACATCCCTTGAATTCATGCTTCCTTAAGTCGTTGGACCTCTCTTATGTTGCAGGGGTGTTATGATATGGCTTGGTTTGGCATTCGCTCTGCGTATGTAAAGTTTGTGGGAGTTTTTTAAAATTTGAGTCTATTTCAGGCACCCTGTGTACAAGTTTAAAAGTACTGCAGGGGTGAGGGCCGTAAGCTTGACGATTCTTGGCTATCAAGACTGGGATGCTTTTGTATTTCTACATTAGTTGGCGGTGGCTTACCCCCGAAAGAAAGAAAGTAGTTACAAGGAGCGTAGGATTCGAAAAAAATATCGCTGTTTCCATACTCCTGAACCGTCATGCAGGTAGCAGAACGTGACAATAATCCCGCAAGTGGTGAGAAGACAAAAAAAAGAGGCAACAGTTAAACCGTTCACAATATGGAAAGCATACCTCCTCCACATAATAGGAGAGGTCCAGCGACCTAAGGAGGTATGAATGACAAAGAAAGTTACTCTAATCCTGGGCCTGGAAACATGAACAGCACCTCTAGAAAGTAACTGGTATGATGAGATGTAGATTACGGTATTTGTATCAATTGATCAACTGATCAATTGCAAGTAAGGAGATTCTAAGAGTTACTTGCTAGTTTATTGTTGAGTAGAGCAGATTCTGCTATCAGTTCTAATAGATGGTAGGCTGTTGTAATATTGGAGGTTTTATAATGTGAATATCAATTGGGTTCACTCTGGTTATAACTAGGTTTAACATCCTGTGTATTATGTTGTGTTTTGGTGTGATCTTGTTTGCGTTATAATAGACATACAACTTTGTAATTCTGTTCCTTAGTAAACATGATTGTTAGTCGTTATCATTTTATTACATTGTTAGTTTGTTGAGTTTAGGTCCTGTATCGTCTGGGATGTTAGACCCATTACTATACTCCCCACATATCTTCTCATACAGCCTTTAACTTTCATTTTTTTCACCTCTCTCTACTTCTATATCCCCTCTTCTCGCTATCTCCCTTTAGAATGTAAAACTTCAGCGTTTACATTTTACTTAATCCACGATCTTTGTACAGCCGGCCACGACCAGCTAGATCATGCTCACAGAATCACTCAGCACACACATATGGGAATAGCTTAGTGATTCTAACCATATAAAAACTTGTGTCACCATCATCCCCTTTGTTCATCAGCACCCAGATAGCCCACTGGCTTGCCGGTAGATGACTTTGTTGCTGATTGGGACAGTATTGGGATCTGTCTGCTTTGATGGCATTAACACTGTAGGAGTCCTACAGGGCTTCTAGCGGTGTGTAATACTAAGTCATTTATATGGTGCACATAACCTAGTCACAATTATAACCTAAAGCATGTTCTTCGAGGATGCTGGCTGAACATGACAATTTTTTTAAAGCAAAGCATCAGATCGGCATCCCCTTTATCATTATGCTGCTAGTTGTCATAGAAAAGGCACCACTGGTTTCCTTGATAGTTCTGCCTAAAGACTGAGCTGCGAATGCCCATGCACTGTTGAGTCATACAACAGATCTGTTTGTATAGATCTGCTCATCCGCATGTTGTGTCATACAACAGATCTGTTTGTATAGATCAGCTCATCCGCATGTTGTGTCATACAACAGATCTGTTTGTATAGATCAGCTCAGCCGCATGTTGTGTCAAACAACAGCTCGTCCGCCTCATCTAAATTGTCACTGACATTACCAGCAACAGGACTCTGATCCTGACAACTCCTATCAAGTATGATGGCACAGGAGAAAGTGCAATTGAGCAAGTAAGGAATTGATATAATCCTCTGCCATACATAGCCATGATTTGTGACTTTTTAAAAATTCTGTTGATCTTTTTTGTTGTTGCTGAAGAGCATGTTGTGCAAAGGGTGCCTCATATCTAAGCTTAACTTGAGGAATGCTTAAGCCCTTATTAATATTGATCCTGTGGTTCAAGGTCAGAAAGTCAAAAAGATATTAAATTGCTATACAATAGGTGTCTTTAGTGTACCACAGAATAATTTATAAGGCTTAATTTTGCACCTTTTCAATTCTGTCAGCCTGAGTACTGCTGACAGTGAGAAGGCTAAAAGCATATTCAGTGGGAGAAAGAACCAGTTCATGGAACACAAGCAGAAACAGTCTCTGTATGATGTAGAGGGCAGCCAGGACCAGCTTTGCCTACAGACCTTAGTAATTACATGGTCAACGTATTCTTTAAAAATAGATCAAACTTCATTTCACGATTTGTCATCAGTTGGATCTCGTCAAAGCTTCATTACTGATTTCCAACACTAGTAAGTCTGCTTCTTCTTTTTCTTCTTCTTTTCCAGCATTCAGAGCCCTTGAGGTTCATTGCTGCAGATATCACTCGTCTTCATTCATCTCTCTGGTTTCTTCTCTTTCCAGTTGGTGACATCAAGTGTTTATGGGACTGTCTGGATATTATCTCTCCACTGACTTCTTAGTATGTCTTTTGGTCTATGAACATTCAGCTCCCTTGTTTATACAGTTTTTATTTCAGCCATCTGACATTTCCTCAATATGCCCCAGCCATTAAGTAAAGTAAAGTAAAGGACCCTTTCCACGCCTTTAGGCGTATAGGGCATATAGGGCTAGACCTATATTTTTATAGACCAACGGCACAAGATAGGTGATGTGGTCAGCATCACGCCCGCCCCAGCCATTCCAGTCTATTAACCTTTATGATGCCAGTAATCTGTTTCATTAATAAAGAAAAAATATGTTCAATAAATAGTGCATAGCCACTATCATAAACTAGGGACACAGTAACTCAGCACACTTTTCCTATTTACCCAATAGTTTTAGCAGCGGCAGCTTGCTGAACAAATGCAGACAATGGCATCTTCAAATCAGGAGATCCATTTCCTTGTTTTAAATAATACACACAAACAGAAAAAAAAAATTGATAAAATGTGATCTGTAAAAATGAACAACTACAGAATTACAGTACTTTTGACAAGCTGCTTAAAAAGTGCTTTAACCATGTGATATAACTTTTTGTAATATTCTGTTTCAGTGCAATGTCTTCATGTCTTTATTTTACATATTTATGATATAACTTATTGTAATATTCTGTTTCAGTGCAATGTCTTCATGTCTTTATTTTACATATTTATGATATAACTTATTGTAATATTCTGTTTAAGTGCAATGTCTTCATGTCTTTATTTTAAATATTTATGGAGAGTGGCTCACAAATTAATTTTCTTCAGTGAATCTGTTTTACATGATTAGTTATTATATCACTATCCTCATCCTTAGGCCACTATTGGCTGTAGACAGACTTATTAGTTCCCTACTCTTCTGTCAGTCAGATGCAATGGACTTGATATTTGCATGTGATTCACCTGTCCAGTCAGCCAAATTCTGTATTCATGTCTTTTTCAGTTAGTCTGTTCTGGTCTTCCCCTCAACTGAGCCCTGTGGTATTGTTCTGCTCTTCCCCTCAACTGAGCCCTATGGTATTGTTCTGGAGCAGCCGGTAGATATGATTAAATGTTGTACAACTGCATTTTCTGCCATTTCATTGTTTTTTTTTAAAAGGTTCACAGTTGCCAAAGTGTTGACTGATGATGCAATGAACTTAAACATTTGTGTTGTGGTCTCCGTATGACAAATTAAGGATTTAAAAACAAATATTCTGTTTTCAATGTTTGTAAATTCCTTTTAAGTTTGGATGTTAAGATTCACATTTCACGGCACATAAGCACTGATAACTAGTGCTCTAAACAGTCATATTTTTGTTTTACACAAGATATTTTTGGATCTCCATAAAACTTGCTGTTTAGTGAGAACAGATGTTTGTGCAATTTTTGACACGATTTTTGGTTGGGATCCTAGGTCACTTAGAATGAATTCTAAGACGTCTGGGCTGATACAACAGGTCTAGTTTGTGAACTCTGACATATACTGGTGTATTTATACATGATTTCAGTCTGCATTTATTTACACGCCACCTCTGTAGATGTTTCATCAAATACATCCAAGAGTTCAGCTAGCTCTTGTTCTGCCCTTCATCTGCAAATCTGTGGCACTGTGATTTTGGTGACAGGCGTGAGGGTAAATTAAGGCCATTGTAATGTGTATAAAGAGATAGTCCATATCTTATCTCAGCTGCCAGCAGGCTCTGTGATGGTTTTATGAATCCTCAAGCAAGACCTCTGCCAATCATCCTTGTCCTGTGCCATAGATAAGGGCTATATAGGCCTAAACTGAGATTGTAACCCATTCCCCGAGCATGGTTGATAATGCACATGGAAAACTTATTTGGAATATGAGTAAACTCCGCTGGTTGGGAACCCTTATAAATGATAAACTCAGATTAAAATATCTCTTGTCTGAATCTGAAAGTCCTACTGTATGTCTGCTTAGGTTCAAATATTTATCCATATGGTGTCATAATGTAAAACAGCAAAACATTATGATATTTTTTGTTCAGAGATTCCATTCACTCAAGTGTAATGACCATACAGGGAAGCCATGCTTGATTCATGCTTCCCATAATTGTTGAAAAAAAAATGCCCTCTGGCATCCACATGAAAGATGCCCTTGTTAAAGGTAAAAGTCTAACATGCTGAGGAAATGAGATGCCCTTGTTAAAGGTAAAAGTCTAACATGCTGAGGAAATGAGATGCCCTTGTTAAAGGTAAAAGTCTAACATGCTGAGGAAATGAGATGCCCTTGTTAAAGGTAAAAGTCTAACATGCTGAGGAAATGAGATGCCCTTGTTAAAGGTAAAAGTCTAACATGCTGAGGAAATGAGATGCCCTTGTTAAAGGTAAAAGTCTAACATGCTGAGGAAATGAGATGCCCTTGTTAAAGGTAAAAGTCTAACATGCTGAGGAAATGAGATGCCCTTGTTAAAGGTAAAAGTCTAACATGCTGAGGAAATGAGATGCCCTTGTTAAAGGTAAAAGTCTAACATGCTGAGGAAATGAGATGCCCTTGTTAAAGGTAAAAGTCTAACATGCTGAGGAAATGAGATGCCCTTGTTAAAGGTAAAAGTCTAACATGCTGAGGAAATGAGATGCCCTTGTTAAAGGTAAAAGTCTAACATGCTGAGGAAATGAGATGCCCTTGTTAAAGGTAAAAGTCTAACATGCTGAGGAAATGAGATCCCCTTGTTAAAGGTAAAAGTCTAACATGCTGAGGAAATGAGATGCCCTTGTTAAAGATAAAAGTCTAATATGCTGAGGAAATAAGATGCCCTTGTTAAAGGTAAAAGTCCAACATGCTGAGGAAATGAGACGCCCTTGTTAAAGGTAAAAGTCTAACATGCTGAGGAAATGAGATGCCCTTGTTAAAGGTAAAAGTCTAACATGCTGAGGAAATGAGATGCCCTTGTTAAAGGTAAAAGTCTAACATGCTGAGGAAATGAGATGCCCTTGTTAAAGGTAAAAGTCTAACATGCTGAGGAAATGAGATGCCTTTGTTAAAGGTAAAAGTCTAACATGCTGAGGAAATGAGATGCCCTTGTTAAAGATAAAAGTCTAATATGCTGAGGAAATGAGACGCTCTTGTTAAAGTTAAAAGTCTAACATCCTGAGGAAATGAGATCCCCTTTAGTGCAGGGAATTGGAGTCTTAGGTTTGCAGACTGTTTCCTGGTGATCCATAAAGATCACAGGCCACAATGAGTGGAAGGCTCAATACATGGATGTAAGCTTAGGCAGTCATGTGAGCCCAGTACCAGAGCACCATGTATCAGCTCTGCATTCATGAAAGCCTTCTTGGGTGGTATAGAATGCCATGCTCTTTTTTTAGAGTCTTATCAATCAGCCTGTGGCAGCCCTGGACAGGGTTCCCCTGGGACTTGTGGATAAGGGGATGATGAAGTCACCACACCTTTGAGACTTCAAATGCCCCATGAAACTAGCCAGGAAAGCTTACTGGATAATAAATGTCTGAAGAAGTTGGATGTGTCGGCTGAAAGATGCAAATATCGCAGCTATGCTGTAAACAAGCACAACACATTTACATCACTTGTATAATAAAAATAAAATTTGTAAATCTGAGATTGTTTTTGTTTTGTCCTCCAACCATTTTGACACTGGTGTAAACTGACAGTTTTGGGAATGGTAATAATTAGTGAAGGAGAAGGGAGGAAAAGGGGAAGAAGGAGGAGGAGAGGGAGAAGGAAGAAGAAGAGAAAAAGAAGGAGGAGGACAAAAAAAACCAGGAGAATGAGGATACACACATTTAGATCCTTGCTAGGGTTACAGATTTCATGCACTGCGCTGAGGCTGCTGATGTGTGGTCTATAGTAGGACATTAGGGATAGATGTTTTTTGAACAAACCTAAAAACAATTTATCTTTCCATTCATCCATCCATCCATCCATATCCATCCATCCATCCATAACCATCCATTCGTCCTTTCATCCGTCTATACATCCATCAAACATACTTTATATTTACACATGTAACCAAAAATGTAAAGAATAAATTGTTAAGTTTTTGTTAGTGTAAAAGTTCAAAACACAGAACACTACGTATGGGTTGTAAGAAAGTTTCTTCTTCCCAGAGGGTTTACTAGAGTAAACATTTTTTAACCATGGTGAGCAACTGTGGGGAAAAACAGCTATTCGCTGTTAAACAGGTAAACAAATGTAATCAAGTAGCATTTTTTAAAATGGAAATTGAGCAGAATGATTGCCAGGCGACCAGTTTTTGTATCAAAGAAATCAAGCTTAATATTATATAATCATCCTAAACTAACCAGTAGAATGTCTGTAATTCCCACTAAAAACAGAAGAGGGCACTCCTTGCAATGACCACCTTAGTGAGACGCATTCAATGGTTGTTTGCGGTGATTATAAGGGAGACAATCCACTTGTCGTGTATGTTCACTTAATAATCATATTCTCTCATATTTAAAATTGTTTGCGATCAAGGTTAGGGTAAGGATTTGGGTTAGGGTAAGGATTTGGGTTAGGGTAAGGATTTGGGTTAGGGTAAGGATTTGGGTTAGGGTAAGGATTTGGGTTAGGGTAAGGATTTGGGTTAGGGTAAGGATTTGGGTTAGGGTAAGGATTTGGGTTAGGGTTAGTTGTTGGGTTAGAGTTAGCCCTAACTCATACAATATTAAATATGCAAGAATATTATTATTATACGAATATACACAAACAATGGATTATGTGACCTGGGTTTGGTACTAACAGAAATGTTTCCTTACAGTGGACTGTGTCCCCCTAGAGTCGCCGTTGCAAGGAGTATCCAGAAAAGCTTTAACATAAATTGTCATAATGAAAATACAACACCGCTCTGAGAGCTGTCATTAAGTTCCCGGAGTAAATTTTTCAGGGCAAATGTCCTAACACACATAGACCTGAACTGGGTTAGTGTCAAATCGGAATCTGTAACTTCTGAATTTAAAAAAAAAAGCCTATCATGGGACATAACCTTGTAGAATACTATAATTCACATACACAATCAGATGGGCACTACACTGATGGAGATTAAACAACTTGTTACCAACTAACTTTGAAATATTTCATAATGGAATTTAATTTTCAGCCCTCATTTTGACCCATATTTTGCAGAATATTTCACACAATCAATGGCAGCTGAGAGAAGTGCAAAAAATATATGAAACACCACATACTTAACGGCCGATCAGTTTGGGTTAAACTATTTTCCGCAGCGGGTCTTAGCAGAGCCACCAGTTCTGTTAATATAGCATCTGCAGCTTCATAGTGCATTAAATCTTTTAAAAGTTCAGTGACTGTAAACAAGAAAGAAAACATTAAAAAAAATTATTCATTTCCAAATGAGACTTCTTCCATGGAATTATTTTCAATAACTTTCCTGTTTTCTTTCTGTGTGTGACGACACGCCTGGTAACACCAGAACGTGTTTTTCACCGAGATTACCCCACTTGAGTGTAGGTCAGATGGCTGATGTTGACACTTGTCCGTAAAAGTGAGATTTCAGAAATGTTACATAACAGGCCAAATTGGGCCTGTTTAAACATGCCAAATCAGGCAAGAAAGTCCAGACATTGTCTCCACACTTGGCTGATTTTTCACCACACCTTTTACTGACACTGAGAAAACCAGATGGACCCACCTTAATGTTTGATCAGTAGGTGACTGACAACTGATTGACAGGCATGTAGTGAATTACCTATACCCACGGGGAGGAGCTTTGACATCTCTTGAATGAAAGCATTTGATACAGATTAGGGGAGGAGCTAAATGAACTTTATTTTCAAAGGGTCAAAAATTGGGCACGCAGGCCCATCTTACATTCGGCCCTTCCAAACACCCGCCCACTAACTCACTTAAACACACAAATAAACACACCCACATACCTTTACACACACACACACACACATAAATACACCCTCATTCACCCACATACATACCTACCTACTCACATAAACATGCACATTCCACACACATATATACATACATACAGATACACACATGCACACACAGATACACCCACAGAAGCAAACGCAGACACACACACACAAACCTACATGCACAGACACAAATACACACACACAGACACACACAGATACACGCACACAGACAAACTCGCAGACACACAAACACACACACACACAATTGCAGACACACATACACACACACACGATGATGCTCACGCAGACACATAAACACAGACACACAACCACAGACACACACACGCAGATGCATACGCATACATACATGCACATGCACAGATACACACAAACACACACTTACGGACACACAAGCAAACACATATGCAGACATACATACACACAGGCACACAGTCACATGCAGACACATACACACACACATGCAGACACACCCAGAGACAATACACACACACAGAGACACACACAAACACACACAGACAAACACACACAGACACACACAAAGACATACACATATATATACACACAGCAATATACACGTAGAACACACAGACACGCAAACACACGCACAAACATGCAGACACGTACACACAGATACACATGTAGACACATACACACAGTCATACAGGCAGACACACACGCACAAACACACACATACACACAAACACACACACACAGACCCACAGACACACAATACAAACACACACAGACACAAAAATACATACAAACAAACACACAGGGACACATACACAGAGACACACACGCAGACATCCACAAGTAGATACATGATTTTTAATTTGTTTATGAGAATATCATGATCTACCATATTGAAGGCTTCCTTAAAGTCAACAAACACTGCCCCACAAATGTTACCACTGTTGATATTAAAATGCTAGTTGTCAGTCATTTTTGTCAATGTGGTATGGCAAGAATGTTTAGGCCTGAAGCCTGATTGACTAATAATTATTAGGTTATTTTTAGTTTAATTCCGTAATGTAGTTTTCTGTGTTTCTCTAACGGTTTTGACAGTGACGAAAGGAGAGAAATGGGTCTATAAATACCTGGAAAGTTTACGTCTGCTGAGCCAGGTTTTAACAGAGTATATATACACTTTGGAAGCTTTAAATGCTGATGGAAAATAGTTTTTAGTAAGACAATGATTGTATATAAACGTTAAGGAATAGCTAATAACTGGTGCAGCACATCATAGAATTCAATTACTGACTCCATCCAAGCCAGATGAGTTTGATTGCTTGAGGTTGGAGAGATATTTATACACGTCATCAACAGACATAAGAGGAATCTCAGAAGGGATAGTTGTAGGGCACTTTTCCTCACAGAATGATGCTAATAAGCTTAAGTCACAATGTGAGTCCGGTATTGTGCATTTTAAATCCTCTATTTCTGATTTAAAGAAAGAACTAGAATCCCCATACGTTAGAGAATTTGATATTGTTTTGTCTAAAGATTTCTCGTTGGTTAGCGTGTTAATAGCCTTCCATATATCTGCACTATTTGTTTTGTCTGTAATTAATTTGTTAAAGTGATTTTTCTTGTTTTTACGAATTAAATATTGTACTTTAATTCTCAGTTTACGGTAAAGTTCTAAATTTGTATTCTTGTGTGCCCTATCTCGGTCTCTCATACTTTCCAGAAGTAATGGCAGTAACAAAAACAATGATTATCCAAGAGACATTTTTTCCATGCATGCTTTCTAAGTGATTATATGAGCATACTTAAGAAGGATGAATTTGAAGAAAAGGTTGGAGTCACTGGGGAAATCATGTCTGACATAAATCAGAGTCATTTTTGTGCCAGGCCACTCTTAGGAAAGAGGGAATGAAAGAGCAGATTGGCTTGCTGGCAGCGCCACATTAGATACAGAAAAAGCCATGGACTGGGCTCATATTCTCAATGCTCTCAAAGAGGCAGAATGAGTAGATGATTCAGGAGATGTCAGTGAGTCAAAATATTTCAAAGACAACAAGAACTTGAAGTCAAAAAAAAGTGCCGCCAGTCAGGAACACTATACAGCTAGCCAAAGAAGAATAGTAAACCAACATGTAGTACCCATATTTAATAAAGCGGTCTAAAAGCTTTTAGAAACAATAACAACTGGTCTATTTAATAAGTTAATATGCATATATTAAAATTAATATGAAAAACATATGCTAATGCGCACCTATTAGTGTGCAGCTGTTTACAATACTATGATAAAAATAAACTTTTCATAAGTGGCATAAACATAATATCTTACCTTCAAATTGAACTTCAAGGTGAAGAGAACCCAGCAATTTTAATAATGGTTCAATTATTGCAGAGTTGACTGATGCTACAATTGGTTGAACTGTTCGAAGAGCATTACAAGCTAACTGATGGGCTTTAGGTGAATTGCATGTCAAAATAGCAATGAGGCCTTTATATACCTGCAGGCAAAATAAAAACTCAGCATGACGGTCAGAATCTCATATTTGTGTTGATTATAGCACAGAACAAGAGCTATAATTGTACAATAGCTAGCTGCTTACTTCTTTCAAGGTTAAGATTTTTTTTTTTTTTAGGTTAACTGTCTGGAAATTCATCTAATGATTCCACAATATTTACTTTGATTCTTTAAGAGTAAAGAAAACACACAAACTCCACACAACTTTTAAGTTTAAACCAATTAGGTAACAGCATAGTTTCAAAATAGTCTTCATCGTGATGGAATTTAGCATCCATCAGCTTCACAGTTGGACCTGGAAACACATTAACATTTGATGAGTAATAAAATCTCACAGTTCAGGTGGACTGGAGATAAAGCCCTGTTTACTTGGAACCAGTAGCTTACTACGAGTGGACAAGACCGGCCTGCAAGTCCAATCTTCAAATACAATTTCCAATCTCTGCAAAATGACAATGACCATCCAAACTTAAGTCAGATAGTGGGAACTGTTAGACAAGGATAAAAGACAGCTGACCAAGTGATGTTGTATTATTACAGCACAAAATGTAATCACAACGGGTAAACCTTGGAAACTCAAACAAGTGATGTAGAGAATTCTCAAATGTAGAAGATGTGGATGAAGAATTGACACTGAGGTACAGAATGGCCAAAAGTACCTGTGATGGGATGCCCAGTGACTTCAGATTGTGTCTTCCTCAACCTAATTTTTTTCTATGTATTTTGAGAGAGAAGTGAATATGGTCCTGGATATAGCCTAAATCAAGGCCATCCAGAACAAAGCCATTTAATTTTCCTTCAGTACTGTTGAAGTCAAATATCAGTACCCTTGCAGAGTGTTTGAGGGGTCAGATAATTCAGAAAAGACTGACCAGGTAGACTGCGTGGCTACAGTTTAATTGAATGCACTGACCACCCAATGCCTGCTCTAATAATGCCTACCGACTAAATCACAATACATTTTGGCAGAGAACCCTCAAAAACTGGTTACTGGAAGCGTTTCTATGTTGCATTGTGTGACATTTTAATATGCTTACAAAGTTCTGTGTTCTGAATGTATTCGTATTACAAATCGGCAAGTGAATATTGTGAAGTGGATATACAAGATTTTCAAATTTGAATTTAAATTCACGGAAGACAGTCGTGTTGTGATGTGTGTGTGTCACTGATTCTAGTCAGTAGTTTGGATTTTTGGGAACTGGCTGTTTATTCGTTTTCTACTTTGAATGTAGAAATCTTACTTTTGGGGAAAATACATACAGGTAATTTAGAAGCCATATCTGGAGAATATCGACAGTTGTCAGGTGCAAACTATCTTGTGTTGGAAGAAAACTATTGCTTTCATATTGATTGTGCATAAATGGTGCAACCACACTGTGGATAAATTGTGTCAAGATATTTCAGAGCTCTGGGTAAGTGCATAAAAACAATATTTAATTGACTAACTAACCTCTCACAGCAAGTCACTCTTTGCCTCTTTACTAATTGTTGACTAACAGTATAATTATATGTTATAGAAGTATACTAATAATATTATTATTTTTGTGAATATTTTTAATGGCTGTAAACTCTGGCAGAAATTTCTGGTTGTTCATGTACTTCTTATGCACATTTGCAGTTGTACGGTCTGTGTTCATTTTTGTGAATTTTCTTCTGCTTCGCAAACACTGGCTTTAAACTCTAGCATAAACTTCTGGTTGTTCATCTACTTCTTATGCATATTTTCAATTGTACGGTCTGTGTTCATTTTTGTGAATTGTCTTCTGCTTCGCAAACATTGGCTGTAAACTCTGGCAGAAACTTCTGGTTGTTCATCTACTTCTTATGCACAATTGCAATTGTACGGTCTGTGTTCATTTTTGGGAATTGTCTTCTGCTTCGTGAACACTGGCTGTAAACTATGGCAGAAACTTCTGGTTGTTCATCTACTTCTTATGTACATTTGCGGTTGTACAGTCTGTGTTCCTTTTTGTGAATTGTCTTCTGCTTCGTGAACACTGGCTGTAAACTCTAGCAAAAAACTGTTGGTTGTTAATCTAATTCTGGGCTTTAATCTTGTTCCAGACACTGTTTTGAACAACAAGATCCGGTATCTAGATGGGGGATTTTTGTGTTTGATATGTGTATGTTGCACAGTATTTGCAGTTATTTTTTTTTTTTAAATTTGCTTTAATTACCTTTAAAATAATATACCATTTATGATACTTATATGCGTTGTTGCATGCAGTATTCAGAAATATGTGTGATGTATTTTTAACAGCTACCAAAAAATTCACAATGATAAGGAATTGATTTCATCCAACAAGATGAAACTGGATAAACTTGTTTGTGCTGTTTGTACCTTGAGGATAAATATTTAGTAGTGCTATAAGTACTGTTAAGAAAACTGCTCTGGGTGAACAGTTATTGCACATATCAGTTTTATATTGACTGTGCTTGTTTACTAATTATTAAATAACAGTATAATTGTATGTTGTAGTAGTCTACTAATAGTAATAAAAACCATCAATCATTTATATTCATGTTATGTTAATGGAAAGATGGTGTAATCTTCAAATTACCTAAAAAAGGTGATTTATCCGATTGTAACAACTGGAGAGGCATCACCCTGCTTTCGATACCAGGGAAACTATTTTGTAGTATGCTACTAGAAAGATTGAAAAAATCTATAGATGAAAGATTAAGGGAAGAACAAGCCGGTTTTAGATCCAAGCGGTCATGCATAGACCACATCTTTACTCTTAGAATAATTGTTGAAGATTCTACAGAATTCCAGTCGAAATTATTGATCAACTTTGTCGACTTTCAAAAAGCCTTCGCCAGTATCCATCATCCAACACTCTGGAAATTGCTTAACATCTATGGTTTCCCCATCAAATATATCAACATCATAAAATCTTGTTATAATGAAACACGATGCTGTGTAAGAACTGATTTCGGCAATTCTGACTGGTTCCCGGTGGAAACAGGAGTGAAGCAAGGCTGTGTCCTATCGCCGATACTTTTTGGTATAGCAATCGACTGGGTCATGCGCAAGTGCATAAATAACGCAAATTTAGGCATTACATGGGTTGACAAAATTCTGGAAGACCTAGACTTCGCCGACGACATAGCACTCCTGAGTTCAGAACACACAGACGCCCAAGAAAAAATCAATCGACTCCAGAATTTCTCAGAACAAATTGGACTCCAAATTAACACCGCAAAATCAAAAATTCTAGACCTTACCAACATTTGAGTTGATATCACGCTGAACAACAACAGCTTTGAAAAAGTCAACAGTTTCACTTATCTAGGGAGCAAGATGTCATCTACAGGAGATACCGCACTAGAAATATCATTTAGAATAGCACTGGCATCTAGTGCCTTCAATAAACTGTCTAACATCTGGAAATCAAAGACACTTAGCAAACACACAAAACTCAAGATCTTCAATTCTTGTGTGATCCCAGTACTAACCTATGGATGCGAGAGCTGGAAATCAACGAAAACTCTAGACACAAAATTAGACAGTTTTGAAAATAAATGCCTTAGAAGAATACTAAATTTCAAATGGTCAGATTTCCGAACCAATACACAAATAAGACAAGAATCCAGGCAAGAGTATGTGTCTAGTTTATACGAAAACGCCGCTGGAACTATGTCGGCCACGCCCTTAGAATGGATAAATCAAGACTTCCTTACCAAGCCCTCATTTGGACACCACAGGGGAAAAGATCTCGTGGAAGACCAAGGGAAACCCTGCGTAGAACTATCGTCAGGGAAGGCTCGCTCATGGGCCACTCGAACATCCAAGACCTACAACGGATTGCAACGGACCGCCGTGCATGGAGAGTCATGACCTCTGCCCTATGTGCCGCACTCGACACAAGAGGAAAGACTAACTAACTAACTATATATGACATATGTATGTTTCACAGCAGTATTTTTATGCACTAAATTTGATAAAGTACAAATGTCAACCCTCCCCCCCCCCCCCCTTTTCCGGCTCCTCTGATGCAACAATACACTCTCAGAATCAAAAAGTTAGCCCTGATATTTCTTTACTTTTGCTGGAATAACTTTCAGTTTATACCCAAACGTTATTGATGTTTATGTTTATTTTGACTGTAGCAAAAGCATTTTTGTTTGTCTGTAAGAGCCTTTATTGTTATATTTAAATAGCACACTTATTTACCTTAAAAATGACGTATAGTTCTATAAAATATGTCAAAAATGAATGAAACTAGTTTAATTTGTGTATACATCTTGATAAAAACTGTGGACACAGAGGGACTCCATTATTGCACAAGAACGGGAATCCCTGTTGACCTGTTTGGCCTATAAATACAGTAGGCCGTGTGACCACCTAACTTTAGTTGTCAGATAATTTTCTTTGAGGCCAGAACATCAGAGGCGGGCAACTCCGATAAAGTAATTATCTCCCCCTGGGATTACCCACTTGAGTGTAGGTCAGATAGCTAGTGATTACACCTGTCGGGTGGAGGTGTCAGCAGACAACCTGGACCATAAGTCAGAGTATTTCACAGGGGAAAGAAAGGTGGGACTCTTTTATGACCATGCAAAGCTATTTCCAGGTTGATAGACTCTGGAAATGTCAACAAGTGTTGTGCAGACCTGACTGAATGTACTTACCCACAGGGAGGATGTTTGACATCCCTTGAAGGAGAGTGGTTTCAGGAGTAGTGTAGGAGGAGCTTAGAAGAAGCTTTAAAAGGTTTGACTTTAGGGCTGGAAAGGAGACTATCAGCACACCATCGGTACTGGTACTGTTCTTTCCTGGTTTTAGGAGAGGTACCATGGTTGCTTCTCTCCATGTCTGGGGGAAATTTGCCACTGGCCCAACAGTAATCAATATGAATAAGGCAAAAAATGTAATGCATTTCACTATCATGGACCTAAAAATTATTAAGTAACTCAGACTTCACCTTGTGACCTTGTCACTATGCAACTCCTGAGTGAAAGTAAATTATGATGTCATAATGGCCTCAAAAAGCCACCCCCCCCCCCCCCCCCACTCCCCATCCCCCAAAAAACAATTCCATAATACTACTCTGAGTAGATATAATTATATACGGGGTCTCCTAAATCCTGTGCAGACGCACAGAATCACAACCATTAATTAAGCTTCGAGGGGAAAGTAATCTTGCAATTCTCTCCCACAGCTTTCAAATCTTGCAGCAACCTTGTAAAAGTTAGATTATGCTTTAGCTAAATAGATGCAAAAGGCATTTGAAAAACTGACAGTAGAGTTGGGGAGATGTTCAGTGATAGTGGCTAAGGAAGCATGGGTTGCCAGGCCTGGGATTATTTGCCATTTTTTACTGTGTTCCATGGATGTGACTGCCTTCTTTATTTCTATGGCATGCGGCCTTGCTTAAGCTATATGTGATGCCCGTAAAGTGCATAGTAAAGAAGTAAGTAGAAGCACAAAATGTCAGCTGTTTAGACAATAGTCCGTATGGGACACATAACTGAGCCTATAGATATAATTGTCCTTGTTCATGGACTTGCGTGCCAGAGTTTGGTGATGACTTTAGAGACTGTGTTGTGTAATTACTGTGTTAGTCGGTAGACTGACCTTTGTTCATAGCATCATCATAGATTTTTATATCTCAGAATAAACAGAAATACACACGTACATATGACTTTTAATGGCATATGACATTTTCTAAGAGTGTTTGGTAGTTAAAATGCCTCTTGTGTGGGCATACTCTTTATGCCTGTGAGAATCATTATTCATAGACAATTGTTACAATCTTAGACCTAGCTTATTTATTGTCAATCTTGGACCTGGCTTATTTACAGTGTTCCAAGCTGGAGGTAGCTAAGTAGGCCCTGTGTGGAGTTTCCAAATTGGAACAATTTTTCTGAAGTGCTGGTTTGTGCATCGGACATTGATGACAGTAAGTAGTACAGTAAGTGAGTTAGGTTAGAAGATAGAAAGAGGGAGAGAGGTGTGAAGTGAACACAGATGGTAATGCAAAATCCTGATGTAACCAAGAAACCTAGGAATGCCTCAATAGCCTTTATACATATTACTTGTCCACTATTATCCTATTATACTTCCCTATACATCCTTTGGGGATATCCTCATGTCTCCATCAGGTGACCTATCTTGTCCATTGGTATACAAGATATTCACTTATCAGAAATACAAGTCTACTGTTTTTACACACACTGAGCAGACATGAAATGGTGACATCTTTGATGACTGTTTAAAAATATTGGTCTCCAACCTTTTTCGGGTAGCGCCCCACCCACTCCCCCTTTAAGTATATGGCAAGACCCCCATGCCCCTCACCTCAACAAAATAAAATGTGACCAAAAAGAGCAAGAGTGAGTTCAAGACCCCATTCTGCCCCAAAAACTATCCTTGGCTTTTCGGTTTTTTTAAATAGTAAAAAAAAAATATTTTATTTGTTACTAAACTGGAAAACAAATGTTACTATAATGGATTATTACAGTTTAACTCATTTTAAAAAAAATTGCTTGATGCCCCTACTTCACCCCCCCCCCCCACCCCTTTTCCACACCCATCCAAGGGCGGCACATTACCCAGATTGGAAACCACTGGTTTAAAAAGATCATACCATTTACTTTTGTTTGTCTGATTGAGCTTTATTTGGCAATGTTGATATCAAGTAATTGTCACTACACAGTTAAATAATGGCCAAAATTCAAGTGTCTGTCTCCATGCTTGTTAAAATGAACAAAAAAATTACAAACATTTGGTTGGAGTTCATCAGCACTGTAACATAAGGAATTTATCAGGGAGTTTGTCAACACTGTAACATAAGGAAATTATCAGGGAGTTTGACAACACTGTAACATAAGGAAATTATCAGGGAGTTCGACAACACTGTAACATAAGGAAATTATCAGGGAGTTCGACAACACTGTAACATAAGGAAATTATCAGTGAGTTCATCAGCACTGTAACATAAGGAAATTATCAGGGAGTTTGTCAACACTGTAACATAAGGAAATTATTGGGGAGTTCGACAACACTGTCACATAAGGAAATTATCGGGGAGTTCATCAACACTTATGATCTTCCGGTCAAATTGGACGTTAGGCAGCGGCACTGTTCGAAACAGGCAAATTTTTTTGCTTCTGCCGGATGTGGCCGATGCATTTTTGCTCCATTTGTAGACTGGATATAGTTTCGTCGCCCAGCTTCTGAGTTGAATGCATGGAGTGACCCTGTGAGCTGCGGATTGCATTCGGAATGTTTTTTCAACTGTGACCAACGTGTTGGTGTGAATTGTAGATTCAGAAAATGGTGCGATGCCTGTCGTGCAGTGTTGTGATGCCCGTATGTGATTAAAATTGATCGCGTGGGCAACTGCTGATCTGTTGGCGACTTCTGCTACCATCAATGATGAACTGCAATTCTAATACTGTGATAAACATTCTGTGTGTTTTTCGTTGGCACAGGAGCGGAGCAAAGATGGGGTGACCCGTTTGCTATGAAGCTGAAACTAAGACTACCAGACCAGATCAACACTGTAACATAAGAAAATTATTGGGGAGTTCGACAACACTGTCACATAAGGAAATTATCGGGGAGTTCGTCAACACTGTAACATAAGGAAATTATTGGGGAGTTTGACAACACTGTAACATAAGGAAATTATTGGGGAGTTCATCAACACTGTAACATAAGGAAATTATTGGGGAGTTCGACAACACTGTAACATAAGGAAATTATCGGGGAGTTCGTCAACACTGTAACATAAGGAAATTATCGGGGAGTTTTTCAACACTGTAACATAAGGAAATTATCGGACAGTTCGTCAACATCTTAACATAAGAAAATTATCAGGGAGGTAGCCTACTTTATCTACTATATTAATATTACAATCTTCTCTAGACACGTAACATGTGTCTTTCTCGTGAACAAGCTTAACCTAAATTTGGCTGTTCCTGCATATCCAGGGACTTTTCTCTGTAATCAGCATTACCAGAATTATCAGCCATGTTTTCTCACACAAATCAAGTGTCCACATCTGCTGAAAAATACTCCAGTAGGGAGGATATACCTGCAATACTAACCCCTAATAGAGTCGTGTCAAATGAGATGCTCTACAGAAGAATAAAAGGCAGAAGCTAAAAAGGAAAATTCATATAATTTGAATACTATATATCTAAACAAATCTTTTCATGTGATAATGTATTGTGGTCTGAGAAGAAATTAAAAGAAACACACTGGAATAAGAAAATACAATATACATAATTTTCTTCAAATGCTCTGGCGATAATTTTAAGTGATAATGATGTTAGTCATAATAAAATGATATTAACTATACAGACAAAGCAAGAATAAGAAAAAAACATAATCACTAAATGTAGCCAGCTAGAATATAGCAACTGTTTAAATCAAAGATATACATTCCACTGGTGATTGTGAGTAAAATGTGAAAGATAATTTACTGTGCTGCAAACACTAACCTGATTTTTAAATTTTGGATTTCCATCAGCAAGTAGAAGAAGAAGAGTTTTGCAAGCATTTTGAGTTTCTTCTTGCTTTGATCTGGCCAAGCATTCTGCAACTGCTCGAATTCCTATGAACATAAAGGGCCGTGGAAACTTATTATATGATTTATTCAATACCTCAGAACTACAGTTCACTAATATACCCTTTACAACAAGCAAGTGTTAGCAATCCATTATTTTAGTAATATAGTCTTTGTGACTGAAACTAAGAGATCATCCCTTCAGAATGAAAAAAAATTTTTTTTACCGCTTTTAATATTTTTAAATAAAAAAGTGTTCATTTCAAATGCATACAGTAGTGAATACACTAACATTTTTTCCTTTTAAATCAAATAGTTTCATGAAGACAATTAATAATTTTCTTTACAACATTCTTCTACAATTTTATATCAGACTAATAAAAGCATGAGGTGCCCTTGACAGTCTTGTACAAAGCACAGTGCTATGGGTTCTTTTCTGAACGGAGCCAGACTTTTTTTAAACATTAATTCCCAGGTCGCCCCAGCCTTGAATGTGGTATCAGGTAAAGTCTTGGGAAGTAAAGGCAGCTGATGTAATGCTGACCACATCACCCACTGAGTGTCGAATGTTCTATAAAATATAGGTCTAGCACTATATGCCCAATGTGCCTAAAGGCAGAAGCCACATTCTTTGGAGAGATTTTTAGTAAAAGTCAAAAAACCAGGTCCAAGAAGTCACATTCTTTGGAGAGATTTTTAGTAAAAGTCAAACAACCAGGTCCAAGAAGGGAAAAGAGAGAGAAAAAAGAAATTGAAGAAAAAAAAACCACACCAGATTTGCAGATTTATGAAGTTTTATCAGAAGGCTCATTTCCCAAACAATAACATCTCTTCCTTCTCCATTCATGTTATTGGTCTACCATATTTTTGGTCTACTTGAGATCTATAATGTAAGCAGTTTCTGTCTATCTGTTGTCTGCCTTTCTCTCTCTTTAAATTCCCCAACTAATTAAGACTGTTAGGACACAGATTTTCATAATCTGTTTCATAAACCTGAGTTGTTTTCTTTCACTCTCCATTCTCTGCTGTCTGCATTTTTGTATGGGTTAAATAAATATTTGTTTGTTCGTTTAAAGTGAATAATAAGGCTTTGTCTCTTCTAGTTGTACACCCAGCTCAAATCTTGTTCACACTAAACTCCATACTGACGATAACTCTGCATGAGTCCCAATTTCATAGTAGATCATTAACATGCTCCCCCGTGTGGGTTCCGGGGCCCTACTATGGGAAAAACGAGAACAGACCCACTGCCTACCCAAAAGCATGTCGTAAGAGTCGACTAATTGGGAGCTTCCTTTGAAGTCGGAGTGCATCTGCCTGAGAGGCAAGGAACCAACAGTCTGCATACAGATCTGTCAAATGGATGCACACACAACAATCAGGTTCTCGAACAGGACTGCAGTCCAGAAGTGGACGAACAACCATAACTTTCTGCCAGAGTTTACAGCCGGTGAACGCGAAGAAGAAGAAGATTAACATGCTCACTTCATGAAGTATATGTTCACTCAAAAATACAGGTAACAGTGATTCAGCAAGCTTCTATCTTGTCAACAATTAGCCAGACATTTATGGCTAGTATGCATGCTTGGATATATTCAGTTTCAGATTCTCTCACAAACTCGCCATGCTTTCAGCTTCAGTGCCAAACACAGACTGATCTCCCTTTCTCTCACTCTAAGCTAGTTCCTTACCACCCCATAAGCAATTCTGTTTACATTGCTCACCCTTTCATATAAACTTTTACTATGTTGTACTTCATGACTTCTCATGTGGGAACGGCAAAATTCTCATTCACTCAAACTATATTTGGTCACAGGTTTCCTAATTAGCTTTTCACCCATAAATTATGTTATGAATTCCTAAATATATGTTATACTTTCTAACCAGCCTCAGTACAACTTGAAACTGTCACTGCCAAAAATTCCTTTTTAAAAATTAAAAAGATACTGGCTGTTTGCCATCACTAGCGCATGTGACCTTCAGTAGCATCCATTCTCCTGGTGTGTACCTGAAGCAATAAGTCTATTCATGTCAGTTTAGAAATAGGTCTCCTCCAGCACAAAAGTGTCCAAGGTCAATCAGGAATCTTATGAATCGCTCTTCCCAAGATGTCTCAAGTTTGTTCACTTGGGTTCAGATCAGAAGAATGTGCAGGCCAAGACAGGTGTATGATGCTACTGACACCTAATGTCTGCTTACAGTGTTTGTCCCAGGGCAAGGTTGTGCATAACAATAAATTCAGCACCAAGCACTTTTGAGAAATAGTCTTGTGACCTCGTCCAAATACCCCTGACCATTTACAGACCCATCCTAAAACTGGCAAGCCAATATGTCCACATTCCACATATAAAGATACCCAAAGAAACCATCAGACGAGTTACAATGTAACTGCCAAGTTCTCCAACAGCAAAATCAGCAAACTTTCTAGCATGTATCTGGACTCTACTATGATCATAAATATTCTCAAAAAATCTGCATTTGTCACTGAACACATGACGCCACTGGTGTGTAATCTGTTTGCTTATATATAGATCTTGTGTGTGTGTGTGTGTGTGTGTGTGTGTGCGTGTGTGTGTGTGTGCGTGCGTGAGTGTGTGTGTGTGAATGGTAGATGTGAATGGAGCTGATATACATTTGAAATTCGTTTTTATTTTTTCTTTAGCTAAAATTACTTACCAGAACACTCACAAATGAGTTCCTTGTACTTCCTACCAGCATTTCCAAGACTGTAAAGGCATTTCAAAGCTTCTCTTTTATCTACCTCCCTTGTTTGCTTGAAATCAATAATTTCTAGTAACGTTAATGTCCCACCAGATTCTATAAAGTCTGCCATAAATTTATGCCTGCCAAATAAGAGAGAAAATTAAACTACATATTTTTTAATTAAAAATTCGCAAGAAAAATAGTAAAATATAATAAAACACAAAAAACGAGTTATTTGTTCCAAATTATACCAAAACTGTATAAAAATAAACATACTTTTGCCAGATTTAGCTCGACCTAAATTTAAAAACAAAATTTTCTGCTGACGTCAATCTGAGTATCATCATTCCATTCAAAACTGTAAAATATCATATTCAGACATTTTGAAAGATATGGCTTTCCTCAGTGTTAAGAACTCTGATTCATTAGCAGGGGATTTAAGAGCACTAAGTACTAGATATTTAAAGATAGTGAGCTTGCAGAGCTGTAGGGTGAATTCTGTTCAAAAAATTATTCAGATGTACATAGTGTACTGCCGGCGTTCGTGGCATAGGCGTTGCGAGTCCGACTCATAATTCTAACATACAGCGATCCAAACCCACTGCTGGCTATGTGGATTTTTATATTGGTATGGGGAGTCCCACGTCGACCAGCCAGTACCAGGATGTATCTCCTGGGGAAGTAGAGACGGCCGGCATAATGCTGACTACATTACCCACATAGTGCCAATTGGTCTGTAAAAACTACTGGTGCTCTTCCCATACGCCCAATGTGCCTAAAGGCGTGAAAAGGGATCTTTACTTTTTTTTTACTTACATGGTGTACTAAGCTCTTCTTGTTAGGCCGTTGAGACTGTCATGGAGATTTAGCCTAACAACACATCTGAAAAACCCCCTCTATCTGTTTGTGTTTTGTTTGTGTAAACCTCTAGAAATGAAAGTTTTCTTCTCTCAATAAAAGGTCAAATGTGTACCACTATAGCTAGCTATGAGCAATATACTCTCCTCCAAGACCCACAAAAAAAGGATCAGCAGCTACTTTTGAAGTGAAAACACCACTCAACTGTCTGTGACAGACTTCAACAGCACTCTCTGAAAGATGAATGCAGCATTTCAAAGGTTTCAAAACAAGTTTCTCCAAGATGAAAGCATAAATCATTTAACACTTGTTCAGAAAAGCCGGCAAACACTCCAAGGTCTTTTCCAAATATAGGCTTCCACTATATACATGCACAGAGATTGCAGATTATAAAATGCTGATGGCTTCTATATGAACTGCATTTATGTTGGCTTGTTACATTTTAGTTTCTCTAAAAAATATGTATGTTTTGGATCCTAATGATTGGTCCTACAAAATATTCAAACTAACTGAATCAAACATGCTTCAAACCCCACATTCCTCATGATATTCTACAGTTTCCACTGTAGTCTATTAAACTAGTACGAAGATCACCATGTTACTCTCTACATTTTACAGCATAGTTCCCATTTTGAAGATACAGTCCTTGGTTCCACTGTCCTTTCTAAAACATGCTTGTACTTCATGTAATTTATATTTTATTTTCAAGCAGCAGCAAGTAATGGTGGTATCAAAGAAAAGAACTATTTGTTCCTAATGGGTAATAAAAGTCAATTGTGTGATTTTGGGACAAGTATAGAAATTTAAGTAGCTGGGCACATGGATAACAACAGATGGAAGATGCATTACTGAGATAATAAACATAATAGGACAGGCTTTGGATGTCACAGGTTAAGACCACTGTCTGGATCTTTTCTTCTGGAAATGCCAGTGTTTTGGGAAATAAACAGGTGGACAGACTGGTTGGTTCTGCTCAACATGGTGGAATACTAATGCATGAAAAGGCATTGGTTAAGTAAGGCCTCATGGAAGCCCATGTACAATTTGGAGGAACAAACTGATCATCACAGAGAGTGAGAGTGATGCAGCAAAGATTAACGAGGGAATCTGGCCTATTGTCAATATCATTATATATCATATAGTCGGACTGCTAATGGCACCACAAGTACTGGAACTATGCGCTGGCTGCCAAAGATGGGGACGGAGCGCTTATGACAATGCCCCGAGTGCTGTGATACTAGTTTTTGAAACAACTCAGGTCGTCAACTCAATTCTCGATTCATTCATTCATGTATTTTCCTGCCCAAGGTGTCTCCTATGTCCAGTGCCCGCCTTTATGCTGGCTGGCCCCTTCCTCTTCTACTTGGCATCATACCCTCCACTACTGTCCTTCACAAACTACTACAATGTTTGACTTGGACAAAGTGTTTCAGTTTCCAAGACAAGAAGCTGTTTATGAGCCATGCTGTCTTTTATATACTTGAATGCATACTGTAATATAAAAATAAGTAATAGCTATTTACTGTTGTTACATAATCACATAAAACAAGGCTTAACCAATGATCAAAGACAGTAAGATAACTTAAGATTATTCTTACCCATTTGATACTGACAGAAAGACAGCGACTGCACACAAAATTTCATGTGTACAGGTTCCAGTCATATATCTTGATGACGTTAAGAACGACATTTTTATTGTCCTGTTTACCATTAGTTTACTGATCTTATACAACATTTATTTTTGTGGATATTTTATACAAGATACAACTTACACAGGAGATACACCATGATTGTCACTTTATCACTGGTCCTCTCTCCCTTTTTTTAAACGCTACACAATTAAAAACATAATTCAATTAAAAAGGAACATTTAATATAATCAAAGCAATGTAGTATGAACATATCTGACTAAAATACAATTCAAAATATGTTTATTTCGTCTCTGTCTAAAGCTTTTGTAACTAGCTCTGTGTATTTTTCATATATACATTCTTTGAATAATGAAAATTTAAAAGTTTCAAAAA
Source organism: Candidula unifasciata (assembly GCA_905116865.2). Lineage (NCBI taxonomy): Eukaryota > Metazoa > Mollusca > Gastropoda > Stylommatophora > Geomitridae > Candidula > Candidula unifasciata. Next base: position 5,653 of record CAJHNH020001364.1, on the reverse strand, counting down.
GAAAATCTGACTTGTACAAAATTAAACATTGAAGAAATTTACTTCTGAAGTACAATACTGTGGTCATATCCAGCTAACAGTGTACATTCCAAGAAAACATAACAAAATAAGAGATCCAGAAATACTGATATTTAAGACAAAATGAACATTTAAATCAAAAATTTTAATATAAAAAAACAGTTTTTGAAAATAAAATTCTTTGGCCAGATCAAGCATCACAGCAGATTATAAAGAGCAGTAAAGGAAGGCATAGTTCTTGGAAGATGAGGTTGGGTTAGCCAACAGTGAAAAAAAAAACCAGAATTTCAAGACAACCTTGGCATGAAAGTGCATAACAAAGGATTAATAGGAGATGAAGTCTTTTCAGAGGGCTGTGAAGAGGGTCATGTTCTGCAAAGAACTTGCTATCTGCTGCTCCTGATGATGTATATTCTGAACACCACAGGTTCCCAACCTGTTGGTGCAACCCCAAATGGAACGATAAAGGGTTTTCTATAGGGTCAGGAAATGGTCAGTTATAAAAACTATGAAAAGAGAACCCCAAAAAAAATCCTATAATCTTCTGCCCACATCTTTTGATGTCTCTCCAACAACAGACTTTCAATGCAAGTGAAAAAGAAAACAAGAAGCAAATTAAATTTATATGAATGATATGAGGCTGGCAGTAATAAAAACTCAAATGCACATTTGTAAGCTTGTTAATGAGTTAACAATTTCAATGATTGCAGTAAATATGTTTTAAGTTAACATGTGCAACAACAAAATATAGTCAAAGATTTTGTAATGTAAAAGCAAGAGAAGATTTTCAGTTTCAGCTAAAAATTAACTGAAGCACTGGAAGTGTAAGAAAATCAGAGCATTAAGGACAAACTAAATTACGTAAAGATCACAATTATAGAAGCAGCAATGATTAGTGCAAGACTAAAGAAGTAAGGTAAAACATAAGGCTTGCCGAATGCAATGCTAAAACAACAGAAACAGAAATAAGGACTAAAGAAGATTACAACAAGTAAGATGAAAAAACAAGAAGAACAGGCAGCTTAGAGCAGAAACAGTAAAATATTATTTAATACACTAAAACATATTACCATAAATGTAGGACAGAAAATAACATGGGAATCAGGGAGTTAATAAATAAATTCATTAGCAAACAATAAGGCAGCAGGTGACGATAACATTGCTACAGAAATTCTCAAGGTAGCAGATGATGTAACCATAAACTGAGTGAAAGATTTGTTTAACAGAATATGGGCAGAGGAATAAAACCATATTCGGTGAAAGAAAGGAACAGCTGTTCAAATTCTAAAGAAAGGTAATAGTATGGACAAACATATACATGTCCACATAAGTGTTGAGGAAACTAAGGGAAGTGATGAGGTTGACATGATGAATGTATGAATGTACATGGAGGAAAACTAGTTGAATTCTACATTCAGTCAGCTCCAAAAATTGGAGGAACTATCTTTGCACCTAAGGAGGTTCACAACCTTTTACTTACTTGGCATTCACCAAATGGTATGATTAAGAATCAGACTGACCACCTCATAATAAATGAAGAAGATAAAAACTCTCTGATGGATGAGCATACAGAGTAGCAGATATGGGCAGTAAAAAATTTTATGTGTGGGAAAAATGAAAGTAAAACTAAAGACAGCTGCTAAAACATATAAAGCAAAGAAAAGATGGTCATCTCTATGATGGTCTTCTATAACCTAATAAGTGTCTGTAAGTGTTTGTTGAACAAATGCACTCCAGTCTTGGTGGAAATAATGCTTGAGCTAGAGTGCACACAAAGTTGGAGTGCACCTGCCTGACAGGTGAGGAACCAACAGTATCACCATCATCATGTAACAGGTCTTTGCAGAACGTCACTCTCATCACGGTCTGCCTGAAAGAAACTCGGTCTCTCGCCAGCTCTCCCGCCTCATGTACTTTCATACTCAAGGAGTCACTTATATCCTGTGCCCATCTTCGTGTTGGTCAGCCTCTGTCCCTCTTCCTGGTACCATGCCTTCTGCTATAATTTTTTTCAATCCGTCGTGGCGCTTGACATGACCAAATATTTCAGCTTTCGAGACAGGATGCTGTTTATTAGCCAATCTTCCTTGATGTTCAGATCTTTCAAGATGTCAGTATTTCTCCTCTTCTTTGTCCAAGATATTCTAAGAATCTTTCTGTAGCATTTACATACAAATAAGCCAGATCTGTAAAGCAGATGTGCATGCAAAACTGGAACAAGAATAAAATCCAGAAGTGGACGTACAACCATACATTTTTATCAGAGTGTACGGTCAGTGAACACTACGATGAAGAAAAGGAATTAAAGGTGTAGAGGAAGACAATGGTTTTTGACCCAGAAGAAGCTGCTTACATCAAATCATTACACAGACACATTTTTTTAAACATGACTGACTTTAAGAAGGTTTTTGATAACTTAACAAAGAACATCAATGTAAGAACCTCCTCAGAATGATATGCTATAAAAATTGTTTCTCTACATTATCAAAGAATGTATGAGAATGTGCATTGTGAACGGACAATGGTTCAAGTGACTAGTGTGATGTTGAAAGTGGCAAAATTGTGAAGTCTTTATCTCCCTTGTTTTCTTCATTATTGTTGACTGAGTAATTAAAAAAAATGTGGTTTTAGTATCAGCTGGATTGAGGATATTAAATTGAAGATGATACTGTACTCCTAACTAGAACAATAATGACATGTAGAGAAAAATAGATGATTCAACCAATTATAGCATCAATATGGGCTCTATAAATCATTTATAAAAAGCAAACACATTTTTCAGATTTAAGTGAATGTCACACTGGAAAAACAACATGCTTCTTTGGTCATGCTTGTTGCTGCTTCAAAAATTATGGTCCTTACGTTATTCAGATATATATGTCAGATAACAGCTGAACCTATAATTCCTATGCCACATAAAAACTACTACAGCTTGGACAGAATCGCTTTACTGTACAGGAATAAAACTATGAAATATGGTACAAATATAATAATATAGAGCACTATTTGATGGAATGTAGAAAAATTATCAAAGAAAATCAGTAACTGAGTATATAAATGAAAAAATGGAGGAAAAAAAATGTTATACACAGACAACCCCAGAAACCTGTGTGACAAGGTCAGGCATTTCATGAACTAAAATCCATAAATAGAAGGGCAAGAGAACGCCTATGCCAGCTCTGAATGATAATTACTCCTAAAGTTGAAACTAATGAAGATAACCAACAATTATACAAAGGGTATAATAAATCCACTCTTTCAATGACACAAAATTAGTAAAATTATCTAAATATTCACTGTACATTTTCAGTGGTAAATAAAGGCAGAAACTGGCCATTTTTCAAACTGGCAGTAAACAGGAAAGATGTGAAGATAATTACATTGAAAGATAACAATAATGAGCAGATTAACTGTCATCTATTTACTTTCACGACACAATGCTAAGAAGAGTATCTAAATACTCAGTGTACAATATCTGTTCTAATCATCACCCAAAAGGGGTGAATAAGACAATATTTCAATTAACTCTGAGGCTCCAGCAATGCTGAATGTCTTGATGGGAAAGATCTCATTTCCCCCATACACACAGTCAGCATCGATCGTGTCCCATACAAAATGATTTGTAATTGGCTCATTATCCATTTCTAATGTTCAGAACCACCATTGAAGTATTCAGGGAAAGTTACTCTAACGTTTTTCTTTGTATACAATTCTTTGCACATTTGGGTGCAAATGTATCGATTCATTGCTAGTGTTATTTTCAGACAGTGAATTTTCTGACTTTGCCTTTGACTAGGCATAATTACCAATCTTTCGAACACAAGTAAAGGAAGAACAATTTGCCTTTCTGTGGCTGAAGCTCTGAAATTGTTTCAGTCAGATGTTTTTCAATTCTAATATTGATATGGAAAACTAGAATTTTTCTGAAAGTGATTTGGAGGCGAATTTACACCAGCAGCAGCTGAGAGGTTAGCTGTTAGTTCTGATGAGGTAAACTCAGGAGGACCCATTTAATTTGCGAAGGATGTGATAGTCACCCACATTTGCTAACGCAGCATGGATTGAGGCTAAACTAGGTGGCTAGGACTCACGAGCAGATAAAATTAAGGCTGCTGCAGGAAATACGGTAGCTGCTGCTCGTAATTCCCAGCCATCTAGTTTAGCCCCATTCCACAACGCGTGAGCGGCGTGTGTGATATTCTCGGCGGTGGCGGAAGTGCGCAATTGACACGTGACTAAGGCCCTGTTAGGGTATATTTTCTGCCTCGATAATTTGGGACCGTTATTCGGAAGAGAGCCATCTTTTCTTTCCTAAGTATGTGGCACATATACAATACACAAATACACACAATAAAACTGACGGAGAGTTGGTCAAGGATACGTCAACCGCAGCCATGAAGTCATTCTGAAGAGAAAAAGACTCTCTGCTTGGGCAAAATAGTGCTCCACCTCGGGGCCAGTTTTACCTTGGTTCGCCACAACAAAATCCTGCAACAGTCGCTTCCTAACTTTTGTTGTTCCTTTGTCCCATTTTCCTATGATATCAGCAACGCGATATACTGAAGTTTTATAGTCTGTAGGCCCCATAGATATTGTTAATATGAGAAATAAATTTGAAACAGCAAAATTTAAAGGTTTAATTTTAAATTTTTATCCCTCATCAAATTTTTCAAAAGTAACGCATGGGCATTTAAAATTTAAATATAATATATATAAAATAAAATATATATATATATAATAAAAATATATATTAATTTTATGCACTTTTTTTGAATACCATCCCCAAAATTTTTCACGTTGAAAAACCCCCCCTTTTTAGGCCTTAAAAAGTTTTTTAGGTTAAAACAATAATTGACATCCGGGGACTCGGGGCATTCCCATGGGTTTTTTCTCCCCCCAAACTTCAGCCCAAACCCGCGCAGAGTTTCCCCTACTGATGGCACCAATCATTTAAATGGGTTTTTTGGGGCCCCTTTCGACTTTCCCCCTGAGTCGGCCAAAAACCCTTTTGGTTACATCAAGGGCCTCATTCTCTCCAGACCATAAAATCTTTTTTTTCCCCTTTCTGATTCCGGGGTTTGGTTTTCCCAAAAAAGGGGCCTTTACAAAATCTGCCCTGTATGAAAACAGTTCACCCCCCCATTTGGGGGCCCGGGGCCCCGCCAAAACTGTCCCGCCCGTTCATTGCCCACCCCGCCCCGGGATGACCAAAGGGGGGAAAAAAACCAAAAATTGCTCAAAAAAACCCGTGATTTTTTTCCCGTTTAAGCTTGCCACTCTGCCGAAGGGTCCCCTTTTTTTCACCTTTCTCAGCATCTTTTTGAGTCTGTTTTCCATTACGACATGTTAATTTGTTAGTTGTTGGGTTATCCTCATTGCACTCCGGACATTTCCATGGGGCTCAGATCCTCCCCTCAGGGAGAACCCCAACGTCCATTTGGGTAATAGTACCAGTTCTTTTGGGTTAAAATTTAACCCAATCCCCCTGGCGTAGGGTGGGGTGCGTCTCGTTTTTTTTCTGTGCCATCTTAATTCCCAAGTCTGCCATTCGGCGATGATGTGGTTTCAAATGCCCCAAAGTCCTCTATCCTTCCCCTTTCCTTTAGGGCCAAATTTATAAAATCCCGCAAACCAT
>CAJHNH020001363.1:0-174917 GCA_905116865.2 Candidula unifasciata | reverse complement strand
AGGAAAGCAATGTTCTGTAAAAGGAGAAGCTCTAGTTCATGGGTTTCCCAACCAAAAAGCTAAAAGAGTGCAGGATGGCCCGATTTTAGTTTTTTTTTTCTCCCCCCTTGGGCCTGTTTTGCAAACCCTTCTGGGATTCAAAGATTTAATGAAATAAATGAAAACAATCGTTAATGGGGGTTTTGCTATGCATCAATCAAGGCAAAAAAGGTATTGTCGGCACTCATAAAAAGAAGTGATAGATAGAGAACCCCTAGACAAAATAGGGCTAGGGGAGTTAGCGCACACCACCCCTTGGGCTTAGAAAAAAAAAAACATTTATAATTTCAGTAAAAGTGGGAGGAAAAACTTATTGCACGGGGATTTATCCGTTTGCTTTTTTGTTTCACAGATCAGCTACCCACCCCAAAAACATCACACAAGCAGAGTCGTGACATAAGGCGTTACTCCATAGCCATTCAAAGCCCAGAAAACAACACTGTCGCTGTCTTTTGAGAAGTTTGAAGTCCACATTTGACTCAACGTCGGTGTTCCGTGAAACGATGAATTTAGCTTCAACCCGAAAGTCTCTGTCGATTAAGTTTTTGTTGATAAAAGATTTGCATCTGAAAAACAAACAGGAAAATCGTAGTATTATATTAGGTATTATGATTGTAAAGTTGATAACACTAAATATATGAACAAATGCATAAACACACACACACACACACACACATACACACCCATACGCGCGCGCGCAAACACACAGACGTCTGTACATGGTGGGGTATCTCTGCTCTAAAAAAATATTTCGGGTGCTCAATCCTCAGTAATTTTAGTTGTTGGTTGTTTAATGTGCTTCAGGTTTCCCTTTTCATCTGTAATGAGTGTTGACGTAACACCGTGTTGATGTATTTTAGATTTCATTCTTTTTCGGTAAGCAAATGTAGGCAACTCTGGCACATTTTAAAGCATTCCCCCCCCCCCCCCCCCCCCCCCCCCCCCCCCCCCACCCCCCCCCCCCCCCCCCCAAACAATGCTGTGATATACACTATGTTTTAGACACTTTATGGTGGTTACCTGCACTTTTTTTGTTCTATGAAAAGAAGTGCCTTGTTAAAGAAAGCCTAGACGAAAATATGCTCCCACTTTTTTAATGTTAAAATTGAAACAGTACAGTTTCAACTAAAATCCTAGGGGATTGAATTGCCCAAACAGTTTTATCTATACCCTCCAGTTACGGCCCCTGGCCATTTATTTTGAGTCTAACAATCCTGTTGTCCAAAAAAAAACACCACATGACAGCTGCCTTTTCTGGGTTGATTACAGCACTCATCTCTGTACACCAGTCGATCACCTTATCTACTGTCGCCTGTAACTCTTCAGATTTTTTATTCCGATCTCTCCCCTTCCTATAAACGAGAACATCATCTCCAAATATCAGTATTCTGCCAACTACATTATGTGAGATACTTAAACAAACTCTAAACAAGAAGCCGCTAGACGACAGGCTTACTAAATTTGGTGATGTAATATATGAACACTGCTCCCGCGAGTTCGGGACAGTAGTAAAGGCACAGCCGGGTGCCAAGCAGAATACTAGCAGGAGGCAGAGGGACATTCTGAAGTGTCGGGCAGACAAGAATGCCCTCAGAAAACGGTTCAAAGCCGCTACAGGCAGCGAACGGGAGGGTCTGTACGAAGTTTGGTTGCATTTAAAGAACAAACACAGTGCCCTCTGTCGCGCCGAGCGTTTCCGTAACAACAGACGCAGAACCAAAAGGGAGCGAGAGAAATTCTTTAGGGACCCGTATCAGTTTGCCCGAGGTCTATTCGAGCAACCGAAGTCTGGGACTCTGGTTGTCAGTCAGGAAGAACTTGAGCTACATCTACGCAAGATGTACTCTGATAAAAAGAGGAGAGAGCCTCTCGATGACAATCCAGAGATCCTTAGCGGTCTTAAACAGCCTTCGGTGCCGAAGGTACCATTTAAAATGGTACCTCCCCTTTGGTCTGAGGTTGAGGACGTTGTGAAAAAGGCCAGCGGCAAGTCTGCCCAGGTCCGAACGGTGTTCCGTAACGTTTTTTACAAGCGTTGCCCGAAAATCCTAAAAAATGCTTCACGTCTTGTTGAGACAAGCGTGGATCCGCAATCACATATGTCCTGAGTGGTCAAAGGCAAATGGGGTCTACATTCCCAAAGAGCAGGACTCGAAGAGTCTTTCCCAATTCAGGCCCATCTCGCTGTTGAATGTCGAGGGTAAGATATTCTTCTCGGTCATGGCTCGCCGCGCTCACACAGTATCTGATGACTAACAAGTACATAGATACGAGTGTTCAGAAGGGTGGCATTCCAGGCGTTCCTGGGTGCCTTGAACACGCGACCATGATTTGGGAGGCTATCCAGAGAGCCAAGCATGAGAGAACACAATTGCACGTAATATGGTTAGACTTAGCCAACGCCTACGGGGCAGTCCCCCATAGGCTACTGTGGCGAGCCCTTCGCATGTTTCACGTACCGACACAGATCAGTCAAATGATCGAGCAATATTTCTCCAAGTTCGCTTTGCGCTTCTCTACCTCGACGTTTACCACGAGGTGGACTGAGTTGCAGATTGGGATAGCTATGGGCTGTACGATCTCACCTATACTGTTTGTTATGGCAATGCAGATCATGTTAGACGGGGCGGCCGGCTACGGACAGGGCCTTCAAATAGGGGACCACTGGTTGCCGCCACTACGCGCATTTATGGATGACACGACTATAATAACGGGCAGCGAGGAGTCTGCCCGCACGATCCTGAAAAGATTGGACGCGGTGGTCCAATGGAGCGGTATGCAGTTCAAACCGCAGAAGTCGAGGAGTCTGTCAATCCATAAGGGCAAGGTGTCGGCAATCAGTTTTACGGTGGCAAGGAACAAGATCCCTACGGTTCTGGAGGAACCGGTGAAGAGTCTCGGTCGCGTTTACGATTCGAAGTTATCTGATAGATCGGAGGTCCGGCGAAAACACGAGGCACTGGCTACAGGCCTGCTCGCGATCGAGCGATGCAGGCTGATCAGAAAATTCAAGGTATGGTGTCTCCAATTCATGTTGATTCCAAAGCTCCTATGGCCACTGTTAGTCTACGAGGTGACGATGACTGCAGTGGAAGCCATGGAGAAAAAAATCAACACAGCCTTGAGAAAGTGGATTGGTTCACCACCTTGTCTGACCGACGTGGCTCTGTATTGCAAACGGGCTAAGCTGGTACTTCCGTTCAAGTCAATAACCGAAGAGTTTAAAGTCGGCAAGGTAAGACTCGCCATGCTTTTGCGCGAGTCTTCAGACCCAAATGTCATCGCTGTCCAGCCCGCTCTAAAGACTGGAACCAAGTGGAGAGTCCTCGATGCGATAGAATCTGCCCAGAATGCACTAAAATTGAGAGAGATAATGGGTTACACACAAACCGACCGTCGAGGCCTAGGGCACGGGAAGGTCAATTGGTGGTCAAAGGCCTCAGCCAAAGAGCGCCGAGACATGGTAATACAAACGGTGAGGGACAACGAAAACGAGGTTCGGGTCCAGAAAGCAGCCCAGCAGTCGCAGCAGGGCCATTGGGTCAGCCTGGAGAGCGCATTGCCAAGAATACTCACATGGGGTGAGATCTGGCGGATGACCCCGCTGCGACTGAGCTTTATCGTTCGTTCGGCGTACGATGTATTACCGTCCGGTGTTAACATGGTTAAATGGTCTGCGACCAACGATCCGACTTGCCCGTTGTGCAAATCAAAGCAAACTCTTGAGCACGTCCTGTCCGCGTGCAGGAAAGCTCTAGGTCAAGGCCGATATACCTGGCGCCACAACAAGGTGCTAAAAGAGTTAGCAGCCGTTGTCGACCAGGCTAGAATGAGGGCTAATGCCAGAGCCAGTTCTAGTATCGTCCCCATTCGTTTCCTCAAGGCTGGGCAGGTTCCAAAAGGGAAGGTCAACCAAAACGCATTCGCTCCATCTGTTCTAGACTCTGCGAGGGACTGGTTACTGGCGGTTGATCTGCCAGGCCATGAACGGTACCCCGAGTTGATCCGTAAAACCGGCCTGCGACCGGACATCGTTCTCCATTCTGCGCAAAAACGGCAGCTCATCCTGATTGAGTTGACTGTCCCGTTTGAGTCGCGTATGGAGGAGAATCATTTGTACAAGCTCGAGAAGTACAGTGATTTAGCAGCCGGTTTGAGGAGAAACGAGGATTACACGGTACGGGTATTTGCCGTCGAAGTGGGAGCGAGAGGCCTCGTTTCCACTTTGCTCTACAATGTGGTGAAAGAACTAGGATTGCGCGGTAATGAACGGAAACGAACACTCAAAAAACTGGGAGAGGTAGCCGAAAGGGCCTCTAGCTGGCTTTGGACGCAGCGCAACAACGTAGGGGAAGGGCCTCGGTGAGCTGGTCCGGGTGTCTAGTGGAAAAGAGTTTCTCATCCCTTTGAAAGTCCATCGTGTCCGAATTGTCTGCCAGTGTTCCTCTGCCAACTGCTAATAAAAGTCCAACATGTGTCCGGTAAACCAAAGTAAGCTTGTCGCTCGGTCGTCCAGGCATGCTGACTGCTTTAATTAAGCTGCCGCAGCGGCTTCTTATCTCACAGTACCTCCTTCGAAACCACTAAGTCGTCTTGTCTCTGGCCGAAAGTCTAACACCATCCGGTAATTCCGTGCAGCAGGGAACCAGCCCTGAGCTTCATGAACTCAGGAGGGCCCACCTCCGAATGCGTCTAGGAATAGTGGGCCGAAACGCGTGTCGACGAGGATAATTTCTACTGACGACTGGTAGATCCCTGCTGTACTTGCTCCCTGTGAGTTTATTCCTATAGTGACACCCTGGGTAGGAAAGTGCACGAGGCGGGAAAGTTGCCGAGAGACCGTGTTTATTTCAGGCAGACAGTCAGGAAAGCAATGTTCTGTAAAGGAGAAACGCATCATACGTTCATAGGTTCCTACCTAAAAGCCTAAAGAGTGCATGATGGACCGATTTTATGTGTCTCTTTACTACCCCTTGGGCCTGTGTTGCTAAACCTTCTGGGATTCATCTGTAATGAGTGTTGACGTAACACCGTGTTGATGTATTTTAGATTTCATTCTTTTTCGGTAAGCAAATGTAGGCAGCTCTGGCACATTTTAAAGCATCCCCCCCCCCCCACCCAACAATGCTATAATATACACTATGTTTTAGACACTTTATGGTGGTTACCTGCACATTTTTTGTTCTATGAAAAGAAGTGCCTTGTTAAAGAAAGCCTAGACGAAAATATGCTCCCACTTTTTTAATGTTAAAATTGAAACAGTACAGTTTCAACTAAAATCCTAGGGGATTGAATTGCCCAAACAGTTTTATTTATACCCTCCAGTTACGGCCCCTGGCCATTTATTTTGAGTCTAACAATCCTGTTGTCCAAAAAAAAACACCACATGACAGCTGCCTTTTCTGGGTTGATTACAGCACTCATCTCTGTACACCAGTCGATCACCTTATCTACTGTCGCCTGTAACTCTTCAGATTTTTTATTCCGATCTCTCCCCTTCCTATATACGAGAACATCATCTCCAAATATCAGTATTCTGCCAACTACAGGTGTTTCCATGAAGGCAATCTTGCTCGTAAAAACATTAAACAGTACAGGTGAAATTGCAGATCCTTGTGGCAGTCCTGGGGTTAAATACATGGTTCAGAGGTCCATGAACCCAGGCGGAGAGCTACCCGGCTAGTATAAAAACGGCTACTATCCAATTCACCAACCAAGGACAGACTCCCTTCTCCATAAGCGCTTTCATCAAGATACTGTATCTGAGTCTGTTTTAAGCGCCTTCTAAATCGAGTGACTCTGCTACCGTTTCCTGACTGTTCTGGAAGCCTTCGAAGGTATCAAAGGCAAAAGTGGCTGCATTTGACCATGTGTCCCTTCCCGGTCGGTAACTTCCAAAACCTCGTTGAAGGAGATTTATCTGTTTCAAATTTTTTTTTAGCTTACTGGCCACTATCTTCTCCAGCACTTTACCAAAGGTGTTTTGTAGGGTTGTGATAATAAAGCCGCTGAGTGTTGAATGATTATTGCCAGGTTTAGGAAGTGGAATCAGGTAGCTGTGCATCCACTCTTCTGGGACTGAAACTGTCCTAATACTCTGGTTGAAGCAAGCAGTCGTCTCTAACGTCTGCATCACTCATGTTTTTCATGTGGGAATATCTAACCCCGTCGGGCACGGGTGCAGTGTCTTTCGCCCTTTTCAGAACACGTTTTACATCTTCCACCTGTATGATGTCTTCATAATGTTTGTTCTTTAAGATGGCTGCCAGATCTTCTCTAACTCTGTTATCTCCATCATCGTAGTCTGTCTGTGAAATGAACCTCTTCAGGAAAGCCTCCCTTTCTCTTTGTCTGTGGTTAATAGCATACCGCCATCTCAGGTCATTGTGATCTATGTAAACATCCATAGAATCACTGTGTACATGAGCGCTAAATCGTTCATTCGAATTTACCTATGCACTTTTGTTCATTCGTATTTAATCTTTTCGGTAAATCGTTTAACGGAACCGCACGGTCTAATAGTTGCGCGACACTGAAACAACACTAAATAAATAAACTATATCTTCTTTTCAATGTTTGTTATTTTAGAGCGATTGCCTACCTGAGTTTGTAGTGGTTGTTCACATGTGAATAATACATCAAAATACACAGCTAGGAAGTCTATTTACCAGTCGTCTTCCTTGTTGAAACCCTACACCTAGATGGATAACACAATGCGATTATACAAGAGAAAACACATGTATCTGTCTGTCACATTGGAAATTCTGTTATTACTTTCACAAATTAGGATCATGTTACTCAGTAGTGTAGTAATCACATCCATCTAATACGCTGAAGGTCCTGGCTTCAATCATCAGCTGGAATTTATTTTTAAATATGTTTTCCAGTTTCGCTGTACTTGGGGCACTTTCCGCAATTGATGGCCCTTCTTCTTCTTCTTCTTCTTCCTCTTCTTCTTTTTCTTCTTCTTTTCTTCTTCTTCTTCTTCTTCTTCTTCTTCTTCTTCTTCTTCTTCTTCTTCTTCTTCTTCTTCTTCTTCTTCTTCTTCTTCTTCTTCTTCTTCTTCTTCTTCTTCTTCTTCTTCTTCTTTTTCTTCTTCTTTGCGTTCACCAGCTATAAACTCTGGCGGAAAGGTCTGGTTGTTCATCCACTTCTGGACTGCAGTCTGTTCCAGAACCTGAGTGTTGCATGTGCATCTGTTTTACAGATCTGACTCATTTGTATGCAAACTGCTGGCTCCTTGCTTCTCAGACATGCACTCCGACTTCGAAGGAAGCTCCCAATTAGTCGACTCTTTAGACATTTTGTGTGTGTAGGCAGTGGGTCTATTCTTGTGTTCCCTATAATAGGGCCCCGGAACCCACACACGGGGGGCAGGGGGGATGGTCCAAGTACTGAAATAAGTAAGTAACAAGAGGGTCACTACAATTACCTCTAATGACTAAACTGGGAACCGCGAAATTAGATTACAGTAGAAGATCTCACAACACTTAAAAACATATGCTATCACAAGATTTGGTTTAACCAGCAAGAGATTTAGTGTTAAATGCTATTTATTTTGAAATTAAACTGTTTATTGATTACTGGTTGCAACTAATTCAGTGGGATAATACACGTGAATGTCGAATGTTGAATTAACACATTACAGCACTCGGGACACTCCCATAAGTACTCTGTCCCCATTTTCAGCAGCAAGCGAAGAGTTTCAATTCTGATGGCACCGCAACTTTCTTATTGTAAATCCGTCTCGCCTTTCACTTGAGTGTTGAGCGTCGGCCACATCCATTGGTAACTCCTCGCTGCGCCATTCTCCCCAGATCGTAATGATCTATCTGTGCCTCCGTACTGTTGACTTGCTCCCAGAGGGCTCTCTCAATATCTAGCTTGTCATTCATCAATTCACCATCAAGTGGTGCAGAGCCGGCCAGTCTATCTCCCTGCTCATATCCCAACACACCGGCATCACCTGGAGAAAATATCTAAAGGATGCTTACTAGCCCAGGACCTCTGAAGTGATGCTTGCCACTTTGCACGAAGCATGCTTGACTCCACCTTTCTCAACATACTCTGTGAATCAGGTACAATACATAAGAAGCGAGACAAACTTGTGAAACCTATACCAGGTTTAAAATGTGGGCTTACGAACAATATACGGAACAACGCGAAGCACCACAGTAGACAGTAAAAATATCTTACTTATTTTGAAAAGCTTAAGAGACTTTTAAACCATCTGCTGGACCATAGATATTAGGAAGAAATAGAAACTATTAAGAAAAAAGTATAAATCATTTTGCTATAGAAACTCTGGCACAACATGCAGATATACAGCTGACTGAGTGATGTGTTAAGCTCTTGCACCAGAACAATGGATTAACTGACAATTCATTACTAGCAAAGTTCTGAAAGTCACAGGAATATTCTCTAAAAAGAACGGAATGAGTCAGAACAAAGAGCTCTTTCACTCTGTTCTCAGAAATCAACATCTCTCCAGTATTTAGACAAGTATGTTTACAGACGCCTTTGATAAAGAAGCTGCACAAAGAAAGCAGAGAAATGTACATTAGAAACACTGACTGCAACACAGTCCCCAATTCACTTTCGGCATGAGATGCTTGCAGCAACTTTAGAGCAGAAGTAGCAACCGACTTTGAAATGAGCAGTGTCCTAATACAGTTAAACTAAATAAAAAGCTGTCATATTCAAATCCGTAAAAACAGTCCCCCAAGCGATCTCACGCTCTAAACAGTACATCATCAACAATGAAATAATAATAATAATAATAATAATAATAATAATAATAATAATAATAATAATAATAATAATAATAAGGATAATAATAATAATAATAAATCAGAATGCTGTCCACTTGAACAGAACGTGATTTCCAGCAGTGATTTCCAGCTCACTATAGATCCGTAGAAACTGAAAGACAGAGCTAACGGACGCTACAAGAAACCTCACGCAGGCCCATCCGCTTCAGTTTTAATAGGCCAAAGACACTCTCACAACAATCTATGAAGTTGAATTAGATAGGGGCCTGCACAAATTACAGACCAGAGCATGTACGACAATCTATGAAGTTGAATTAGATAGGGGCCTGCACAAATTACAGACTAGATCATGTACGACAATCTATGAAGTTGAATTAGATAGAGGCATGCACACATTACAGACTAGATCATGTACGACAATCTATGAAGTTGAATAAGATAGAGGCATGCACACATTACAGACTAGATCATGTACGACAATCTATGAAGTTGAATTAGATAGAGGCATGCACACATTACAGACTAGATCATGTACGACAATCTATGAAGTTGAATTAGATAGAGGCATGCACACATTACAGACTAGATCATGTACGACAATCTATGAAGTTGAGAGGCATGCACACATTACAGACCAGAGCATGTACGACAATCTATGAAGTTGAATTGAATAGGGGCCTGCACAAATTACAGACTAGATCATGTACGCCAATCTATGAAGTTTAATTGAATAGGGGCCTGCACAAATTACAGACCAGATCATGTACGACAATCTATGAAGTTGAATTAGATAGAGGCATGCACACATTACAGACCAGAGCATGTACGACAATCTATGAAGTTGAACTAGATAGAGACCAGCACACATTACAGACCAGATCATATACGACAATCTATGAAGTTTAATTGAATAGGGGCCTGCAAAAATTACAGACCAGAGCATGGTGTGAGGCGCGGAAAGAATGACGATACAAAACACAATTGTCATTTTATCATTCTTTTTGTTTGATTAGGAACAGACTCAAAAACCTGATGAAAACTATCAACATTGATAGAAAGGAGACAGAGGAAACACAAAGAGATAAATACCGTTATGACTTTGTCACATGCATGGGGCAGTACAAGAGGACCACCTGATCTGTGATTTTGCTGATCGAGTAGGATGGCGAATGATGATAAACTATGCTTTTCAACGTAGCACGTGATAAAGATGATGTTAGTTCCAGGGAGAAAGGGAGTTACGGAAAGGAAAGGGTGGGGTGGGGGTGGGGCGTTAGCATATATGAAAAGGTGCCGGTGGACCCAATAAATTTGAGAAACTCTACTTTATATGATAGGCATTGTAAGTTAAAACGCTCCTGTTCTCTGCTTTTCTTCATCCGCGACGGGGTCGCTGACTCGCCGGTAGACGACTTCGTCGCCGGTTGGGACACTGTTTGGTTTGATCTACTTTGCTCTCATCAACACAGCATGAGTCCTTGTCAGGACTGCGTGCAATACTAAACCATTTTATATGGCACACATAAGCTAGTCACAATTATAACCTAACGCAGCCCCTTAGGGAATGCTGGTTGAACGTGACGATATGTTTTTTTCTCAAGCTATGTACCTACCTACCTCTGCTTTTCTCAAGGGCCCCGGGCAGCATGGCGGTGACCATATATAGCAAAGGACCCCTTTTTAAAAAAGGTAGTTGTGGATGGGGTATATGATGCTAGAAATATGTGTATAGAATAGGGCTGAACCGAATAGTGATTTTCACTATTCGGCCGAACACGAAAAGTGGGAATAACTATTCGGCCGAATACGAATAGTGTATCATCATCATCAGGTGCCTTGCCAACTGGCGTGGGCGATCATGCCTCTCCACAAGCTGCTATCTCCTGCAGTATGTTTCAGTTCGTGTGCTGACACACCTCCATGCCATGTAACAAGACTGTCACGAGTCTTCTATCGTTGCCTTCCTCTATCCCTCCTTCCACAGATCTTTCCAGTAGTCACCAAATGTTCCATTTTCCTTCTTCTCATAAAATGGCTGAAAAATGACGACTTTCTCCTTCTGATGTCTGTGATTAGTTGCCTCTTTCAAAACCATCGTTCGTTCGGCCGTTCGTTCGATGTAATTTAAACTCACCTTCATATTCTCGTTAGCAATATCTTCAAATTTGGGCGAAGACACCTTGAAAGAACGAAAAGTGCATGCTCTCTCCCCCCCCCCCTCTCTCTCTCTCTCACACACACACACACAAACAGACACACACACACGCAAACACACTGCGGTTGGCATTTTATGCAGTTTGTACCACGCAACCGGGTCGCAGTTTCCTCCGCTACGACAGACTTAGGCATCAGCAACTATTGTGTTAATGAGAGAGTTATTTCAGTTCATCACAGTGTATGCAGAAACGGGAGTAAGGTAACCACTATTCGTATTCGGTCCGACCGCAACTATTCGGCCAAATACCGAATAATTATTAGGTCCACTATTCGGCCCCGAAGCGAATACGAAGCGAATATTCGGTACAGCCCTAGTATAGAACTGTCAGATCTCAGAGGGTGATATAGTCAACATCATGTTAGTTACCGTTACTTCCCCAGTACATGGCCTGTTTCTTACTTAACGCTATGTCTTCCTGATAGCAAGGGCCAATTTTGAACAACAATCGATCTTAACGAGGATTCAAACTTAATACCTTCGTGCTGGCAGGCAAGCTACCGAGCTCCCACCTTATTATGTAGGTAGTGACTGGAAGAAGGATTTTACCTTTATATTTTCACGAGATATAGTGTTATCTGGTTTAATGCTTCCAGATTAGGAATGTATTCTTCTTCTTCTTCCTGGCGTTCACTAGCTGTTAATTTCGGCGAAATGTTTTGGTTGTTCGTCCACTGCTGGACTTCAGTCTTGTTCCATAATATGAGTTTTGTGAGCACACAGCTTTGACAGATCTGGGTTTTTTATGCATATTTTGGGCCTCTCTCATCTGAGGCAAATGAACTCCGACTTAAAAAAAAAAAAAAAAAATTAAAAAAAAAAAACACACACCTAAGTAGTCAACGTTTACGACACGATTGTTAGGTGACTGTAAGTCTCTTCTCCCCCCCCCCCCCCCAAACATCCCCCTTCGCCCCCGTCCCCACCCAATGGGACACTGGAACCCAGAAGACGGAGAATGTTATTAAATCGTTACTTTCTAAGAAGTTATCCTGAATCACAATAAATGTTTGGGTCTAAGAAGTTATAATGCCATTGTAAGGCAGCGGGAGTTGAAGTACAAATCGGAACAAATTGGTTACTGTAAGAACTGAAAGAAGTTAGATGCATTTTTCACATTAATTGATAGGTTGGCATGTATTGATTCGCACCTATAGAAATAAGTAGAACACTCTCGCCATAGTCATAGAAATATATCGAGAGATAGGAAAACACTCTCATCATGCACACATAAATAAATAAAAAGATAGGAGAACACTCTTACCTTACCCACAGAAATAAATAGAGAGATAGGAGAACACTCTTACCGTACCCACAGAAATAAATAGAGAGACAGGAGAACACTCTTACCGTACCCATAGAAATAAACAGAGAGACAGGAGAACACTCTTACCGTACCCATAGAAATAAGTAGAGAGACAGGAGAACACTCTTACCGTACCCACAGAAATAAATAGAGAGACAGGAGAACACTCTTACCGTACCTATAGAAATAAGTAGAGAGACAGGAGAACACTCTTACCGTACCCACAGAAATAAATAGAGAGACAGGAAAACACTCTTACCGTACCCATAGAAATAAATAGAGAGACAGGAGAACACTCTTACCGTACCCATAGAAATAAATAGAGAGACAGGAGAACACTCTTACCGTACCCATAGAAATAAGTAGAGAGACAGGAGAACACTCTTACCGTACCCATAGAAATAAACAGAGAGACAGGAGAACACTCTTACCGTACCCACAGAAATAAACAGAGAGACAGGAGAACACTCTTACCGTACCCATAGAAATAAACAGAGAGACAGGGGAACACTCTTACCGTACCCACAGAAATAAACAGAGAGACAGGAGAACACTCTTACCGCACCCATAGAAATAAACAGAGAGACAGGAGAACACTCTTACCGTACCCACAGAAATAAACAGAGAGACAGGAGAACACTCTTACCGTACCCATAGAAATAAATAGAGAGACAGGAGAACACTCTTACCGTACCCATAGAAATAAACAGAGAGACAGGAGAACACTCTTACCGTACCCATAGAAATAAACAGAGAGACAGGAGAACACTCTTACCGTACCCACAGAAATAAACAGAGAGACAGGGGAATACTCTTACCGTACCCACAGAAATAAATAGAGAGACAGGAGAACACTCTTACCGTACCCATAGAAATAAACAGAGAGACAGGGGAACACTCTTATCGTACCCATAGAAATAAATAGAGAGACAGGAGAACACTCTTACCGTACCCATAGAAATAAACAGAGAGACAGGAGAACACTCTTACCGTACCCATAGAAATAAACAGAGAGACAGGGGAACACTCTTACCGTACCCACAGAAATAAACAGAGAGACAGGGGAACACTCTTACCGTACCCATAGAAATAACTAGAGAGACAGGGGAACACTCTTACCGTACCCACAGAAATAAATAGAGAGACAGGGGAACACTCTCACTAAACCCATAGAAATAAGTAGAGAGACAGGAGAACACTCTTACCGTACCCATAGAAATAAATAGAGAGACAGGAGAACACTCTTACCGTACCCACAGAAATAAACAGAGAGACAGGAGAACACTCTTACCGTACCCACAGAAATAAACAGAGAGACAGGAGAACACTCTTACCGTACCCATAGAAATAAGTAGAGAGACAGGAGAACACTCTTACCGTACCCATAGAAATAAACAGAGAGACAGGAGAACACTCTTACCGTACCCATAGAAATAAGTAGAGAGATAGAAGAAAACTCTCACCAAACCCATAGAAATATAAAGAGAGATAGGAGAACAATTCTCCAGCCCTATGCGCTTTCATAAAATATAATCAATTAATATTATAGGTCTTGTATCCACATTCGCAGAGGTCGGCATATGACTCGTTTTCCAGAGATTGTACTCCATCATTGTTTTTTGTTTTTTTTCTCGCAGGTGAACAACACGTCAAGGCCAGAATACCCCAGCATTCGGGAAAGAATGCTGTTTATAAGCCAGTTCTCCCCGACGTTTAGATCATTTAGAATGTTGAATTATTTTCCCTTCTTTTTCGTCCAATTTATTCTAAATGGCGGAATAAGCTGCGGCTATCCCTATGCAGTTTTGATAAATTTTGTTTTTAGGGGATTTCCATCAAATTATTGTTTAAACAAGGATGATCGAACGACAGGCCCAGCAAACTGGTAGGGGATTTGTTTGTTCAAGCACCATTGCTCAAGATTTATGGTGTATTTTGAAGAAAAAGCGCGATTACACCAGCGCTTCAAACCGCCACACACAAGACAGAGTCATGAAAGAAACACCGGCCAAGATAGACAGATCCGGCACGACAGTTTTTAAGATGGCTACATGGAACATTTGTAGTATGGGGGATAAAGTAGCTGTATTGTTTTAATTTATGATTAAGAGTAAAATCAAAGTTTTGGGAATTGCTGATATCACATGAAAAGCTCAAGGCGTCCAGAAAATTCATAAGAACTTTGTTCTGATTTGGAAAGGGACTCAACCACAAGAAACTAACAAACATGGAGTGGGTTTTATCATTGCTCCAGAAACAGCAAAATATTTACTAGATTCAGAATTCGTGTCAGAGAGAATCATAAGTATCAGACTGGCTGCAGGTAAAAGAAGAGTATCGTATATTCAAGTATATGCTCCTTCTAACGACACTTACACTGAAGAAGAAAGAACGGAATTTTTTGACCAACTTAGTGAAACCATCAGTAAAGTTACAGACACTGATGGCTTGTATGTGATGGGAGATTTCAACGGACATGTGGGAGAACGTCGACCTCCATGGTCCACATATATGGGACCATTCAGTGACAAAGAAAATAAATGTAACAACAATGGAGAACAATTACTTAATGTATGTGCAGAGCATGAACTAATTATCAGCAACACGCTATACCAACATTAGAGAAGCAAGATATTGACCTGGTATAAATTGAATAATATTAACCAAGCATCACAGATAGATTTTATTCTCACAAAAAAGAGCGACAGATGGAGAATAAAGAACTCTAGGGTCATCCCAAATGCAGTAATAGACTCTGACCATAGACCTGTAGTACTTTGGCTCTATAAACCATCAAGAATTTGCACTGATAAAACACCACAGCTAATGGATCAGATAGCCATAGAGAAACTAAAAGACAAAGATGTGGCAATTCAAGTTGAGGAAACAGTTAAAAACACCTTCAGTACTCTAGAGAGAGGAAATGACATAGAAGAAGAGTGGCACATTTTTAAAACCTGCATCCTGAATATAATGACAGAAAAGTGCGGACTCCGAAAGCCAAGAAGGCACATGAATCAAACAGCATGGTGGAATGAAGAAGTTAAAATTTCTATCAAAGAAAAGAAGAAATATTTTCATCAGTGGCAAAAGTCCACATTAGATGAGGACTACATCAAGTATAGAAAAGCAAGAGCAAAGAGCAAGAGGAAAGTAAATTCAGCGAAATCAGAATCATGGGCAAACTACGGAGAACAATTAGCAAGGCTATGCACTGATTCACCAGGTCAGTTCTACCGAAGCATCAAGGCTATTAGACTGAGAGAAGAGAAATTTAACCCATCAAAGATCATAAACAGCAAGGCTAAAAAAAAACACTCACCAAATCCCAATATGTTAAAAGAAGATGGCAAGAATATTTTTCTGAATTACTGAATAGTGGACCACAAGAACCAGTGTCTAATGAAATAAAATTTGGACAAGAACAAGAACCTAATATATTAGAATCTGAAGTTGAAAAGATCATAGAGCAAAGCAAAAGAAACAAAGCGGCCGGAACAGATGGTATTACAACAGACATAATACTTGCATGTAAGGCAACAGCAGTAAAATGGCTGACAAGAATATTCAATATGACCTGGGAGGAAATGGAAGTTCCCGTTGACTGGCAGAGAGCAATTATAGTTCCTATATGGAAGAAGAAAGGTGATAAACGAGATTGTGAAACATACAGAGGTATCTCTTTACAAAGCCATGTAGGAAAGATGTTTGCAAAAATATTAGAACGAAGAGCGAGGGTGATATTAGAACCTCAATTAAGTAACAACCAGTTTGGATTTAGAAAAGGAAAGAGCTGCACTGATGCAATATTTACTCTTCGGCAAATTTGTGAACAGACAATCGAATATAATAAACACCAGAATCTTATATTCATTGATCAAGAGAAGGCTTTTGACAGGGTTAACAGAAATAAACTATGGAACATTCTTGAAGAATATGGTGTACCGGGTCAATTATTGGGAAACATAATGGCTCTTTATTAAAACAGCCAGAGCGCTGTAAGAACAACGGAAGGTATGACAGACTGGTTCCCCATTACATCAGGAGTACGACAAGGATGTGTCCCATCACCTCTACTCTTCATCACATATATGGATAAAATTGCACAGGAGTCAAACCAAAACACAGATATTATAAATGAACTACTCTTTGCAGATGACCAATGTTTGTTACAAGAAGAAGAACAAAAACTACATCAACATGTTGATTCATTGATCACTAACTGTACAAAATTTGACATGAAAATAAACACCTCAAAAATTGAAGTAATGACCATAGGAAAGAAACACAGTAATGTAAACATAAAGATCAATGACATACAATTAGAACAAGTTCAAGAATTCAAGTACTTAGGATGCAAATTTACAGAAGATGGAAGACTCGATAAAGAGATACAGGCTAGAGTTCAAAAAGCCAATGCAGTCAACTACCAATTGGCCCCACTTCTTCGTCATCCAAAGATCTCGTTACCAGCCAAACAACGGATGATCAACAGCATTTTCATCCCTACGTTATGTTATCAATGCCAAACGTGGACAATGAACAAATCACATTTGCAAAAAATAGCTACGTGTAAAATGCGATGTCTCCAAAGAGTCACCAACAATACACGAAGAGACAGAGTCACAAACGTCAGCATTAGAGACAAAGTTGGAACAAGAGCATGCATGAAACATATTGAAAGACAGAGAATGAAGTGGTTTGGCCATTTAGTAAGAATGCAACCGGATGAGATTGCCTATAAGGCCTTTTACAGGAGAACATCGGGAAGAAAGGCCAGAGGAAGACCCAGGAAAAAAATGGATAGATGGAGTAGCTGAATACGGCCAGAAGATCCAGAAAACTGTCACTCAAATCACGCGAGAGGCACAAAACAAATATTTTAAACCACGACACTGGGCTGCAACCCGGTAAAAGTGAAGAAGACAATAGATAGATTATTCTAAAAAATATTTTCCTGTAATATTTCAGTTCAAAAGTTCAGACTGTATACACTTTCAAGTTTAGAGTGTAGACAACATAACAATCAAAAGACATAGTTCCCATACTGGGAATCGAACCTATCATCTCAAATGACAACAGCTTTTATTAATTAACATATTAACTGAAAGCTAACACCAACATACTCACGGTGCGTTGTTTAATACTCAATATGCTAGCATCGGATTTCAGGTAAACATCTCATTATCTGCTATTCAACAAAGGAAAGATGTCAACAAACACAAAATCTCCTGATGTCACTGCAATTCGCCTCCGTCGTTTAAATTATCCTATTACACAAGCACAGATCAAATGAACTAACATCAAACAGACATCGTTTGATTCTGCTCAATGTAATTTATTTTATTAGCAAAAGACAAATTCAATTAATGAACGACCGTTACAAATGTAGCGTTGTGACTACTGTTTGCTACAACTGAAAAACAATGCTATAAACACGGAAATATACATCGCGTTCGAAAGGTAACAATGTATCTGCTATCTAAAATTAATTATACACCAAAAGTAACTGAATAAAACAAATACACGAGACGTGGTAATTTGAAAATCTTTCGAAATGGTATGTGACACAGGTTCAGTACATACGTCACACATACATGTATGTATGTACGAATGTATGTATGTATGTATGTATGTATGTATGTATGTATGTATGTATGTATGTATGTATGTATGTATGTATGTATGTATGTATGTATGTATGTATGTATGTATGTATGTATGTATGTATGTATGTATGTATGTATGTATGTATGTATGTATGTATGTATGTATGTATGTATGTATGTATGTATGTATGTAGGTAGGTAGGTAGGTAGGTAGGTAGGTAGGTAGGTAGGTAGGTAGGTAGGTAGGTAGGTAGGTAGGTAGGTAGGTAGGTAGGTAGGTAGGTAGGTAGGTAGGTAGGTAGGTAGGTAGTATGTATGTATGTATGTATGTATGTATGTATGTATGTATGTATGTATGTATGTATGTATGTGTGTGTGTGTGTGTGTGTGTATGTATGTGTGTGTGTGTGTGTGTGTGTATGTATGGATGGATGGATGGATGGATGGATGGATGGATGGATGGATGGATGGATGGATGGATGGATGTATGGATGGATGTATGGATGGATGGATGGATGTATGTGCGTATGTATGGATGGATGGATAGATGGATGGATGTGTGTATGTATGTATGTATGTATGTATGTATGTATGTATGTATGTATGTATGTATGTATGTATGTATGTATGTATGTATGTATGTATGTATGTATGTGTGTGTGTGTGTGTGTGTGTGTGTGTGTGTATGTATGTATGTATGTATGTATGTATGTATGTATGTATGTATGTATGTATGTATGTATGTATGTATGTATGTATGTATGTATGTATGTATGTATGTATGTATGTATGTATGTGTGTGTGTGTGTATGTATGTATGTATGTATGTATGTATGTATGTATGTGTGTATGTATGTGTGTGTATGTATGTCTGTGTATGTATGTGTGTGGTGTGTGTATGTGTGTGTGTGCGTGTGTGCGTGCGTGTGTGTGCGTGCGTGCGTGCGTGTGTGTGCGTGCGTGCGTTCGTGCGTGCAATACTGTATATTTTTACGAAGGTTGTGGCAATCAAAGATTTAATTAAACTATGGAATTCTGTGACGGTATGAAGTACTTGAGTTACAAATATGAAGTACTGTTCTGGAGACTGAAAACGAGGAAATAACACTGCTTTGCAAAAACAATATTGCACTATCTGTCTTTCAGTCTCTCTGTTTGTCTGTTTCACTGTCTGTCTTTTGTGCCTTAGTGACCTTTGTTAGGGTGGTCTTTTTCAAAACAGCGATTTTAGTTGTAACTTCGACCGGGGCATTTCCGCCATCTTCAACTGCCAATGGATTTCAGAATTTAGTGATGCTCTTCACTCTTGCACTAGTTTTTAGCACTACAAGATTGTATCACTTGGAACTCTTCAATCATATAACTGTATTCATTGCCTGCTGATAACGGCGTTTCCGCAAATAATGCTATCACCAAATTATTGAACACAACGATGGAAACTCGTGAGCATGTCGAGACCTCTCAAGAGTGCTTCTAAATCAGGCGAATATTTGCAGTGACTGGTCGTCTTTTAGCAGGCAGACTTCAATGTCAGATATTGTAACAGTAGATATTGTAACTATAGCTTGTTTTTTCGGCAGTTTTGCCTAGTCCGCTAGCTTAAAATAGGTTTAATTAACAGTGCAAAACTGCACAGTGAAACTGCACTCTAAAAGACAAATATAAAAATGAAATTGAGCAAATGTTAGGCCATCGAAAAATGGCAAATGTGATCCTCTTTTAACTACAGTGAAAAGGCGGAAAATGCAATGGTATGAATGTGTAATACAAATAGTAGAAGGAAAGAGGAGAACAAGCAGAAAAGAAAGACTGAATACACAAATTGACTGTTTGCACAGGTCTTAGACACATAACCGCGTAGTCCATCGCACTTGACTGGCTAATTAGTCAACGGCGACTGGTGACCCTTCGATACACAGTGTTGGAAGATGATGATGATAATAATGAGATTCCATCGAATAAACAATTCATGCGTTTAATTGTTTGTCCACCGTCAGTATATTGTTCTTACTTTCTTCTACCTTGCAGATGTTTGTTACACTAAATCATTCTAACCTATTGTCCCGTAATGATATATTTTAACCTCTTTTGACCTCTTTAGACACCTGTGAAATAGTCGTTCGACCCCTCCAAAGGGTTGGCGACCCACAGGTTAAGAGCCACTGACATACAGGGACCTTGGCGACTGCACTAGCCATACGGCATTAAATCCACGTGCTTAAAACCCCCCCTGCCCTCTACCGCTCCATAAAAGCGATATAAACAGCCAATAAACATAGACAGTCAGTCAGTTAGTCAACAGGTCACGCTTTCTCATGTCAAACAGTTCACGCCATTAACCCCTCCTTACATTATTCCCAGGCGAACAGCGGCTGACATACTGAGGCTCCATAATATTCATAGTCTTACTATTCCTATAAATCCTTATAGCACATAACAAGGACACATTATTTACAGAGTAAGGAAAAACAGCGTATACACAGAAATCGCCCGGCTGTGAAATGTACGACATTTGTGTCTTTGAATAACAATGTGTTGCCTGGAGTTTTTAAAATATCAACCTGTATAAACATTTTGATACTAAATTTATTCAGACATGAAGAGATGCATACAAGTTACATGTGATGTGTGAAGTTACTACAGGTGCTCACAGTGGTTCCCATTAGCCTCCAGACACTTTTCATAACCGAATACAACACATGGCTACCGTAATTAGATCCAAAAATGGCGGAATATTTCACGTAATGATAAAGTTTTTAAACAAGTAGTTTCCCTGCTCGCTAGCGTAGTTGGCTAAACCGGATTGCGCGGATTATTTTTTGAAAAGCATTCACTGCTCTATGTCAATGGCAGCCATATTCCAAAGTGCACTTAGTCCTTTTTGGCATCTTGTCACAACACTCTCCACATGATCTTTAAAGGACAGGCTCCTGTCAAATGTAACTCCCAGATACTTTAGTTTGCTCTCTCTCTGTTGATGTTTTTACCGTCTATCTTGAGACTTGGGTTATTAGCTTTAACGATCCTCTTGTATACCACAAAACAGATGCCTATCCGGGTGGACGACAACCCTCATTTTTGTACACCACTCAGTCACTTTGTCTACTGTCGCTTGTAGCTCCTGAGCTGTATACCCCCCCCCCCCCCCCCCCCCCGCCTGTCGGTCGGCTCTGTGTCTAAGTGGATGCAAACGCTTCGTAGTGTTTTTAGGCTTGCCATCTTGATGGTATACACGTTAAAGAGCACAGGTGACATAGCGGATCCCTGTGGCAGTCCTGAAGCCAAACTGCATGGTTCTGAGGTCCATGAGGCCAGTCGGAGAGCCACCTGACGTGAATACAGGACAGCTGCAACCCAATTCACCAGCCATGGACTGCCCTCCTTCTTCTTCAGTGCATTCATCAAGATGTCGTATCTTACTCTGTTATAAGCATCCTCGAGATCCAGGGCTACCGCCATAATTTCCTGTCTGTTCTGGAACCTTTCATCGATGCCAAAAATAAAAGAGGTCTCATTTGCCCATGTGTCCTTTCCTGGCATGTAGCTCCCCGGACAACTTGGGAGAAACTAACTTCTTTCAAAAAATTTTTGCAGCTTTGCAGCAACTATCTTCTCCAAGACCTTCCTAAATGTGTGTTGTAAGAAAATGCATAAGGCAGCCGCTAGATGTGCTAACACCGAAGTCGTCGCCACCATAACTTTCTTTCATTATTGATAGAATAGTCAGTTACGATAAGCTGGTCATGCACACGGAATATTATTGCCAGAACACCGGCTGGTCACCCGCCATTTTCTAAATATCACGACACAAACTACTGAGGGTACAGATAAAAGGCACTGTATATAATCAATACAGCTCACAGTGTTCAGCCGAGCACTTAATCGGTATCTTAGGCAACACAGTCATGCATAAAAAACTACAGTCGTGAAATTCTTAATGAAAGCACGTGATCTAATTCTTATGGCGTATTAATAAGAAGATGTGCACTGGTTTTAATCAGTTTCGAAGCTCTCACACAAGGACATGAAATGTAATGGCCAGGTTTGATTGTTAGCTGTACCATTCACACTATAGCGAACACGGAGCTGATTGAAAAGATTATTGACTAGTTCAGCATAAGTAATGACATGACCAGTTTATCACAAGGTGTTAGTTAGATCGAATGAGGGGGAACACAATGGAATCTGTCCGTTAATACTGTCTATTAGAATGAGATGTAGTATCACAGTTGAGGTTCTTCTTTACATTCCTTTCGGACAAAATGGCATATCCTCATGCGTCCATACATACATAATGCATGCAAACATAATACACAATACATAACACACACACACACAGACACGCAGGCACGCGCCAGCGCGCACGCACAAAGACAGTCAGACAGTCAGACAGTCAGACAGACAGACAGACAGACAGACAGACAGACAGACAGACAGACAGACAGACAGACAGACAGACAGACAGACAGACAGACAGACAGACAGACAGACAGACAGACAGTTACACATATTTAGCCTATATTTCACTGAATTGTACCATGACTGCTTTGGGTCGTGATATTTGCGAAATGTTCCTACTGTGTTTTTCACTGCTGTATCATATGTAACGCATCAGTTCTGCCACCTAACAAACAATAGTCATCTAGATTATAGATAAATTAGCCGACGAGAGACAGATCAAAGAATATTTGGATGCTAAGTGCAGGCAGGTCTAACACATAATTGGGATTCCGAGACATAAATGAGCAATCTTGCTCCAAGTTTCTACAGAGTTTCCACACAGCCATCAGATTTGACAGCATTGCCATGGTTTGAAAATTCTGCACGGATTACGCCCTGGCAAATAGGCATTTCTTTAACATAATATCCCCGGTAAGTTTTGGGATTTTTTCACATAGACTTGGACTTCTAGTAATTCCCCCTGGTCTCTGGGTAGTGAGGTCGAACGCCCGTGTGGATTGTTACGCACGTAAAAATTCCCTTGGCAGTTGGAAATCGAAAAGAGTAGCCTCACGGCTGCACTCAAAGTATTACAGGATCCTCCCTGGTGCTACAGAGCCTGTGCACTGTGATGAGCTTCTTCACACACAGACTTGAGTTAGAAGAAGAGAGGTTACTACCCGTGTGCCATGACGTTGATCCGTTGTTCAAATCTCAAACCTCAATGGTCAACAGTTCTTGGACAGGCAAAAAAAGTAACCCGGATATTTCGAAAGAGACAAGGTCCTGAAGACAACTTATTGCACACACACAAAAAAGGGGGGGGGGGGAAACAATTAGAACATGTTGTGACAGCTGGAAGATTTATGAAGAGAGATAAAGGAAGACAACGCGAGGATATTCTATGCATTTTTCTTTGGGTTTGTACGTGGCATGGAAGGGTGTCAGCACACCAAAGGATGCTTGCTGTTAGAGTTCGCAAGTTGTGGACGGGAAGATCGCCCACGCAAGTAGGAACGACGATTGATTGAAGTATAACTGAGATACCACAATATCTTGCATGATGTTGTTTCCACCAATGCTTTTTATTAGAAAGAGAATAAAGTAACGCAGACTTTTTCTTTAAGTTTACTGGTTGTAAACTCCGGCGGAAGGTTCAAGTTGTTCGGCAACTTGTACACATCAGTCTTCTTCGACAATCTCAGTTTTCGTGCACATCCGTTTTACAAATCTGCTTATCCGTACCTTATTTATAGACTGTTTGTTGTTCCTAGCCTCTCAGGGGGATGCACTCCGACTTCGAAAAAAAAAAAATCCATCCCTAATTAGTCGACTTTTACGACTTGCTTGACAGGGGAGCATTGGGGAGCCTCCCCCCCCCCCCTTTTTTTCCAATTAAAAAAAAACTGGATCCCGTAACATACACGGGGAAGTAAAGTAGAGAAACGAATGATAGAGAGGATTTTAAGTTTCAGAGAGCTTAAAAGCTAGGCCGAAACACAATCTTAATTGTTGAAATGTTTTCCGTGTTCCGGAGGTAAAGGATCCGATCAAAGACAGACTCATCACTATAGCACATACACAGGCTATTGATGGAGGGGGTAACATGCAAACATTCTTGTCGAAATTTACTGAACTGACGTAAAAGTAGAAACATTATTCAGTAATAATAATTAGTAAAGATTCCTTTCCACGCTTTATGCGCATCGGGAAAATGGGAAGAGCACCCATATTTTTAATATCGGCACTAGGTGAGTAGTGTGGTCAGCATTACGCCGGTCGTCTTTACATCTCCAGAGTATACTTCCTGGTACCCATTTTAGGCTGGGTCCACCTGCGACGAACCCATACCATGATTAAAACCAACGCAGACAGCAGTCGGTTTCGATTGCGGTAAGTCGGACTCGCAACGCCTAAGCTACGGACAACGCAATAATAATAATAATAATAATAATAATAATAATAATAATAAAATAATAATAATAATAATAATAATAATAATAATAATAATAATAATAATAAACTGAAAACCGCACACAAACGTCGTATAGATAACGTGCAACAAAAGAACATAAAATGTTACTACCAGCCAAGATAATTGCAGACTAACCTGTCAAGCGAAATAATTGATTGGTGCTCTCCAATTATAGGCTGGTACGTGTAGCTTAGAGTGTGTGCGGTGCGCTTATTGATCACCCTTAACGAGTACAAACAATATGGATTACTACTGCTCCTGAAAAGCAAACTGTAAACAATACATCGTGAATAAATAAAGTAGGCTTCAGCATGTGCCACTTCTCTTTTGTATTTGCGAAGTTATGAAAAGGGGTTGTACTTTAAAAAAAAAAATTGTAATATTTACATTACTTTTATCCCCAAATTAATAACGCCGCAAAAAGATTATGTATTGAGTTTTGGTTGAGTACATTGTAATACGAGCAGCAGGAGCAGATCAACCCTGAGTTTTATGAACTCATGTGGGCCTACTCTCTGAAAATGTCTAGGAGCTCGTGGGCCGAAACATTTGTCGACTAGAGATCACTTCTACTGATGATTGGTAGACTCCTGCTGTACATGCTCCCCTGTGGAGTTTTTTCTTATTGTACGTGGCTAGCCCACTAGACGGCCAGGAAAGACTGGCGGACATCTATGGAAAGACTAGCTTCCCGGTATCGCCGGGGAAAAACTGACTTCTGGAGACAGATGTCGACTGTGGACTGGGCCGATCACCCCTAACACAGTATAATACCTCCAATTTCGAAACCACATAAAGAAATATGCCCTCAAGGTCCATCGAAAGAGTCCATCTAACTGATATTAACGGTAACGACCCTGCTAGCCCCCGGACTGAGATTTTTGCCCAAAGACCGGGTTGGTAATGTACATGTGGAAATAGCTTCAAAGGGTTGCATGGTCTGAGAACTCATGCCGAAAGAATGGAATGCAAGGTTGCGCCACGCAGTAAACGTTGTCGCATAACTACTACTCTCGTGGTAGTTACTGAGTCGCCAGGGAACGACGGAGAGGCTCATGACGTCGACTACGGAGGCGCACGTTTTGGTTTTTTCCTGAAGAAGTGCGCTCGTAGATCAGGTTTCCACCTGCGAGCGACAAGGTGTCGTGTTGCAAGCTGGAGCGTACACTAAGTGAGAAATTAAATCACGATTAAAAGAAAAAGTCGTTAAGTGATAAGCTTACACGGTTTAGTAATGTAATATACGAGCACTGTTCCCGCGAGCTCGGGACAGTCGAGGGCGTCAAGCAAAATAAAAGCAGGAGGCAGAGGGACAATCTGAAGTGCAGGGCAGACAAAAATGCACTCAGAAAACGGTTCAAAGCCGCTACAGGCAGCGAACGGGATGGGCTGCACGAAGTCTGGTTGCACCTGAGAGTCAGACACAGTTCCCTCTGTCGCCCTTAGCATTTCTGTAACAACAGGAGAAGAACCAAAAGGGAGCGAGATAAATTCTATATAGACCCGTTCCAGTTTGCACGAGGTCAATCCGAGCAACAGAAATCTGGGACTCTCGTGGTCGGTAAAGAGGAGCTTGAGTCACATCTACGCAATATGTACTCATATAGGAAAAGGATTGAGCTCCTCGATGACAACCCAAAGATCTTTAGCGGCCTGAAGCGGCCTGAGTTCCCAAAGGTACCTTTTAAAATGATATCCCCCTCTTGGTCTGAGGTCGAAGAAGTTGTGAAAAGAGATAGCGGCAAGTCCGCCCCAGGGCCTAATGGTGTTCCGTACGTCGTGTTTAAGCGCTGTCTGAAAATCCTCCGAATGCTTCATGGCTTTCTGAGGTAAGCATGGAGCCGACATCTCATATGTTCCGAATGGCAACGGGATAACGGGGTCTACATTCCCAAGAAGCGAGACTCCACGAGCTTGTCCCAATTCAGATCTATTTCGCTGTTGAATGTTGAGGGCAAAATATTCTTCTCGGTTATGGCTCGCAGGCTCACACAGTATCTTATGGCGAACAAATACATCGATACAAGTGTTCAGAAAGGTGGAATCCCGGGCGTCCCTGGGTGCCTTGAACACTCGACCATGATCTTGGAGTCTATTCAGAGAGCCAATGTAAAGAGAACCCAGTTGCACGTGATATGGTTGGACCTCGCCAATGCCTATGGGGCAATTACCCATAAGCTACTGTGGCAGGCTCTTCGCATGTTCCACGTACCGACACAGATCAACAAAATGATCGAGCAATATTTCTCAAAGTTCGCTTTGCGCTTCTCTACCCCGACGTTTACTAGGAGATAGACTGAGCTCCAGGTTGGGATAGCTATGGGATGTAAGATCTCGCCAATACTGTTCGCTATGGCCATGCAGGTCATGGTAGACGGGGCGGCCGGCTACGGACAGGGCCTTCAGAATAGAGAGCATCGGATGCCGCCACTACGAGCATTTATGGATGACACGACTATAATCACGGGCAGTGAGGAATCTGCCCGCACGATTCTAAAAAAATTGGACGATGTAGTCCAATGGAGCGGTGTGCGGTTCACACCGCGAAAGTCGAGGAGTCTGTTAATTCTGAAAGGTAGGGCGATCAGTTTCATGGTGGCAAGGAATCGGATCCCCACGGTTCTAGGGAAACCGGTGAAGAGCCTTTGCGATTCGAAGTTTGCTGATAGAGCGAAGGTCCGGCGAATACACGAGTCACTAGATACAGGCTGCTCGCGATCAAGCGTAGTAGGCTGATTGGAAAGTTTAAGGTCTGGTGTCTCCAATTTATGTTGATCCAAAGCTCTTCTGGTCGCTGCTAGTCTACCAAGTGACGATGACGGCTGTGGAGCGATGGAGCGTAAAATCAACACAGTCATGAGGAAATGGTTGGGAGCATCACCATGTCTGACTGACGTTGCTCAGTATTGTAAACATACGAAGCTGGTACTACCGGTAAAATCAATAACTGACGAGTTTAAAGTTGACAAAGTAAGACTCGCGATGATGTCGCGTGAGTCTTCAGACCCCACTGTCACTGCTGTCCAGACAGCTCTAAAGACAGGTGTCAAATGGAAATTCCTCGATGCGATTGAATCTGCCCAAAATGCACTGAAATTGAAAGAAGTAATGGGTTACACTCAAACCGACCGTGGAAGCCTATGGCAGGGGATAGTCAGTTGATGGTCCAAAGCCACAGCCATAGAGCGCCAAGACATGGTAATACAGCAGATGAGGGACACCAAAAACGAGGTTCGGGTCCAAAAAGTCACACAACAGTCGCAGCAAGGCCAGTTTATCGGCCTCTAGAGCGACTTGCCACGAGTACTCACATGGGGTAAGATTTGGCAAATAACCCCGTTGCGACTGAGCTTTATCATACGATCTGCCTACGATGTATTACCGTCCGGTGTCAACATGGTCGAGTGGAGGGCGACTAACGACCCGACATGCCCGCTATGGAGACCTAAGCAGACGCTCGAGCACGTATTGTCCGCCTGCAGAAAAGCCCTAGGTCAGGGTAGATATATTTGGCCATAAACAAGGTACTGAAAGAGTTAGCGGCCGGTGTGGACCAAACTAGGATCAGGGCCAATGCGAGGGCCAGTCCTATCGTCGCCCCCGTGCACTTCCTCAAGGCTGCGCAGATTTATAAAGGTAAATTCAACAAGGTTGCATACGCTCCATCGATGATTGACTGTGCGAGGGACTGGCTACTGGCGGTTAACCTGCCTGGTCACGAAAAGTACTTAGAGTTGATCCGAAAGACCGGCCTGCGACCCGACATAGTCCA
This sequence comes from Candidula unifasciata, assembly GCA_905116865.2. NCBI lineage: Eukaryota > Metazoa > Mollusca > Gastropoda > Stylommatophora > Geomitridae > Candidula > Candidula unifasciata. The sequence continues at coordinate 146,790 of CAJHNH020001363.1, read as the reverse complement.
CCACTCTATAGAGAAACGTCAGCTCATCCTGATCGAGCTGACCGTGCCGTATGAGTAGCCAGTGGACGAAAGCCACATGTACAAGATCGAGAAGTACAGTGACTTAGCGGCTGGTCTGAGGAGAGACGAAGCGTACACAGTAAGAATCTTTGCAACCGTGGTAGGCGCAAGAGGTCTCGTGTCTTCTTCTATGTACAATGTGATAAAACAACTGGGCTTGCGAGGAAATGAGCGCAAACGATCACTAAAACAACTGGGCGAGGCTGCAGAGATGGCTTCGGTCTGGCTCTGGACACAACGGAACGTTGTGGGGGACGGGCCTCGGTGAGCTGGTCCGGATGTCTAGTGGAAAAAAGTCTTATCCCTCAAAGTCCATCGTGTCCGAATTGTCTGCCGGTGTCCCTCTGCCATCTGCCAACAAAGTCTAACATGTGTCCGATAAACCAACCGTAAGCCTGCTACCCAATCGTCTAGGCATCCTAACAGCTCTAATTATGATACAGCAGTGACTATGTAACAAAAAACTTTGAATCTCACAATACCTTTTGTACAGTCACCAATTTCGTCTTGTCCCTGTTCGAGAACATCCGGTAATACGTGCAGCAGGTGCAGATCAACCCTGATTTTCATGAACTCACGTGGGCCCACTCTCTAAAAATGTTTAGTAGCTCGTGGGCCGAAACATTTGTCGACGAGAGATCACTTTTATTGATGATTGGTAGACTCCTGCTGAACATGCTCCCCTGTGGAGTTTCTTCTTACACTAGAATAAGGGAACCTTATTATTACTTGTAAGTACTTTGAGATTTTGGGGAAATCTGAAACTCACCTAACTAGGTTGTGATAAATGTTTGTTTTTGGTAGATAACGGGTAGGTAGTCAATGTTTCAAGTTCACTGTAAACGAGTTACCTATTGCTCTGTTCCTGCACCAGGGGGAAAAACAAACATGAAATGCCGCTACCTGTTCCATTGAAAACTAATGGGAGAAAACAAATCAGCCTATACACACGCAAGTGCACGCATAAGGCAGCGCTAGAGGTGTCAGCACTAACAGTCGCCATCAGAATGAAATTTGTCTTTGAGGAAAATAGACATTCACAAGTTGTCCATATACAGGAAAAAATTGGTGCATAAGCACGTAGTCTAGGGGTGATGTCAATGTGCCTGTGCTCCCAGTTTCCGCCGCCGCTGGAGACAGTAGCACTTATGGAAACATCCGTACTTATTGGCACTTATGATGAAGAACATTATTAAGAGAGGCAAACAGTGCTAGGAAAATGCGGGGTTGAACTCACGACTTCCTTTAACTGTTTTACTCTTCTGTAAACCAACACAGCAGAGTTTGAGAATCTTCTATAGTTTCCACTTTACAGTATCCGCCCGTCGATTTTTAATTCGATTTACATCACTTTATGTGCAATTTTAAAACTGCACCACACACACACCACACGGCAATAAAGGATGGCAACGAAGGAAACCCTTGTTACCGAAAGTAGAAATTCCGCTTATGAAGTCATGAAACACTAGGAAGGTTTTTACTCCAGGATGCTGGGGGCTGAACTCCAAGTCAGAAATCGAGAGAGTTGCATGCAATAGAGTGGAGTGGGGGAATCAAATGCGAGCGCTATGTTACGTCTATGGGCACACAAAAGATGATGATAAATGTAGCAATGACAGAGAACAAGTTCGGCGTACTAAACTTAATTTCCAGCACTCCACATTTAGGAAGGGGTGTACAATCCCAAGTTTCTAAAACCCACATCTTTTTTCATTAGTGTGCTCTAACTCAGCGGCTCTCAACCTATGGATCGCGACCCTTGGGTGGGGGAGGGGGTGGGGTCGAATAATCATTTCAATGGGTCGCCTAAGACCATCGGAAAACACATATTCACTGCAGTTATGAAGTAGAAACGAAAATAATGTTATGATTTGGGGTCGCCGTAACACGAGAAACTGTATTAAAGGGTCGCGGCGTTAGGAAGGTTGAGTACGACTGCTCTAGCTGAAGCGCATGCTATGACTCTGAACCGGTCCAAAAGCCAGAACCTTTTATTTGTATACATTAGGCGAAATATAATGTCTACGTGAGAAAATTATGGGCAATGGATATAGCAAACATCTATATATAGATAATATATTTTGTAATGTTAATCCCCTCTCCAACTCTCCGCCCCAACCCCCCGGGGAGCCATTATTTGAGAAATTTGTAATTTGATTGGAAAGCCCAAACACCATAACCAAATATATATATATATATAAAGTTTTAGATGCATAAACTGAACCCGTTTCACACATGTATTACAAAGTATTTTTCAAAGTTATTTAAGCTTGTAATATTATTACCACGTACGTTTCATACCTGTAGTTTTAATATGGGCTAACAGGTTATTCTAATCAGACCGATACTGGAAGTATCGGAATTGAAGCCTTGCTTGCTCTGGTTGCTAAAGATGACGACTTAGGGCTAATAGGGATGTTTTTTCTGATTCTCAGTGTCATCGATGGCCCATTGGCTCGCATGTAGACGACTTCGTCGCCGGTCGAGAAAGTATTTGGGTCTGTCTCCTTTTGATCGCACCAACACTGCAGGAGTCCTTTTCAGGGCTCTTGGTGGGGTGCCAGGCTAAGCCATTTTATATAACACACAAAACTTGACATAATTATAACCTAAAGCTCCCCTTCGGGAATGTTGGTTCATGACCTTGTTTAGATCTAAAGTAGGTGATGGCTGGTTGAACTTGACGACAGCAGCTACATCCTTCCTCAGTATACCAGCAGCTCTGAGTCACATGATAGAAAGAGGAAAAAGTTCATCATATTAAATATAATGAATTAATCAAGTAACAGAAAGTGTATTGATCGGCACTCATAGAAAGAAGTAGAAAGATAGAAGAACACACTAGACAACATAAAAATTCGAGAGCTATATTTACCGTGCCGGGAATTGAACCTTTCACCTCCAACCGGCTTTTGCGCCTAACCATGGATTCAAGTGCACTAAGAACATGGTCAACTAAATAGAATCACATTAGAGTCATGACTGTGAAGTTTCAGCGCACACTGACACTTAATAATTACGACGTTCGTTGTATTTTTGCTAGAAAGTTTTTTAAAAAAAAGGGAAATTTTGTTTTCTTTCAAGGAACATGGGACGTATGAGGCTAGGCATTTTCTTAAAGACCCAACGGTTTTAATGCGATGTGTTCAGCATCACCTCGGTCGCATTTACTTCCGAAGTTGTTTCCTGTTACTTATTTTAAGCTGCGTCAGCCCGCGAGTTATCAGTTGCAAAATATCAGAATAATTCTTGAAAAATATGACTTTTTATTTGTATGCTGTAAATATGGTGTTATTTTATACAATACGATTCTCAATGACAATGCAAAAAGAAAAAACAGTAGCTTGCTTCGAAGCTTCACAACGAAACAAAAACACAATGACGAAGTTTTGAGGATCAAAGAATAACTACACCGATAACTTAAAAAAAATATTGCACAAATAGAATAATCCGACACGTGTATGCGAACATGGCTTACATGTTTATCTCTCGAGACAAGTCGTCTGGGTGGTGCGGTAAAATCAGCACGGATGATTGTTTTTAAAGTTTAGCGAAAGCTAAAACACGTGCTGTTAACAATGAACCGGAAACAAAATCACTGCAGAAATAAAACCGTCACAGTGAGTGGAGTACAGTCGTAAACATATCGATCTGTGGAATCGTAAAAGTTATCAAAGATGGAACAATCGGTCGATAGGGTTCAACCCCTTGTGATTCAGTTAACTCACTATGTTCATTTTTGCATTATTTTGTTAATAATTTTCTTAGCTATTTATATCCTCAGTGTCGCTTGGTTGAATTATTAAATGTGTGTATTAAATAAGTAATCAATCAGTCAATCCAATCAATCAACCAGCATGTCCGTGCATAAGGTCGCTTTCTTCACGAAACGCCTGAAAGTCTTTCTCTTGTAGTTAGTTATCCCTTGCCTATCGGGCAGATATATTCTGACTTCCGAATTAGTCGACTCTTACGACATGCTTGTTGGGAAGGCAGGGGGTCTATTCTTGTTTCCTTTACAGTGGGGTCCTGGAACCGACACTGGGGAGGGACTAAAATGATAACAAAGATTGAATTTAGAACGTACTTTACTTGGATAGAAAGAGTTAATCCGCCTATACTATTACCGAAGACAGATGGAAGAAACACAGAAAGAATATCTAAACGTAGTATTTCTATTTACTCTCCCCCCCCCCCCTCTCTCTCTCTCTCTCTAACTAGGCATTACCAGATTTCAGACCCTCCAACGGCTAGTCTAGGAAGCGGAAATTGGATGTGGCCAGCAGTGAGAAGCAAAAGCAAACACATATTGATGCACCCTGGCACTCATGTGAGTAATTTATTATTGGCCGTAGGTTGATGGTGCGAGCAAATACCAAACTGTATTTCTTTTGAATGAAATGCATAAAGGATCTCCCACCTCCTCTCCCTGTTTACCATTCAGTATGTTTCTTCCCATCCTCATCCCCCAGTCCAAACCAAGTTTTTCTTTATGTCATAATGACGCCAGCTTCATAACTAATTCAAATGAATTCGTCCCAGGGCGTATGTAAATATACTGACAGAGGTTGCCATATATTTGATGTAAGTGATTCTAGCGTAAAACAGAATAATCTGGATGCTTGGTTTCAAACGATCACTAGTTATTATTTATTTCAACTCCGTTGAGACTAGGAAAAATATACGATATAATTTTTAAAATCAATATTTGTATATATACATATATATATATATATATATATATATATATATATATATATATATATATATATATATATATATATATATATATATATATATATATATATATATATATATATATATATATATATATATATATATATATATATATATATATATATATATATATATATATATATATATATATATATATATTATATATATATAAATATATGTAATGACTGCCCTTTTGTGTCTCCTCCACACTGGCTATCTGTGGTGCAGAGTTAACACTGGCTCTGATGTCTAGAGGTTCACAACTCAATCAAAGCAGACATGATCTTCTTCACGGTCACACAACTTCTAACAACGGTTGACACCACTTTCCCAGGACAGCCCATGCTGGTACCCATTTGAGGCTGGGTCGACCTGCGACGTCCCATGCCACGATAAAAATCCACGCAGCCCGCAGTGGGTTTCGATCTCGGTACTTTGGATTACGAGTCAGACTCGCAACGCCTTAGCCACGGACGCCGGAATCCAGCAATTGCATTTACAATACAACAAACTTGAACATTTAAATGACAGAATACGGTTAGAACAGAGAATGAAAAAATTATTATTAATATGAACATAGGGTGACAGCAGCCACGCTGATGACAATGAGTAATAAAGCATGCAAAATGTGATTAGAAATCTCAGCGGAGAGAAGTAAAATACGTACCCAAATAAAGCCGAAAGTTTCGATTAAAGTATTTTTCAACTGAATAGGTTAGTTTAGTCGACGGATCAACATCATGGCGGGGGTGTAACTCCATATTTTTGTCCGAGCAGCGAAGTTAGGCTTCTTTTTTCGATTTCCAACTTCCTAAGGATTCTTACTTGCGCAACAATACACATGGGCGTCCGGACTTACCCAGAGACCAGGGGAAATTACTAGAAGTCCACGTTAAAAAATTGCAGCCCTTATCGGGGTTTGAACACAGGACCTCCAGCACTCGAGGCGGATGCCATACCTAGAGACCCCGCAGCTCCCCAAATTCAACTGAATACCAAACACAACACAAACTGTTACTGGCAAAGGAAATGCTATATTACAAAACAAAATAAGAAAGAAGGGGTTTAAAGAAAATGAGAGGGAGAAAGACAGTAACAAGTCAAATTGATTAATACAGTTGAATAAAGTTAAATATATCTGCGCTGAATATTAAACCCTCCAAAACTAAGAACGCAAAATCTGTAAATCAAACAATTTACTAAGGAGTGGCGGCTAGTCTGATCATCGGAGCAAGATGTTGCAGTAACTAATATATCGCTTAAACCTTGGTAGTCATAGCTAATACAAGGGATATTTAAAGAATATCCTTAAGATTTAACATAACATGTAACTAAAAGGCCCAGTTAAAACAATAGAAAAGACACGCACAAATGCAACCGAACTTTTGGACCAAATCTTCATCAAAGGATGTCATATACAACGCTGTCTGTCACATAACTAGATTAAAGCAGCTTTCAACAATTAAACATACAAATAAAGCTTCATCATTACTTCCATCTGCCACAAAAATAAATTAACGCGACTGCCGAAAATTAAATGTTGCAATATAGTTTTTCGCTTGTAATGTCGACTGACTGACTTTCTACCCCACCAGGACAACACACAAGCGATAAACACCCGATGACACACAGTGCCACCATGTGGATGAGGATCACCGTGGAGGGATCCCAGAAACCGCGTTTAGCCATTAGGCTATATTTATGGCCGGGCTATATTGCGGCCCCTGGCATAAGCCAGAGTAGGGCTTCAAATAACGAAGAATTCCATCCTAAAGAGTACAGTGAAGTATAAACTCTGGTTATTTGTAAAAGAAAATAATAATGGACTTTTAAAGAAATTAGAAAAAGACAAGGACTGAAACCCGCCATACAAAGAACTGCAGATGAAATGGTTATTCTAACAAGAATGCCTTGGTACTTGTGACGAGCTGGTCTTGACTACTGTTTCTTCAGTTCTCGTTATGCCTAGTGGCACATAATATTCAGAGAGGACTTTCCATGCTTTCCTGTTCTATGCAATCTTCAGTGCAGTTTTCCATGTCAAAGATGCCACACTCAGGTCACTTTCCATCGTTCGTCTCCATGTTGTTTTTTGGGCGCCCCTGTTTTCTCTTTCTCTCCGGTGTCCATGTAAGAACTGTTTTGGCAGGTATATCAGGATTCATTCTCATAACGTGGCCAAGCCATTTCCATCTTCTCTTGGTTATCATACTGCCTAAAGTTTCTTGGTTTGTGACTTGTAGTAGTTTAGTATTTGAGATTGTATCTGGCCAGAAATTTTGATAATTCTACGTAGACATGTGTGGTGGAAGGTGGACAGCTTGTGTGCATCCTTTTTGGTCATTCTCCAGCATTCTGCTTCATAAAGAACAACTGGCAAAATGATGCTCTTGTAGAGTTGGAGTTTCGTTCCTCTGCAGTAATTGTTGGATTTTCAGATTTGCCTCATCCTTCCAAAAGCAGCTCTAGCTTTGTTCAGACGTGACTGTATGTCTTTCTCTGTCCCTCCTAGTAGGGACACCACACTGCCAAGATATGTAAAATGTTCTACATTTTCAAGAGTTTGGTTATTTATGGTCACTGGTTGTTGGTTTGGACTGCTTGTCATGATATTAGTTTTCTTTGTATTTAATCTCAGTCCCACCATTTCTGCTGTGCTGTGTAGTCTGTTACTTTTTTTCTTGTATATGTTCATGTTTATGTGATAGGAGTGCTATTTCATCTACAAAATCAAGGTCCTCAAGCATGGTGAATGGAATCCATCGTATGCCTCTCAATGTCCTGTCTACTGTGTTCTTTAGTATCCAGTCAATCACAAGGTTGAAGAGGAGAGATGAGATGACACATCCCTGTCTTACATCAGTCATTACTGGGAAAGATGTATTGTAATTTTTTTATACTGCAGGAAATGTCTTTATAGAAAAGAGTATTTATGTTGACTATTTTTTCTGGAATTCCATAATGTCGTAAAATTTTCTATAGACCGTCTCAATGGACGCTGTCAAAAGATTTATCAAAATCCACAAAATCAATATATATACACTTCTCTGCCATTCATTGCATTGTTCTAAAATGTTACGTATGGCGAAGATGTGCTCAGTTGTTCCTCTGCCCTTTCTGAATCCTGCTTGTTCCACTCGTAGGCATTTATCGACTCCTTTTTCAAGCCGCATTATGATGATTTTACAAAATATTTTGCTTGGTACTGAGAATAGAGTAATTCCCCTCCAATTATTACAGTCTGTTAAGTCTCTCTTTTTTCGGGATTTGGGCTTGTTCCTTCAGTCCAGTCATCAGGCAACACTTCTTTTTCCCCAAAATCCTTGAACAATGGTTCTAAAATGCTAGCAGTTGTCTTGGGATCTACTTTGAGAAGTTCTGCTGGCAGTTCCTCGCTACTGTTTCTTACCTAATAATTATTGTTCATATGAGCAATATAAAAAATGTGTCAAATATAATGTGGAAAGGGTCAATGAGATTTGTAGGATCAACTCAGAGTTACTTTCCCTTGTTAGCCTATTCTCTATCGTCCTTTTCAGGATGACATTTTTCATTTGAAGCTCCACCCTGGCTTTTGCCGGGGGCCGCAATATAGGCAGGCCATAAATATGGCCAAATGTCTGAACGCGGTTTCTGGGACCTCTCCACGGCGATCCTCATCCGCATGGTGGCACTTTGTGTCATCGGGTGTTTATCGCTTGTGTGATGTCCTGGTGGAGTAAAAAGTCAGTCAGTCAGTCCCTTGTTAGCCCTACTTACTGCATTTTCAAATCAGACCCACGGTGAATCAGTAGGCGGTCTTAACTGCAGCTACCATTGTGTGTTTGAAAACCCCAACAAGGGTGAATGAATAGTTATTCTAATTTGATCTACTGCTGATAATTCCTCTGAATTCCTATTATCTACTGGACTCTATAAAACGTGCTGCCCACATGTGGGAGAAACCCTGATAAATTTCTGTGTCCTCACTAAACCACTTTTATGCTCTAGTATGTACATTTCCAGGTAGAGTTCAGATGTAGCTACAGATGTCAGATTGTCTAGACTGACCTAGAAGATTCAACCCGCCCAAAAGTGTCTCCGATGCTGAGCCAGAAGCTGACCCAAGAAGCACGAACTACAAATGGTTGAACAAATCGGTCCACTACGTAAATCCGGGACCATTTTAATCTCCCCAGACTCACGATTGACTTATCCAATGCTTTCAGTACACGATTGTTTTAATGTTCTTCCAGTCTTTTAAGGTTATTTTAACAGTGGATATCAGTGAACAATAGGTAGAATATTCAAATATACATAAACATACTATTTATTAACAGCAGGGAATCAGATGCGGATAAATCCCGAATCCTCTTCTTAAACCAGCAAGGCTGGGAGATAGGCCATATCTTTTAGGATGTTTTATTGAAATTCTCTCTGTATACTGTCTACTTGTGAGGTCTCAACTTCTGACTTAAAATCTTAACTAGTCTCTTTTGCAGTACTACTGGTCACCCTCACAACAGCAGTATTTTCTATGTCAGTCATTTGCTGTCTTGTGCAGAACAGAGGAAAAATTATGTTATACTGTCTTCTGCAGACTTCATAAGCGAATTCCACGCCACGGTACTAAGTGGAAAAGACAGTCACGATAAAGAAATATAATTAATACAGAACAAGGAAAATACTGTGAGAAAAAAAAAATGAGAACATCCTTAGAGAAATTAGGAACATCTTTCACATCACATTAGAAACAGCAAACAAATGATCATTACATCCCTCGCCCTACTATTTGACTAATGTAAATGGGGGATTAGAACTGGTTCGGTTAAACACATCAGTTAGTACAAGAACCCTTTTCCAAACCTTCAGATATAATCGGCATTTAGTGGTAGACCTATATTTTATAAACCAATCGGTAGTTTATGAGTGATTTGATCAACATAACTCCGACCGCCTTTACTTTCCAGGACTTTACTTGGTACCCACTTAAGAGCTGAGCGTCTGAGAATAAACAGATTAAACACATATGTTGTCATCAATGGTCCCGAAATCCCATGCTATCATTGTGGAAGACTTTTCTTGACCCCGGCGGGTCTTGCTAGTCACACTTGCCATCGCCATGGGCTGAGTGAGTCCCATGCCTCCTTATAGCGCAATATAACAATATCGTCTGGGAAGACAGAAAGGTGCCAATCAATCACTTAAGGTTGTATCGAGCTGGGTGACAACAGCATTTTTGAAAAAAGTCCTGCTCCCTTCGGATTTTAACCTACGAACTTCGGCTAAACAGGTGAGCATCACATAAACAAGTGCTATTTCACTGTAAAGTATTAAAATTAGTGCAGTCTGTCACCCAACGAAATTAACGCTACTGTTAACATGTAAATATCCAAATTCAGTTTCCTCAATAGTAAATCCTGTCACACAACTACATAAGATGACTGTCAACCAATATACAACAAATTCCGGTCTGTCACACAACTAATGCGACTACAGACAGTTATAGTTTCACCAAGAATCAGTTTTTTACTTCAATCAGGGCTTTTCATGTGTTAAGTTAACCATGGTTCACGTCGTTCCAAAACAGCAGCGCACATTTTGCAAGGGCAAAGCGGAAGTTGCCAAAATAATAGCTCTTGATGTGCTAAATCCTCTTCTTAAACCAGCAAGGCTGGGAGATAGGCCATATCTTTTAGGATATTTCACTGAGATTATATAATAATATAAGAACTATAATTAATACAAAACAAGGTAAATACTATGAAAAAAAAAATCAGAACAACTTTAGAGAAATTAGGAACATCTTTCACAGCACATTAGAAACAGTAAACAAATGATCCTTGCATTCCTCGCCCTAACATTTACCAGCCTCCTCGTAATAAATTAGGGCAATAAAATTGGGGGTGGGGGAGGGAGCTGACCAACCACACTTCCCTAACCCCAGGCAACAACAACAACAACAAAAAGCGGGTGGGGTCCCCGTCTTCTTCAGTCGGTCCCCTTCCCCCCTAACCATTCACAAATTTAAGGGACCTGTTCACGTTTCCCGGCACATCTAGACAGTTTCTCAGTCTGATCTAGGTCAGAGGAATGTCATGTTATATTAATTTCTTCGAAAAGAGTCTCTCGTGTGACCTACTCTTTGGTTATGGGTAGGGGGGTTTGGGTTAGGACCAGTTCTAGATGTTCTGGGGTCTTTGATTTTGTCGTCGTGTAGTACAGAACATGTGTGTTGTACACTTAATTTGTACATTCTTTTGTATACTTTATATTCAACCAAGTATTTAGGCCTAGGGTGCCTATTCTAGTATTCCGCTGGATATCTCCTTGATGGATGTGCTACAGTGAAGTCCTGCATTCTATAACTGGCACACTTGGCACCGACACAGCATCATGTAATACAGTCGCTACCTTTACAAGCCAACAATAACGCTTGTGACAGGCCACATAAACTTTAATGGCATTAAAGTTACACGTCACAAGATGATGATGATTATTCAATAAAAACGTACGATAATAACTCTTTATTCTCTACTCTGAGAATATAAAAGAATTACACTCTTTTCTCAATGGACTCCTGCCATTATAATAAATAAATAGACATTAAACTGTCTCCCGTGTAAGTACGGTTAATCAAACTTCACAAAGAAGGAACGTCCTATTTGGACAAGGAAAATATCTTGACTGCCGAATCCTTTGTGTTCTGCAGGAGCCTTTGTGTTAATCGCCCAGCATTCCCCAGGTAACAGACCCGACCGGTGGCCGCTGTGTGAACCTTTCACCTGCGCTATGACCACTAGAAGAAACTAGAAGAAACGTTAACTCTTGGACTATAAGATTACAACAGCTTATCCCCCCCTCTCACAAACTGAAAATCTATGTTTTCAGTTGCATAATTTTAACTCTGTTGTAGTCATCTAGACAACTTATATTCGAATATACCTAGTGAAATCCACATGTAGTTAAGTGAGAATGCATGTAAACGAAATGATGATAACTTTTGTTATAATAAGAATGCATGTAAATAAAATGATGATAACTTTTAGTTATAAGACATGAAATAACAACAAGAAATACAATATAATATCATAACTGGTTCACTAATAACTCATAAGCTAAATCCACATATCATAATTACTGTCAATCCCAATAAATGGAATCATCTGTCCAAAACACTTGAGAAATTAACTAACTAAACACTTCTCATAGGTATGTCCTTGAAATATACATATCTGGATAAAGTATGTTGATAACAATATATAAGCATCCATTGTAGTGTAGTGAGGTATAAAAATTCCAATGTGAAAAGGAACTGATTGTCTCATGACGTACAAGGAAATCTGGACAAATAGTCAGCAAGTACGTTCTCCTTACCACTCCGGTAGATGATGGTATAGTTAAACGTCTGAAGAAACAAAGTCCAACGAAGAATACGGGCATTTGTTACAGACCCTGTGTTCAAAACAGCAAGTGACTTGTGGTCTGTAATAACGAAAAAATTTCGCCCTAACAAGTACCTGGAGAATTTTGCGATGGACCAGTAAATTCCCAGTGCTTCTCTCTCTCCGACACTATAGCGTGTTTCAGTGTCAGACAGCTTGCGACTTGCATAGAGGCAAGGATGTAAAGTCCCGTCATACATTTGGGAAATTACTGCTCCCAGTGCGACATTTGAAGCATCTGAGGAAACATAAAAATCAAGTGATAGATTAGGCAATCTCAGAAATGGTTTATTGTTAAATGTTCTTTGTATCTGGCTGAGTGCTTGTGCGCAGGATTCATCCCAAAACACCTCTCGAGGCATCGTCTTTCTTGTCAACTCAGACAACACAGATGTTATAGAGGAATAATGGGGAATAAATTTAGCGTAGAAGTTACACAGACCCAGTAGAGCTCTAACATGCTTTTTGGTTTTTGGGGTAGGGATTTTTAGAATTTTGCCCACATTATTGTCTTCTGGTTTAAGTAGACCATTTCCAACAACATGACCCAAAAATGTTAGCTCATGAAATGCTATCTGGACCTTAGAAGGTCGGATGGTTAAGCCAAAACTTTTAATTTTATCAAGAAGAGATTTCAAACCCTGAATGTGTGCATCCAGATCATTATGAAATAGTAAGAGATCATCTAAATAGTAGATAACGTCTGAACGACCTTGAGCTAACTTCCTAACCAAGCGTGTGAATGTAGCTGGAGCATTGGTTAGCCCAAAACTCAAATATCTAAATTGAAACAAGCCTCGAGGTGTCTGGAAGGCAGTATATTGTCTAGCCTCCTCGGCAAGTGGGATTTGCCAATATCCTTTTGATAAATCTAACCTTGTGAAATATTTAGCTCCTGCTAACCTGTGAAACAAATCCTCTATATTTGGCATATTTTCTGCATCTAAAACAGTAACACGGTTTAATTTTCTGTAGTCAATACAGATGCGTATGTTTCCATCCTTCTTCTTAACAATCACCATGGGAAAAGAATATGGTGATGATGATGGTTCTATAATCCCTAAACGCAACATCTCGTCAATTTCCTTCTCAACCGCTTCCTGATAGTGTAGCGGTAGATTATATGGTCGCAACTTGATTGGACAATCATCTACTAACTTAATGGTGTGTACAGCTTGCGTTGTTCTACCCGGAATGTCAGTAAACGTAGTTGGAAATTCCTGTAAGAGTTGTTGGAATTTATGTTGGTATTCTTGGGAAATAGATGGTGAAATTTCTACATCTTTCCAAGACTCCTTTGGCTCTAATGCAGGCAACACAATATGCAATGAGGTACTTTCCTCAGCATTACATGGAGTTTCGTCAACAACGTAACAGAAATTAGCGTCTGAATTAAGCCTATCTGTGTTCTCAATCTCCCTATTAGCAGTATCAATAACTGTCTCTAGTTCTGCTGGACGTGGTTTAAAAAGCTTGAGCATGTTAATGTGGTATACTTTTCTATGTCCTCTCACATCAACCAGATAGTCTACAGATGAAATCTTTTTCACTACCTCGAATGGACCCTGCCAGCATGTCAACAGTTGATTTGACGTGTCTGGTAGAAGAAGAAGAACCTGCTCAGAAGGTTTCAATGAAATCAGTCGACGTCCCTTGTTAGCATATTCACGGTGTCGACTTCCTGCAACATCCAGGCTTTGTCTAGCAATTTGACAACCAGAGATAATTTTGTGACGCAACTCTGTCACAAACTCAGAGTATGTTTCAAGAGAACCCTCCCTGTCTCGGTCTGACCACTGATCTTTTAAAATAGACAAAGGGCCTCTTGGATTGGCACCGTAAACAAGCTCAAAAGGTGAAAATCCAGTACTGGCTTGCGGAACCTCCCTGTATGCAAAAAGTACAGCAGGTAGATACCTATCCCAGTCATCTGGAAATTCAGCTGTAACTTTTGCTAGCATGGCTTTTAAGCGCCCGTTAAAATTTTCTACCACACCATTTGACTTCGGATTGTACCGAGCTGAAAATACGTGTGCGATCGACAGAAGTTTGTCAAAAGACTGCATGGTCTCTGAGATGAACTGAGATCCATGGTCTGATAAAATGGTATCAGGAAACCCTAGTCTAGAAAATATAGATATAAGAGCTTCAGCTACTGCCTCTGTGGTGATAAATTTCATCGGCACCGCCTCGGGCCAACGAGAAGCAAGGTCAATAAAGGTTAATATGTAGCGATATCCTCTTTTTGACATAATAGAAAGTGGTCCAACAATGTCGATAGCTACTTTCTCGAATGGACGAAATGGTAAGTCTGTCTTTTGGATTGGAGCATTTTGTGATGCATCCTTTCTTGCCATCCGTTGACACTGCTGACATGACCTGCAATATGTCTTGATGTCTTTAGAGAAACCTGGCCAGTAAAATTGAGAAAGAATCCTTCTCTGTGTCTTACCAGTACCTAAGTGTCCTGCAAAAGGAATATCATGTGCAGTCTTTAGAACCTCGACCCTATGTGCTTTAGGTACCACTAGTTGTTTGTAAATATGGAGTGCAGCCTCGAAGTAACGCATCAACAGTCCATTCTTGACATAAAATTGCCATTTCCCATTTCTGGCATGTTGGTAACCTGGCAACATCGCTTTCTCAAAACACTTTTTCAAAGTTGGATCTGCCTTCTGCGCAGCTGCAAATGATGCTGCAGTGACTGATGGTGATGCTGAAACTGGTGTGTTTTCAGTCAAACCACACTCAATTGTTATCCGATCAGTCTGTGGTGCTTCTGGTAACTGGTTGAGAGCACTATCTCTGTCTATGCGCTGCTGCTGTGCTCGTGTAACAGCATTGGCCACTGTGTCATTGTCGTTGTTCCATTTCTTAATATCTTCTGTTGTACAAGCTCGCACACCTGGAACTGTACCAAGAATGATATCTGGTGAACCTCGGTTTACGACACATACCTCTGCAACTCCGGTAAAATGGGGACATCTAATTTTCACAATCGCAAGTGGATATTTTTCAAGATTTCCACCGAATGTGCGGCATTTAGCATACCTCCCTGTATAGGCAGATGCAGGGACTAAGTATCTTGCCACGCCGATAACGTTCGCGCCTGTGTCCCTTAGAACTGTGCATCTTACCTTGCCAATGTAACCAAAATGAAGAGGTAATCCACATTCTGTAGGCATAGCGGACAAAGCAGGATACAATATATCAGGTCGAACTCTGACCTGTACTGTATCGCTGTGGCTGGCATGTGTTATGTCCTCTACCTGAACTGCATTGCCCTGTCTTGGTGTAACTCTAGGACAGAATCTTTTCAGGTGATTCCCCCCACACACAAAGCATTTAAGGTTGTTATCATGGTGCCTTCTCCTGTCTGGTGTCGGAGATTCGTCATCCCGTCTATAACCTTTGTGATGACACTGGTCTGATCGGTGACGCCAGGAAGAACAGTACTGACAACCTCTAGGCCGGCTAAAGTACCTATGTGACTGTTCTGTCTTTTGAAAGGCTCTATCTGGTCGTCTGGAACGATCATAGCTGTGGTTTCTAAAGTGACCTGCTCTGCCAAAAGTGTTAGGTTTCTGAGCAACATTATTTTGTGAATAATGTGAGCGGTTCACGCGCATGCTAGATGCGGCAGGAATAGGTTCTGTATAACTTTCCTTTTGCAATGACTTGCCAGGATGAGCACTCATATATTGCTCACCCAGTTTCACCATTTCCTCAATAGATGGTGGTTTTCTTTCTTGAAAGAAAGCAAACAATCCTGTGCTACAACAGGACAGAATCTTATCCCTAATCATCAGGTCTGCTAGACGATCATAAGAATTACCGACCTGCGCCAGAGTTGTCCACCTAGAAAAAAAAGGTCTTAACATTGGCAACAAAATCACCAAAACTTTTTTCAGAGGAAGGCATTATGTTTTTGAATTTCTGACGATAGTTTTCCTCTGTCAAATTTTGGGAAGCCAATAATTTCTGACGCACTATCTGGAATGATGCACGGTCTTCCAACGGTAAATTAGTGAACGTGTTTAACACTGTTCCGGTTAGCAGATCTCTTAGACGAGCTACCCACTGTGTCTCAGGAATCTGGGCTGACGACATCGTTTCTTGGAATCTGTCCAAAAAAGAGTGTAAACAATCATTTGTTGTTAAAAAGGGCAACTTCGGCCTGTATGACCCATTATTCCTGTCTCGGTTGGAGAGCTGATCCATCTCCACACTTTTCTTGCTCTCTACCTCCTTAATAGCGATCATTTTATCTCTCTCTACTCTAGCAATTTCTATCTCAGTGTCGAATCTAAGTTGTTGCTGCTTGTGAGACAATTCTAATTCTCGATCTTTAAATTGCTGCTGCTTATCATTTTCCTGCATCTGCTGCAACATCTGCTCTCTTTTAAATGCTATTTCCTGTTCCTTAAGTACCCGTTCTGCCTCTAACTTTTCCTTTTCTAACCTTATTTGTAGTTCAGCCTTTTCTCTTTCTACACAAATTAGCATTTCTGACTCTTCTTTTAGTTTTAGTCTTTCTGTCTCTGCTTTTCCTTTTTCTGCCTCTGCTTTTTCTTTTTCTGCATTAAGAAGCTGTATCTTCAACTCAGAGTCAATTTTTTTCTGCTGTCTTTCTAACGCTCTTTCTTCTCTAACGCTATCTGTGATTTCTTTAAATCTGGCTTCGGCAAATTTGACCAACTCTGGCCCCTCTAAACTCATAGATCTGCCTAGCTCAACAAAATCCGCAAAGGAAGCCATTATAACTCGACGTATTTTGCAATACAAGAAATATAAAATAATAATAAATGGGGGAAAAAATGAGACAAACAATGGTTGACAAACAAGACGCTACACTTCGTTCACTGCAACTAATGTACAAAACGACAACGTTGAGAGAATCGAATAGTAAAAATAAAGTTGACACCACAAGCCTGTTATAAAAAAAGAAATCATGAAAAGTAAACAGAAGAGCACACCAATGACGTGACGACGGAAACACACTTAACGCATACAATTTTAGCGACTAATTGTCAGAAAGGCCACGAATATTTGCATATCCTCTTTATCAGAGCCGCCAATTTGACAAGAAAAGCTGAAGAAAAGAACTAATATGTCATCCCAAACTCAATGAGCTGATATATTAAAGTTACAAATAACAGAAAACATGGATGATAATCATTCACTCTAACACCTCGGATATGTTATGAGACGAAACGAGCACACAACACAACTCCCATCCGTCAACAAAAAACATTACCCGATTTAAATCCACAGATGCGATCCTTAGGCGTCGTAAGCGTGGATCCTCCGGCGTCGAACTGCGAACAGGAACCTAGTAGTAATGATGCGAAACTCAAGCATCCACTGCCAAACTCCGTTGAAGAATGTCAATTACGGCAGAAAAAAACGAGTAATTCTATAGAGTCAAATAACACTGCTAATGTCACCAGCACTTTATACAGCTGTAAATCAATTAAGGCCTACTGTTAGTTCACGTATGTCCGATAAGTTCGTAAAGCTGCTAGAAACACCCGTTAGCACTGCATACACGTAAACAAAATAGTTTATAACTCCTTTCAGGATCCGTTAATTTATAACGTGTATGTGCGAACAGTTAAATGTATTCGTTCAAGCGATTATCAGTCAGTAGCACGAACACTGGATAAATCAACACTGTTTATAAATCCATCAAAGGACCGGCTTGGCCATCCACTGTTGTACACTTAATTTGTACATTCTTTTGTATACTTTATATTCAACCAAGTATTTAGGCCTAGGGTGCCTATTCTAGTATTCCGCTGGATATCTCCTTGATGGATGTGCTACAGTGAAGTCCTGCATTCTATAACTGGCACACTTGGCACCGACACAGCATCATGTAATACAGTCGCTACCTTTACAAGCCAACAATAACGCTTGTGACAGGCCACATAAACTTTAATGGCATTAAAGTTACACGTCACAAGATGATGATGATTATTCAATAAAAACGTACGATAATAACTCTTTATTCTCTACTCTGAGAATATAAAAGAATTACACTCTTTTCTCAATGGACTCCTGCCATTATAATAAATAAATAGACATTAAACTGTCTCCCGTGTAAGTACGGTTAATCAAACTTCACAAAGAAGGAACGTCCTATTTGGACAAGGAAAATATCTTGACTGCCGAATCCTTTGTGTTCTGCAGGAGCCTTTGTGTTAATCGCCCAGCATTCCCCAGGTAACAGACCCGACCGGTGGCCGCTGTGTGAACCTTTCACCTGCGCTATGACCACTAGAAGAAACTAGAAGAAACGTTAACTCTTGGACTATAAGATTACAACAATGTGACATCAGCGCTTATGTGATTGGAAGCAAGACAATGTGACACCGCTCCGACATAGAAGAGACTGAAAAAGTATGAATGAAAGGTCAGACAGTGTGTAAATGGGCCAGGAAACGTGAACAGGACCAATTTGAGAAAACATTGAGGAGTTCAGGATTCCTAACCACGCTCTCCTTCCCACCTTACACACTGTCCCGGCAAATCAATGGGTCGGAGTGCGTGGGTAGGAGGAAAAATGGGGAAGGGGGGGGGGGGGGGATGCGCTCAGGTACTTGAGCGCCCTCACACAAAAGAAAATACGTGGGCACTCGCAACCCATTATTTTCTTAAAGGGGTCTAAGATTCTCCTCCTTCCCTCACTTTTTAAACCACGTATACATTTTTTTTTTAAAATCTGGTATTACTGCAAGCAAGAAGATGTTGTTCAAGGGATCTGAACCCAAAGGTTCTAGCGTCCATGTTTTAGAGAATTATGTGGCTAAGTGGTTATGTCATTGAGTGCTCGGGAGGTCATATGTTAATTTAACAGACTACATCAGTGTTTCTGTAAGGCGCACGCCACACAGATGTGCAATTTGATTATTATGGGGGAGAGGCAATTTGATTGTTAAGGGAGCAATCTGATTGTTTAAAAAAAAGTGAAAAAAAAAAGGGGGGGGGGGGGGTTGATTGTTGAAAGGGAAGAGGGAATTCTAAAAAGGCACTCGTCCAGAGTTTAAGTTACATAGGGTTGCACAAGAATTCTAGAAAGGCTTAAACCGGGCATGGCACAAAACACTGGTTGGGAAGCACGACTACACCTCTCGGTTCACAAAAGCTGAGGTACACATTTTTATGGCGACACCCGGGGTTCGTTCGTGCGACGCTGTCGGCAGGCGGTTGGTTGTTTTGTGAAGAGAGATCATGCTGTCTGTGATTTAAACAAAAAATGCCTTCCGTAGGTATGAGTTTTGTTAACCTTGGCGGAATACTTCGTGGGGGGTCTTTCAAAGTTTGCACTCTAAGATACACAACCAGGACTTACACGATATATTCGAAACATTTAAGAAGATCATAACCAATCACCGTAACTAAAGTCAATTATCATTATTGTCAGCTTTATAGTCCTTACATATCTACGATGGCATATGTACTTTAAATGCGCGGAAAGCAGTCGCAGTTTCAAGCAAACTAAATATTACACATTTTAAAATTTATCATCATCATGTACCGGATCATGTACATGTAATGTATCTTGCAGTACGCCGGAAAGCAACTCGTACCTCTTCAACTTTCCTGCCTCGTGACCTTCCAAGCCAAGTGATATTCTTTGCCACCGATCCACCCCTCTCTCTCTCTCTCTTCCTTCTGAAAAAAAAAGTATTTTCCATCACCAGTTCATATAAAAGAGAATAAATACATCAATAGAACTGACTGTGTTCAGGAGTCCTGA
Source organism: Candidula unifasciata (assembly GCA_905116865.2). Taxonomy (NCBI): domain Eukaryota; kingdom Metazoa; phylum Mollusca; class Gastropoda; order Stylommatophora; family Geomitridae; genus Candidula; species Candidula unifasciata. Next base: position 126,807 of record CAJHNH020001363.1, on the reverse strand, counting down.
ATTAATAATAACTAGCACTAAATAACGGCATTGATTCAAAGACCAGGATCGCAGTAAATATGTCTTTTACGGTTTCCGAATATCAGTAATGTCTCAAATCAAAGTTAATTATTCTGCTTGACTGACATATGCGCTATGTCCAGCTGCATTTCTACAACTGTAGATTCAAGGGCCAGATCTGTGAAATGTGTGTGCACGCAAACTTAAGTTTTGGAAGAAGGCCAAAGTCCAGGATTTGACGAAAAACCAGAACTTTCTGCCAGAGTTTACAGCCAGTGAATGCTAAAAAGAAAGACAATGTTTCTACAACTTGGGTCTGTCTGATGTAAGAGTTAATTATATTTGTCGCCATTTTCGAATCGGGAATAGCTGTTTGACCAATAATTTTTTTAATAGATCAATGGATGGATGATATAGTTAAATCTTTGTGTCCCAAACAATGCATGATGTGTGAATCACTCGATATATGCTAATCGTTTCCCTGGCTTAATATGTCCTTACATTTTTATATTTGGATAGAACACACTATTGAAATCTGGCTTGCTTAAGGGTAACTAATGTTGTTATGTTTCTGTTTTGAATGTAATGCACTGATCCATTTTAATTAAGAATATTCATTCCTTGTCATCTTCTAAGAAACATTCTAGCACCACGACCGTCTTCAGCTTCCCAGGACAATTTCTTCAAGTCCTAGGTCTAGTATTAAAAAAAAAAAAAATCCACCTCGATGCGGATTCAAAACCGAAATTGACGGCTGGAAGGCTAGCGTCTAGTCACTGCACTACCCATGTGGCACGACGTGATCAGTTTGCATAAGATTGTGTAAAACTTGGCATGTAATCATTACACTGGAAAGGGTATCACCTGTTATTTTCTTACTCGTCGCTTGCCTGTTGAGAGTATGCGAGTGCAGCTAGCACCAGAAGTGTAATTGGTAGCTTTCACATGTTAAAGTTTTTGAAAAGTGGCAAAAGCATGCAGGGAGCTTTCGTTTTCGCTATGTCCAAGACGTAAACCGAGTAGTTGTATTTTTAATAAATAGCAAACAGTAAAACCGAATAGTACAATAATGTATTTTTCTTTGGCAGTGGTAAACGCAAGCAGCAATTAGGTGCACGCATCGCCATTGGCGCTACCATGGCTTCCGCTTTTCAGGGTGTCTTGATCATAATCGGCTTGAGGATTATGGACGCAGTTTCATAATGCCGATTAATACCGGGTTAAATTCGGCCGCAGACAACTTTTCTAGCAGATCACTTTATAATAATTTCGACCATGGTATGAGCGTCGACCGTAGTTCCTTAATAAAACCACAACCAACAAATGTGAGGATCATTTTGCTTGTAAGGATATGCAACTAACTTTTTTGGATGTGCATTAGGCTAAAATAAAAAAATAAAAAAAAAATAGGAAGGGGGGGGGGGGGGGGGGTCGGGCCAAGGGACTCCAGCCTAGAGTGCCTATAGACACCAACGTAATACATACAATCACTTCTAGACGCTCAATAGACACATGCCAGTACAGATATATATATATATATATATATATATATACTCTCTCTCTCTCTCTCTCTCTCTCTCTCTCTCTCTCTATATATATATATATATATATATATATATATATATATATATATATATATATATATATATATATATATATATATATACATTATCTCACCTTCCATCTATTTAGAAAGTCACAATATATGAATGTTTTAAGTTTCCTGTTGGAACAATATTGTAAAGTCTAACACGAGACAGTATCAATAAAAGCTCCAACACAATCGATAAAATCTGAATGCTTACACTGCTATAAATATAGTGCAGATTTCTCAAACATGGAGGACACTACTGTTATATGGAAGGATGTTCCTTTTGAACGGATCTCCAGAATTTCCTGTCCCTAGCAATGGCGTCCAGACTGGTCGGTTGGTGAATGGGTCAACCGAAGACATTAATACTAACTGTTAATATCAACATAGGACACATAAAGCCGACAATGAATAAAAACCTTGCTTGAAGAAACAAGAAGAGAAATCCGGTTGATACCTACGGAAAAACGGCGTCTGTGACTTAGGCGTTGCGAACGCGCTTTGTAATTCCAGTGCCTGGTGCCTTGCATTGGTTTCGACCGTGGTATCGAGAAGCAAACCGTCCAGAAAGAAGTGGCAAACTACTGGACGTAAATTTGCCTAGAGAAACCACAACAACCAAAAAATGCTGGGGTTAGTTCTGCAACGTCCTATAAGTGATACGCAACTGACTGAACCTTCGGAAAACGACAACTAACCACTAATAGGGTAAAGTTAAAAAAGTAAAGTCGGGAGATGTGAACCAGCGTTATTGCACACGGTTATAAACCATAAGTGCTCTGCCACCAGTACGGACAGCTGATAAGAATTGTCTGCCTGTGTCGCCGTGCGCATGTAACTCTGTAGCTACAGCGACGTTCCTCCTTTTACCCCAGAATGTCAACTCTGGTACCCATTTCCTAGAGGCTGGGTGAACCCCGGGTGCCGCCCAGTTTCGAACACCGACGGTGGGCTGCAGCGAGTCGCAGCTGATTTGAAAACGAGCCTCTTATCGACTGCACTAACGCTAATAGGATGAGAGACAAGAAAGAGATTAAAATCTGCAGGCTTTTTTGTGGCATGACATCACATGTCAAGACTACCATCAGACAGTGCACCATAAACAGCCCTGTCAATTACACATAATGGAAGCAGATCAAGAGGTCGACAACGCAAGTCAAGGAAATATAAAATAGCCGATGCCGTAAATAAGAGTATCTATGTAGAACATAGTCATGAGCATAAGTAGAGAGCAACAGACCATCGACATAAAGATTCTAGATCACAGCCTAAAACAAGTGCAAGAATTTAAATACTTGGGAAGTATCTTTACATCCAATGGTAAAATAGACAGAGAGATCGAAGCAAGAATCCAACAAGCCAACAAGGTCGCATACCAGCTTGCCCCAATTTTAAAACACCCTGCTGTCCCAGCTGAGATAAAAAGACAAATTATAAATACAATCTTTATACCGACATTAGGTTATCAATGTCAGACTTGGACATTAACAAAAGAACACAAGAGAAGACTAACCACCTGTGAAATGAGATGTTTGAGAATGGCTGCGAATAAAACCAGAAGAGATCGAGTGAGAAACGATGTGATTACAAGAACTATTGGAACCATACCCATCGTTAAATTTATTGAGAAGCAAAGAATGAAATGGTTTGGTCACCTAATGAGAATGGAACCAACGATGCCAGCATCAAGAGCATACAACATGAAAATCGAAACACCAAGAGGCAGGGGAAGACCAAGAAGAAGATGGATTGAAGGAGTCACTGACAACTTGAGACTTCATAACATCACGGCATATGAAGCGACTGAGCGCGCCCTGGCTCGGTTGCCGATCATCTGATAGACTGCGACGCCTAGCGGCACAAGCAGATTTTGACAAAAGAAGAAGATGTAGAACACAAAGGCTCTCACCCGATTCATCTTCAAAACCTGACGCTAAAAGGCAGAAATGGAATAGAGAAGAAAAAAGAAGAAGAAGAGGAGGAGGAGGAGGATATAAAATTACAATTATATTGCACACTTTTTGGGTGTGTCCGCCTTTGAGAGCTATGTGAGACTGCCACACGGCTACGTGTGGATGCTTGCCACTGTATGCCTATGTTCAGTCTGTTCTCATTGACAGGCTTAAACGAAATGTTCTGACAGTTTCTCCCTTTCTCTCTCTCTCTCTCTTTCTCTCTCTCTCTGTACATAGAAATCGAGGGATCAACTTCATTTTTTTTATAAGTGACGGGAACGGTGCTCCAACAAAGATACATCAGTGTTATCCATTTTGCTCCCTTGTTAGTTGAGTGTTCTAACAGATTTCTTCCACTTCTTTGCATTTACCAGCTGTAAGTTCCAATGGAAGATCCTGGTTGTTCGTCCACTTCCAGACTTTAGTCTTGTTCAAGAAACTGAGTGTTGCATGCACATCCGTTTAAAACACCTAGCTTATCTGTATGTAGACTGTTGGTTCCTTGTCTCTTAAGCAATGGTACTCTGACTTCGAAGGATCCCCCCATGCTCACCACTTTGGCTTGGTACTCATGAGTTCACACACTCATGCATACTTAGTGACTTAGTGAATGTGCTTAAGACAAATCCATGCTGAGTTGAGCATACTTATTATCTTGCAGACACTGCCGTTACTATGGCTGGTCTAGTACTGGACAGAAGCCATATCATCAATGCCATGCGCAGCGCTTAGCAAGAAGAACACGGTAAAAGGCATGACTCCGTATCCCTGTCTAGGCTGATGGACATGGGATGGGGGTGCAACCTGGAGCTGCAAAACATGAACATTTCACCAAGGGGACAAGATGTTTGATTAATCCATGCACAAGAGGCATCATCTGTCCTTTCCCATTTGTGTAGGTCTTTAGTAGATTGGAGCAACTATGAATCTGTCCGGAGTGCTGGGATGCGGAGCAACTATGAATCTGTCCGGAGTGCTGGGATGCGGAGCAACTATGAATCTGTCCGGAGTGCTGGGATGCGGAGCAACTATGAATCTGTCCGGAGTGCTGGGATGCGGAGCAACTATGAATCTGTCCGGAGTGCTGGGATGCGGAGCAACTATGAATCTGTCCGGAGTGCTGGGATGCGGAGCAACTATGAATCTGTCCAGAGTGCTGGGATGATAATCCTCACAAATCACTAATGAAATCCAACTGACATATGCTCAATATTTATCTTTCTTGTTTCTATCTAAACTATTACTGTATACAAAGTATACACCTGGTCATAAAATAATTTGCTGGTACCATTCCATCTTTCCAGACCATAGTATTATCTTGTGTGTGGTGAGGCACAGAATTTACGGCCCATGTTAAGAGAGTGTGTGACTAGAAAGACCCGCCCACATTAAGAAAATTCTTCCGCTTTTAGAGCATGGGATACAAGGGCCATTGTTGCCATCACATGTATTTAGTGTACTTCTTCTCAGATGCTCAGCTCTCAACGTATCTACAATCTTTTTTCCTTTATTCTCATTCCCATCCTGATTTCCTCTCCAGACATGTGCCATGGCATTCTGTTCCCATGAATCTACCTTAATATCTGTATCATTCGTGTCCAACTTGTATAAATCTTTTTTTCATAGTAGAAGCTGACTTCATCTTCTACCCATCTGTAACTCACCATAGAGGATGTTCTTAGGGAGCCTACTATCCTCCATTCTCCACGTCACTAGATAATTAGCATATACATATATGACACAAAACACATACAGTCAAATCTCACATTTTATTTCTAAACTATCAAGCAAAGTTAACATTCTATGGCCTGAAAAGAACAGATGTTCAAGACATGATTACATTAAAAATGGGGGAAAACATTTACAATAAAACTGAACTATAAATGAAAGTAAGTATCTACAAAGTGCCACGTTTTGTTTTAGAAAATTTGTCAATAATTAAAAAAGCAAATAATTACCACATCAACAAATTAATTTTCAACAATTCTGGTAAAAAATTGTTATGCAAACAGTTTTACCAGAATTGTTCAATATTAAGTTACTAATTTGTAATTTTTTGCATATTTAATTTTTCACACCTTGAATAGAAACTGTCAAAAAAATAAAATAAAAGCACCTCTTGAGTACCAAACAAATTAACAAACATTCAGTGACAAATCAAAAGAAAGTAGACACTTTTGACTTTATTCTATCACAGACAGTTGTTACATTACCTCCTTCTTAACAAATTGTAAGTTTAATACCTTCTGTCACATAACATTATTATTTTAACTCTTTCAGACCCAAACATGAGTTAACCTAATGTAGAACTCTTCTGATGATTCTATGTACCTTTGTCTAACTGCTTAACAGACTAAGCACAAACTTGCACAGCTCGTGAACAGGAGCATATTTAAGGTAAAGGTTAATGTGCCCCCCACCAGGAGCACATTTATGATTAGTAAGTAAGTAACATACATGGATAAGATCACTGTAGAAGCAAACCCAGACGTGTATGCTATAAACGAATTACTTTTTGCTGATGATCAAAGCATACTGTATCAAAATGAATATGATCTACAGGAACATCTGACTACTCTCAACAACAGCTGTTTACAACATAATATGAGAATCAGTACAGAAAAAACAGAAGTTATGAAGATCAGCAGAACACACAGGCCACTGAATATAAATGTTGGAAGTGCCAAAATCAAGCAAACCAAAGAGTTCAAATACTTGGGCAGTATATTTACAGAGGATGGAAGAATGGACAGAGAGATAGAAACAAGAATACAGAAAGCAAATGCTGTCACATACCAACTATCACCTCTGCTTAAACATCCAGATATAACCATGAAGACCAAAAGGACAATTGATAAACACCATCTTCATTCCAACACTCTGCTACCAGTGCCAGACATGGACAATCAACAAGACCCATGAAAGAAAAATAGAAGCCTGTGAAATGAAATGTCTAAGAAAAGCAGCGAATAAGACCAGACTAGACAGGATAAAGAACATAGACATTAGAAACACTGTCAAAACTACACCATGTTTAGACTACATAGAACATCAAAGAATGAAATGGTTTGGACATCTAACCAGGATGAAAAATGACCAAATAACATCACAAATTTTCAACCAAAGAAGCTCAGGATATAAGGCAAGAGGAAGACCAAGGAAACGGTAGATTGACGGGGTCTCCGAAACCTGCCAAAAGCATGGCCTCAGAACATCAGATGCTGCCCGCCTTGCTTATGACAGGCACTTGCATCTCCCCACAACGCTTAGCGGCATACGTGGAAGGAAAAAGTAAGTAAAAGTAAGTAAGTAAAGGACTCTTTGCAATCATCAGGCGCTCAGTGTTAGATCTTTATGTGTGTATACCTTCTGGCACTAAACAGGTGATGTGTGAAACAACACATTGGCTGTTTCTACTAGTCAGGATATTAGATGGTATTTATTTTAGATTGGGTTGACCTGGGATCTAAGATCTATTGTGAAGAGAAAAAAAAAATCAGCTCTGATGCACATCTGAACCATAGACCTTTGAACCAGCAGACAAGTGTGGCTTAGTAAGTACTAATCATAAAATTAGGCAGTTATAGTAGAATGCTAACTTGTATGCTGGCCTACCTGTTTGGCTGTCTTGTATTCAAATCCATTTGAATGTGTGTATTTTTTTCTCACTGACCTGGGTTCCTATGTTTACCCAGCCTACAACAGGTACAAGGAAATTCTACAGTAAGTAAGGGTGACATACATGATACTGACTACATCATGTGAGAACCATAGAATGAGCAGATGTTTGTCCATTTCATGGAAGTGTTGGTTTAAAAAATGTATTACGTATTCCTGATTTGGAAGTGGCCGTGGCGTAGCGGCTGTACGCTGGGGTGCGGTTTAGAAGGTCGTGGGTTTGTTCCCTGGCGAAGCCAGACTTTTTTTCGAAAATGAACTTCTCCCAGGTTGACCCAACCTTCAGTGGGTACCGGTGCAGTCCCAGGAAGTGAAAGTGGCTGGCCTGATGCTGGCTACATCAACCATCTTGTGCCCACTGGTCTATAAAAATATAGGTCTAGCCCTATGTGCCCTATAAGCCAAGAGGCAGGGAAAAGGGACATTTACTTTTTTACTTATTCCTGATTTGTTTACTGGTGAAAAATAAGTATAGAAAAAAAATTAAATAAGCTATGTAATCAGAAAAATTAAGTGTGTGTATATATGTATATATATATATATATATATATATATATATATATATATATGCGTGTGTGTGTTTGTGTGTGTGTATATATGTATATATATATATATATATATATATATATATATATATATATATATATATATATATATATATATATATATATATATATATATATATATATATATATATATATATATATATATATTATATATATATGCGTGTGTGTATTTGTGTGTGTGTGTATATATATATATATATATATATATATATATATATATATATATATATATATATATATATATATATATATATATATATATATATACATACTTAATTTACTGCCTGTATTGTCACTCTTAGGATGGTACGTATGTATGTAAGTTGTACCCCACCAGGATATCACACAAGCAATAAACACCCAGTGACACAAAATGCCACCATGCGGATAAGGATCATCCATGGAGAGGCCCTGGGAACCCAGTTCAGCCATATTTATGGCCTGGCTATATTTAGGGCTCCCCGTGGGGAGGGGCTTCAAAATAACTCAAAATTGCATCGCACAAGGGGATGACGAGGATATGTAGTTAGGATGGTATAGAACAGGGGTTGCCTGAATGGGTTCCTGGGCACCATCTCACGTGCCATAAAAGGTGACTATATAGGGTATTGCAGAAATCAGACCTGCTGGGACCAAAGGGGCAGATAAGCTGTAAACAACAACACATTATACCAACTGCCGCAGGGTGAGGTCAGTAGAGATTTAGGACTGTCTGGTTCATGCAGTCGCTAGGAAAAATATAGTTTAGTATTTTTATAGAAACATATTCCCACCATGTTAGCAGTGATTTAAACGCAAGTCTTCCATAGGAAAGCCTTACGTTATAACTGCTTGACTCTCCTTGAAAAAAAAAAAAGCATAATGTGATTAGAAGAAGAAAAAAATCTTCTACAGGTTTGTTGAAAAAAATTTTTTACACTTTCAATCAAAGTAAAGTATGAAATTTGTTTCATAATATGAGACAGTTTTAAATAATATGCTATATTCACTTAACATTATAACTAAAGAATACAGAGATTTGAATGTATTCAATGTAAAATCGATGTCAATGTCTTCGTTGTAAAATAACCAGACTGCCATCATCAAAACATCATCCATTTTCAACAATTATTACAATTTAAATGCAATCATCACAAACTTGACATGTAAAACAAGCAGTCAATGTCACACAATTGACATCTCAAATTGCAATAAATACAAAATCCCAAAATAAAATAACACAGCTAAATGAACTGCAAGATTAATAGTGTAATCTAAGACTGATGTAGTCAATTTTGTAGCATTTCTTAAAATTAAAAGAAAGTTATGAAAATTTTAAAATTGAAAATAATTGAAATTCACTACTAGACATATTTTAGAGCAAACACAACCAAACTGACATTATTGGGACATACTGTAAGGCTTGAAAAAAATAATTTAACAAACTGTCTTGAACTCAGGCTATCAGTTGGGGGGTTCCAGCTTCATCACTAAAGGTCATCCCATAATTCCTCCACTACTGTGCCAAAGAAAGCATCACAAAATGCCTATTCCAGTTCCATGTAAAAAGTCAAACAGGCAACCATACTAGCAAATCAAACGCAAAAGGCAGCCATCAGAAGTGTCAACACCTACAGTCTATAGCTAGAATTGCTATTCATAGTTCATGGAACCAGCGTCATGACAGACCTGCAGGTGCGCACACATTACTGCATAAGGCCCACCACCAATTCTATAGCAACCAGCCATGTGCATTTTCTGAATATGAAGTTTACAACACTTCTCCAGAAGCACAGACAATAAGAATTCTATATGAAATTCAGAGCTCACAGTGTCGCACATTGCACTCAACTCGGTAGCTGGCAGGTGGAACTGGATTTTACCATTACCTCATTTGTTGTCCATCAAGTTTCTTAATAGGGAAGAAGGAAGAGGGTTGGGGGGGGGGGGGGGGGGGGGGGGGGGGGGGGGGGGGGGGGGGGGGGGGGGGGGGGGGGGGGGGGGGGGGGGGGGGGGGGGGGTGGGGGGTGTTGATATCCCAACATTCAGTGTCCAATGCATGAAGATGAGGTAGACTAGATCAAAAGTAGCTAAGAGACATTAACAGTCTAGTGTTGTGTATCACTGCTCTATTAGGATACAGTCTTAGAATCAGTGTGTGTAAATGTAATGAAATTACAACTATCTATGACTATTCTAATATATAAAGATAAAACAATTAAAAGTATGAATATTCACTTTTACACCTTTACGGAAGTATTTGTCATGGAGTTAGTTTGCCTTCGCAGATTTAAAGAAAAAAAATGTCATTTAATGCTTTCTACTATTCTTAAAAGTAATAACCGTTGTTTAGTGTTTATGTCTATTATTTCTACAACAGCTGTTATTTAGTGTTGTCTACTATGAATGTGTGGCGTCCGTGGCTAAGACGTTGCGAGTCTGACTCGTAATCCAACATACCGCGATCGAAACCCACTGCGGGCTGCGTGGAATTTTATCGTGGTATGGGACGTCACAGGTCGACCCAGCATCAAATGGGTACCAGGATGGGCTGTCCTGGGAAAGTAAATATGGCCGGCGTAATGCTGTCCACATTACCCACCAAGTGCCGATTGGTCTGTAAAAATATGGGTGCTCATATATGCCCGATGCACCTAAGGGCGTGTAAAGGGATCTTTACTTTTTTTTTTTACTATGAATGTAAATAGCAATAACAGCTGTAGTGACATTTTTATAGTCTTAAAAAACAAACTAGTTTTATATTTATTGTTCTAGTAGCAGAAAAAAACACACCCAGATTTATACATTATATAACTGTATATACTATTACTGTATGAGAAACCTATCACAATAGGTAAACAAACTAACAATATGTCTATATGTGATAAAATTGTACTACTGCAAAACAAACTTATCACAATAGGTAAACATAAACTAACAATTGCATCTATTGAAAATCATGATGAATACAATTATAAAATGAATATAACAAAACAAGTAATCAAGTTTCCAAAAAGCTGTAACCTGGAAAACATGTTCAAGAAATAACAAACTGACAACATAAAAATGTTAACTAAATTTATTGACAAGTAATTAAACAATGTAGAATGTAGAACACATAAAGTAAAAAAACAAAACAAACAAATATGCACCCACAGAAAAAGGTTACACGTGAGATGAATAATTAACACCTTTTACATTTGTTTTTCTAAAACAATTTGCAAATGTGATGAAATTAAATAAATAATCTTACATACATGAACATTTATATGACAAATTGAACTCTAAGGCTTGGTTTTAAGTTAAGTACAGTAATGCTGGGAAAATTAGTAAAAGCACTGCAACAGTGAAAAATGTAATAGGTCAAGTAACAAAAGGGAGAGGAAGGTGTGCAGGTAAAAACAATTTCTTCGATTTCGCTCTCAAATCCACTGCTCGCCTCCCCCCACCAACACACACACACACATACACACAAAAACCCTGCTGCCTGCCTGTATTTACCACTTGTGTGTGTTTCTTGTGCAATATATTCTTGCCATTAGGAGTTAGATAAAGAATTCTTGCTTGTTACACACATCCAGTTTTAACATATGGCTGTGAATTCTGGACAATCGGTAGGCAGGCCAGACAATTTCTAGAGGCCTCAGAGATGTGGTTTTACAGAAGAATGCTTAGAGTACCTTGGACAGCCAAAAAGAGCAACCAAGAGGTTTTGAAAGAGGCGGGAGCCGGAAGACAACATATCACAGATATCAGAAAGAGACATTATTTTTCGGCCATGTTATGAGAAGAGGGAAAATAGAACATGTTGTGACCACTGGAAAGATCTGTGGAAGGAGAGATAGAGGAAGACAACGAGAGAAGATGCTTGACAGTCTTGTTGCATGGCATGAAGGTGTGTCGGCACATGGACTGATACATGCTGCAGGAGATCGCAGATTATGGAGAGGAATGATCGCCCACGCCAGTTGGCAAGGCACCTGATGATGATGATAATGTGTGTTTCTATAAATAAACAAAGGGGGAACCCCTGAGGCCTGTTAAATATTATACATTAATCAAGTAACAGAAAATGTATTAGTCGGCACTCACAAAAAGAAGTAGAAAGATAGGAGAACACATTAGAGAACATGAAAATCTAAAGCTATAGTTACCGTGCTGGGAATTGGAACCTGTCACCTCCAGACGGCGCGTGCACTTCGCCATGGATACAAGTGTACTAAGAACATGGTCAATCAGGCACCCCCCCCCAAAAAAAATGTATTTATTGTCCATGTCTATCGCACGGCTTGAAATCCACACCTATGGAATACAGACAGAATTCATTTCAAACCATTGAAATGGTACCATAGGTTACAGAAATTTTTATTAATGAAGCACTTGTGTGTGTGTGTTTGGGGAGGTGAAGGGGGGAGGGAGGGGAGGTGGATGCAGTATCTTTGAACCTGAGGGTTTATGGCTGCTTGGCTAGTGATGTCACCACAGACTGTGTAGATTAGGATTTTATTTTTGTCCCTGACAAAAAAAAACAAGTTACAACCTTAATGAGAATTTGAAGCTAGGTCTCCCATATGCAAGTCCATGGTTCTTAACTCTTTGAGTCCCAGGGGGTTTAGCATCACAGGCCCAAGGGGTAGTCAAAAGAGATGTAAAATCGCGCATCTTGCGTTCATTGGGCTTCTAGGTAGCAATATATGAACGTATGATGCGTTCCTTGGGACTCAAAGAGTTAATAGTTCTGCCACATCGACCCTCTTTGTTAGAGATTTTTCGGAAGTCAGTAGCCAGACATGCACATTCAACTGGCTAAAAAATAAACACAAGAAACGCTTTTAAAAATATCGGAACCACTGTGCCAACAACAAATTAATGCCTGAGGAAACTGATGAAAATTAAATGGGAATATTTCAGGAAAGATAAAGAAATAGAAGTGTCTGGACAACCACTGGTAGCAACAGTTATAAGTCAAAGAAGATGACACAAAAACAGGCATATCCTTAGCAGAAGTAAACAAAGAATCACAAACAGGCACTGAAATGGGAAACAAATGAGGATATAAGAGGGGCCAAGAGTGATACAATGGACTGAATACCATTGAGAATATCAACAAAACACACACAAAACTGCACTGTAAAGGATGGAATGTGGGAACAGATTGCAAGCTACATGTGACAGATAAATGGCACATCAGGATGATGATGACGAAACCATGAAAGTGGCAGTGTGTGTGTGTGTGTGTGTGTGAGTGTGTGTGTTACTGAGCCCCTATGCATACCAAATAATAGTGACATTGCATGCCATTTAACAACAAGAGAATCACAGCAAATTATCTGTCTACCTGCAAAAAGTAGAAACACCACCAACTCTGAGAGTAACTGGCCAGGAGCAGCAGTTGTCTCTGAACACAGTATAAGATAAACACACATTTCTGACAAAAGCAGGTTTCCCAGTAAAACCATATTTCCCCATGTATAATACAGTCCCATGCATAAGACAGATCTTGCTTCTGGGCCCGAAATTTGAAAAACAAATAACAATATGATTACATTGAGTTATTGAACTCACGTTTTATTCATCACAGAATCCAGAAAACTCCTCATCACTTTCTAAACTCTCACTCATATGATAGTTCTTTATCTTGTCCTCATCTGATGACAAGTCACTGTCTTCATATATTGTCCCGGTACTCGAAAAGCCACACTTTTTAAATGACTTTACAAACGATCTCAATCTTCACATTAACTCAGGATCTTTTCACCCAGACACAAACTTCTATGGTTTGTTTCTTCACACTACCTGTTGGTGACAAAATGTCCCTAGAAGATTTCATTTATTGGTTGCATTCATCACTCACTGCAACTTTGAAGGGTGTCTTAATACTGTCATCATAGGATTGAATCTTAGTGGACATAGGAATTCTGAGTGTAACAGTGAATGTGAAGATAAGTGAGAAAAACTATTACAGCGGAAAAGAACTTAATATTTTATAATTTTTCCCCATTTTCTGTTGCCCCTAAATCAGCATTTCCATAAAGGCCCTGTAGGGGTTATTTTTTAACAAATCATTTGGCAAAAATCTGCTATCATTGTGTAAGATGTACACTGTTTTATAGACCCTATTTTGGGCAAAATAAGTGCCTCTTGTACTTGGGGAAATACGGTTAAGTCGTAATTATGCCAATTACCTCAAACAATATCAGCAATTTCGACTAAACTTCTTATACATAAAACACCTAACACGACTCCTTGGCATGAAGCCTGGTGTAGCATGCTGGTGCCATCTTTGAGGTCAATATAGGAGTCACTATAACCAACTTATTATGGAAATAAATATTCAGGTGTGCGAGGGAACAAGGAGGCTGACAGATTAGTTGCTGCCATTCTTCTGGGCGGTGAGCTACTTTATGACAAAGAGGATGCGGTGAAGGCTCCCTGGAATCAAATGGACAGTGCAACAGAACAGAGAATCCACACAGTGAAAGACTAATTCAAATGGTTCAGCAGAGGTTCTGAAAGATATTCAACACAAGGGAAAAAATAGGCGGACATTTTATCAGGTTGAAACCAGTACTATTAGCATGTCAAATCTTTGCTGGCTACTGAAGAAAAGGACAGATCACATGTGGGAATGTGTCAAGTGAAGCAATTTCAATTCTTGATTCATTCATCCACTCAGGGGAATAATCAGCTGATGTACGTTGGAGCGACTGCTGCTGCTGCCTCAGAGGAGTCAGCACACATGGGAATGCCTAAGGTACAGTGACATCTATTGTGTAACATAACAACCTTAACAAAACAGAGACACGATCATATAGATCTGTGACTTGTGTTTGTTTTCAAGAACAGAATCACAATATTGTAAAATTGTAAAAATATAATTGGACAATAAAAGTGAGGCATATTTCCTGAGGCTTATCACGGAAAAGAATTAGCAATTCCTCATCACCACAAACCAAGTCCTTTGCAAAGTGGTGCACTCATTACCTCATGTATAAAAGCCATTCGGGTGCTTGCAAAATTTTCAGCCTCACAAACTTTCATGTTATTGGTGGCCTTAATATCCTGTTTCAAGCACTGTGCTGGCTGACCACAGCCTCTTCTTTAAGGAACTATACCCTCGATTGCTCTTCTTTCAAAAGCACTATGGCATTTAATATCGCATAAAAATTTTAGTTTATGGGGAAACGATATGTTTATAAGCCTGTCTTTCCGTGGGTTCCTGGCCCCAGTTTAGGGGGAAAAAGAACAGACCCCCTTGCCAACAGAACAAGCATGTCCTTAAAGGTGACTGATTAGGGGATTTTCTTTCTAAGTCAGTGCATGAACAGTTCTGCATACAGATAAGCCAGATCTGTAAAACAGATGTGCAAGCAAAACTGGAACAAGATAAAGTCCAGATGTTGACAAATAACCACAACATTTTGTTGAAGTTTGCAACCGATGAATGTGAAGAAGAAGAAGAAGAGTAAGCTTGTCTGTCTCAATATTTAGTCAAAATGAATATGAAATCAATATTTTATAAGCAAGACATAAAATCTTACTCAACAACAGGTAAGTAATTGTGTTAATGTAAGACTCAACAAAATTTTGATGTTACTTTTACAAAGTTATGCATCAGTTTTTCATTCTAGATACAGTGTCAGTCTTGCCTTCATATGGGAGTCACTGTGGTAAAGCAGCTAGACCCTAGCCTGTGCATCCGAAGATTATGGGTACAATTCAGATGTTGCTGGACATTTTTTTTTTAAAATGACTTTGGCTTCAAGGTTGACCAAACTTTAAATGGATACCAGGTAGAAATCCTTGAAAGTAAAGGTAGCTGGTGTGATACTGATCACACCACCCAATAAGCGCCAGCTGGTCTATAAAATACAGGTCTAGCCCAGTGGTCAGCAAATTGCGGCTTGAGAGCCACATGCCACTCTTTAGTAACCCGAGTGCGGCTCGACCAGTCAGCCACAACTCCAAAAACATGGTTTTTGAAAAGAAATCTGGCTCTCAACAAAATTGTAATCATCCTGCTGCTGATTTTTTGGCTTTTTTGACTAATGAGTTTGCCAAAAACTGGTCTAGCTCTATATGCCCAAAAACTTGAAGGCACGGAAACGGGGTCCGTGTCTTCATACAATCTAAATCACTAAAATGATCAGTTGTATCTACTGTGATTTAACAGACCGAGGAAGAAACATTTCTCAATGTTTAACAGTAAAACTGATGATTAATAAAAGGTGCTAAACAACAGGTGAGGGATGAGGTAAACAATGAAGTAACACAACACAGACATTGCTTTTATGAAGATATGCATCAGTCTTTCACTGCAAATACTGGATCAGTCTTGTTAAATTTTTATTTATCCAAACCCCACTAAAACAGTCAGTCAAATGTCCTGATATTTATCCTGCAGAGAAACAGACATTTCCCGACTGTTTAAAAATAAATGAATAAGTAACAAGTGTTATTAAACAGCAGGTAAGGGATATATGGAGGATTGCAGGGATGACAAACAACTGATTTTAATTTATGTTTTTAAAAAAAAGTTAATAACAGTTAAAAAAAAAAAAACACCGATAAGAGGGAAGCTGGGTGTGAAGGGAGGAGGAGGGAACTATTTATAACACAAATAATTTTAACTCCTAAAGGACTCTGAAAGTCCGACAAATGTTTCATCTTCATCTCGGACCTATGTATCATGATGGCATGTTGAATTATGAGTCATTATGACATATGGAACTATGAGTCATAACAGCATATTGAACAATGTGTCATGACAGCATATCTCTTTGAGTCCCAAGGAACACATCATGCAGTTAATATTCAGTTACTACCCAGCGCTACAATCAGCACGTGACATGCAAAGGTTTTTAATTTATTAATGACCAGTGTTAACAACATTAGCCGCACAACTGAAACTTCCTCTCCAGTTCTTTGATATCACACGTGTTGGACCATCAGCTTTATTTGGAAACGTGATTAAAAGCCTAAAAGGTAGTATGTTTGCAATGTTTACTGAGTTATTATGTGTTTGTTTAAAAGCAATATGGCAGCCGAGCAGTACTCTACATGCATGCCAGCATGATTTACGGCTTTAGGAGCCTCAAATTAAAATAAAACTTGTTTATCAGATTTATCCAAAGTTAGGTGGAGAAAGTTGTGAAGCCGACTTATTTCAGTCATTGACAGAGTCAAACTTTGATGAGCGTACAACGATAGCAAAGTCAGATGGTAAAAACGAGAATAACTATTAGTGAAAAAAGCGAATTTTTTGTTTCAGTCAATTAGTTCTAGTGCTACTAAAAAGAAAAGAACTATACAATTACAGGCAAATTGAGTGTTATTTAAACTTCATTTTGTGGGAAGATGCTGTTTTTGGGAAGTCAATTCTCTTTACCAAATAATGATGCTCTGTTATGATGCTACACAAGTTTCTGTGGAATAAGATCTAATGTACAGACTGAGTTTATATTTTACCTATACATTATTACTAAGTGGTTAATGTTCATTTGATTCATTCTGGATATATTTTATCAAGTTTTCCTTGAGCGCCATGGTGATAAGTTGAAAAATGAGCACTTCATTTCATGAATTTCTCTAAACATGCCATCTATTTATTTACAAATATTTAACTTCTAACACAATAATTTGCCGTAGCAATGTTCTAATATTATTCAACAATCCCTGGTCACTCTGATGTATAATATGTGTATGTCGCACGGCAGCTAAATCAGTATGGTCTGTTTTAATGTGTTACACTTGTGACATTTAACAATTGCAGTATCACCCCTTGGGCCGCTGATGCTAAATCCTCTGGGATACAAAGAGATATTTAACAATAAGCCATGATGGCATTTTAAATTATGAATCATGACAGAGCATAAAACTAAGAGTTATGGCAGCATGTTAAACAATGAGTCATGACATAATATTGAACAATGACTCATTTCAACACATGAAATTGAGTCATGAGAGCATATGGAACTATGAGTAAGGATCATAATTTGAACTATGTATAATGACAGCATACTCTCAGACAGACTCAGTGATGGACAGTGGAAATTTATGCTCTGGGGTTGACTCCAGTCTAATAAAATAAGTCATGACATTTTGATCATTAGTGCTGTCAATTATACAAATGTGGATGAAGCATACAAAATTACAAACACTACCTACATAATACCTGAAGCTACTGACTTCATTTAATGTATGAGCATGCAATTATCAAACAGTTTTTATCAAGGATAAATTGACGCTGAAGTCGAGAAAATCAACATGACTGCACCAGGTTTTTATTCCATATGGCACAGCCTCTCTCCTCACAACAACTAACCACCTGCTGAGATCATCGCATACAGCACCAACTTAATCTTGTAATAGGTGCACACCAAAGCTTATACTACTCAATTCAAATGTTCTATCCTGTATAAGTCACTTGATATTTTGAACTGGATACGAAGTGTACATGCATAAACTGAAACAACCTGGTTTTGCATTTTGATTTCATTCTCCAGAACTGATTTTTACTGGCATACGGCAAGTAAAACTGTTATTTCATGTTTTTTTAGGTTGCAGTGTCCTGGGTTCTATAGTATCTTCTTCTTTGTTCACCGGCTGTAAGCTCTATCATAAAATCCTAGTTGTTTGTCCATTTGGACTTTGGTTTTGTGCGAGAGCCTCAATTTTACACGTACATCGGTTCTACTGGCTTTTTGTGTGCAGCTGGTTGTTCCTTGCCATTCTAGCAGATACACTACAACTTTGAAGGAAGTCCCCAAAAAGTCGACTCTTAAGACATGCTTGCTGGGGAAGCAGGGGGTCTATTCTTGTTTTCCCCATAGTGGGGACCTGGACCCACAAGGGGATTTCTAGAATTAATAACTGGCACAATGAAAGCTTTCCAGTTATCACTTCAGCAGGCAGTGCGATAGTTAATTATAATAAATAAGTGAAGTTGTCAAGAATGGCTAGCTACTAGAGCACTTGTTACTAAAGCACTTGCTACTAGAGCACTTGTTACTAAAGCACTTGCTACTAGAGCACTTGTTACTAAAGCACTTGCTACTAGAGCACTTGTTACTAAAGCACTTGCTACTAGAGCACTTGCTACTAGAGAGCACTTGTTACTAAAGCACTTGCTACTAGAGCACTTGTTACTAAAGCACTTGCTACTAGAGCACTTGTTACTAAAGCACTTGCTACTAGAGCACTTGTTACTAAAGCACTTGCTACTAGAGCACTTGTTACTAAAGCACTTGCTACTAGAGCACTTGTTGCTAAAGCACTTGCTACTAGAGCACTTGTTACTAAAGCACTTGCTACTAGAGCACTTGTTGCTAAAGCACTTGCTACTAGAGCACTTAACAGTTAACAATTTGTTCAGCAGGCATTATGCAACTAAAAACAATTGACAATTTTTAAAGGGAATGTTAATAGGAAAGCACAAAAATGGCGAGTGACGCTAACATCATTTTATTTGTGTAGGTCACACTAATAAGAGATAAAATGTAAAAATAACACATCATTAATATGCACATTCACACTTCCTTTCATAATGCAAAAATGGATTATATGGGAAACGACCCTCAATTTTACTGGCTCCAGTGCCAAATTAGTTATCTTTTAATGCAGTCACACATACAAGTCTTTTAATTAAGACATTTGTTCTCAATTACAAGACCTTCATGCTTGAATTATGTTCTGAAAAATCGTGTCAACCATATCCACACTTCAAATTCGGCAGCAAATCAATCTACAAGTGTCCTACAGCCATGGCAGTGTAAATCTAATTCTGATCTTAAGTTACTAAAAGTCTTCGACTTGATTTTCAGCTATGCCAAAGACACCTGGTTATTTCTCATCATCCAAAATACATACATACATGTCCAAATATGTTATCTATGAAAAAAAAAAAAAACTATATCAATGTTTGCTTGACATTTGCAGCACCAAAGAGATAATATATTCAACCCTCCTCCACAGATATAAGAAAAACAATTATATCTACATTTTGTTCACAGACACGATCATACACACATCATATTCTACAAACACAACTCAGCCAATCATAAATATTATAAAATGCAGTTGCACAATAAATAGCTATGACTACATTTTTTTCCAACAGTTTTGAGAGAAAAAAAAATCATACTCAAATGTTTGCAGTCAGAGCAAAAACAATTTTTTGTTCTTTGAGTAAGTTCAGTGATTGTTCTCTTTTGGTGTGAACATGCAATTATTTATAAGTTAATACAATAAAATACCAATGAATGTTTAATGTAATTGGCCATTATTTTATGTCTGACCCTCGTAATAATAAAAGCTGCTAACTGTGAAAACCCCTTTTGGCCCTTAATTTTTTAAATTAACACTGGTCTGTAGTGGCGAGTTTTCAATAGTTAAAAAAAAAAAAAAAAATATATATATATATATATATATATATATATATATATATATATATATATATATATATATATATATATATATATATATGTACACTGTTGGTGTTTTCCTCAGTTAATGCTTGTTTGAAAACAATATGGCCCACGAAATCGTCTTTTTCCCCACAAAGTAAAGCAGTTTAATGCTTTTGAAGTCTAAAATGTAATTTAAAAATGAGAGAGCTTTAGGGTTTACTGAACAAAGTGTGACACAGAATGTCCTCAATCCTCTGTAGAGTCAAACTCTTATAAAAGGATAATCTGTAAGGCACCTTCTCTAAAGACATAAGGTAATGAACTATTAAGGGTACGATATTTCTTCCACAATCTGCTAGTTCTAGTACTTTACATCCTTACCATTTATTGGACATGCATTATGAAGATGTTTTTCTTCATGAAACAGTTTGAAGGACAGTGGGAATAACAATTTCACTAGGCATGCCATCTTGTTTGCTAAAAACTTATTAACTAGCACACATTTTTTATCTTATTTATTGTAGCAGTATTGTTACTTAACCTGTCCTGATCATACTGATGTATAATATGTGTGTATTACATAACAACAGGTTAGGTTGGTGTGTTAGGAAACAAACAAGCAGACAGACCGACTGAATCTGCACCACTTGGTGGTGAACTGATGTATGACAAGCTAAAAGTTATAAGGGTCCTTTGGCAGCGAGTGAATAGTGTGAAGGCAACAAAATTATGAAGCTTTGAGGAGAATGGTGCTGCAAGCAGTAACCAGGGGATGTGGGCAACGCTCAACACTTTGAGAAAAAGGTGAGGCAGACATAAAATTAGACTATTGCTAGTACCATCAAAATTAAAACTGCATTTGCTACTGAAGATAGGGATGAAGTCCTTACAGGAATTTTCCGATTGCTGTGGTTATTTATTTATTCAACAAGCTGCCCAACAGATGTTGTTGTATGGTCTGTTTGGGTATGCTGCGTTTGTGAAAGACACAAAATGACATTAAGTACTTTCTCTAACATCCAGGTCATCTGATAGCAAGCCTCCCTCCCGATGTGGGCTTCAAAGTGCCATGTCAGGAAATAAAGAACAGACCCACTGCTCCCTACCAAGCATGTGGTAAATGGCGACACATTAAGACTTTGCTAAAACTGATGTTTGGGATGAAAAGCACAGACACTGTAACACTGCAGCAAGAAGGATCACAAAGATAAGGTCCCTACCAAGCATGTGGTAAATGGCGACACATTAAGACTTTGCTAAAACTGATGTTTGGGA
Organism: Candidula unifasciata; assembly: GCA_905116865.2. NCBI lineage: Eukaryota > Metazoa > Mollusca > Gastropoda > Stylommatophora > Geomitridae > Candidula > Candidula unifasciata. Next base: position 105,356 of record CAJHNH020001363.1, on the reverse strand, counting down.
TGAAAAGCACAGACACTGTAACACTGCAGCAAGAAGGATCACAAAGATAAGGTCCCTACCAAGCATGTGGTAAATGGCGACACATTAGGACTTTGCTAAAACTGATGTTTGGGATGAAAAGCACAGACACTGTAACACTGCAGCAAGAAGGATCACAAAGATAAGGTCCCTACCAAGCATGTGGTAAATGGCGACACATTAAGACTTTGCTAAAACTGATGTTTGGGATGAAAAGCACAGACACTGTAACACTGCAGCAAGAAGGATCACAAAGATAAGGTCCCTACCAAGCATGTGGTAAATGGCGACACATTAGGACTTTGCTAAAACTGATGTTTGGGATGAAAAGCACAGACACTGTAACACTGCAGCAAGAAGGATCACAAAGATAAGGTCCCTACCAAGCATGTGGTAAATGGCGACACATTAGGACTTTGCTAAAACTGATGTTTGGGATGAAAAGCACAGACACTGTAACACTGCAGCAAGAAGGATCACAAAGATAAGGTCCCTACCAAGCATGTGGTAAATGGCGACACATTAGGACTTTGCTAAAACTGATGTTTGGGATGAAAAGCACAGACACTGTAACACTGCAGCAAGAAGGATCACAAAGATAAGGTAGTTAAATTTACCTGTGTTGATATGTCAATAAATTTAAGTAAAAAGTATGACAAATTCGCTGAAAAATGTGAACATGTCAGCTCCTACTGTAAAGTTACACAATACTGTGTTCATTCTCAGTAAAATATCATACTGTAAAACTGCAGCAGTAAGGATCACAAGGGGGGAAGGTATAAATACAGAAAAGGATTCAGGGATTGAATTGATGGGAATAGGAACTTTAAACCACTCTTAACTATTCATCCATTTCTGTCAGGTGATAATTAATATGTGTACCTCACATAAAATGTTTGCTCCCAGACCACCAACTTGTCAAAAAACACATACAGCAACATGATGCTTCAGTCTCTTTTGGCTATAGCTGGTTTGGAGAACAATAGAAGAATTTTAATATGGACATGAATGTACTTACCCAGACATCAGAATCAGTGAGGAATATCACATTTAAAGAAATTTCAATCAATTTAGTTGTTTTGTTTAACCATGTCACATAAATAAATATAAATGTATGTGTGTGTATACATTTATATATATGTACAGTAACTGCTATCAAATCAAATTTAGTTGATTAACTGTGTTAATCAGTTTAGGTTAGATGATGTCTTGTGTAGTTTGAAATGTATTTCAATTTGATTTGATTAATTAATCATGTTGAGTATATACTAAAACCTCAGGAAATCTGGTTTTAAAGGTAGTGTGTAAAATTATATTATTAATATAGCTTACATGATTATCTGTTACATACACAGTGCACAAACAACAACAAACAGTATACATTACAATCTCTAACAATCAGCTTTTTTGACTGCCTCAGTTATGTACCTACTGAAATCTCTAGTTTAGAGTATGAAACATGTCAGACATGTTTTAAAATCTTTATCAGTTCTGTATAGATGATCAACAGTGTCATATGTATAAAATACAATCTCTAATAATCAGGTTTGGCTGATAATTGAATTACATATAAGCTGAATGTTGAATGTTTAATTAAGAATCTACATCACCTCACTCGGGACACTTCCATAAGTGCTCAGTCATACATATAAGCTGAAATCTCTATTAATCTAGTTCAGTAGATTAAACATATCAGGTATATTCAAGCCTCTACCAATCTGGTTTCACGATGAACTGTACACATTTAAATCCATTAAACTAATTAGAAGATTAAATAAGCCAGGTATAAATTACAATTCTAAACAATATATTTCAATTATTAACTGAGTAGTAAAACATTTTTTACAAAAGTATGAGTCAGAATGTGTCCTTTTTTAAAAATGTTGTTTACTTGTGCAGGTACAGTAAACTGTAAATTTTTATCATTTTCATTAACGGTTAACAGATATTTAAATGTTAAAATGGAGGAAACAATTTTATAAAATGTTGTAACTATGTCATGTGTATATTGTATTGAAAGATTTCATAAAGCCTTATGTGATTTAAAAATAGATATTTCACAAATAATGCTTAAAATAAATGAAATAGTTTTTAATTCCCATATCTAAAGATATTCTTCATAAAGATAATACTAGCAACTTCAAGTCAGAATTTAAGTTTTTAATATGACTTATCAAAATTAAGTATACTTATGGTTGAACCTATTTTCAACAAGCATTTTTGATTGAATTAGTTAACATCATTTACATCTCCAAGACAAAAATTGAACCACACAGAACTTAATCAGTAATCATACTACATTATATTAGTTTATACACTAGCAGGTAATACACTGCCAGGTTGGCTCATCTAAAATATTACTAACCTTTTCTGAGACTGTTTTTGGAAGCTGTTTCACAAAATTCTTGGCTAAAAAGTCAGTCTTCTTTCTGCCAGCGATTATGGCTGCTATAGTTATGGGCCTCATTTTGTGAGTAAAACACTGTTCTATTAATGCCAGACTCTCTGAGGATTGCTTGGGTTTGTGGAAGTTATGGTCGCTGTCTGAAATAACATTGCTGGAATGTCCACTGGTTGCCACCGCATAAAGAATGCTCTGATGTATATGATAAAATTTCTTTGTATTGGCCATAAATTTTTTACTGCTGCTGCGAAATGCTACTTCTGTGAGTGATGAAAATGGAGTGTGCCTTTGGTCACTGCCTTGAAAGTTAATGTCGTCATCAGGGCTATTCATGTTGTACCTTTCTCTGCCACTAGGAAACACATTCTGGGGCACAGAGTTCAGAGTATTTCTGGAGTTTGTATTTACTTCTCTGATGACATTAGTTTCTGTACTAAAGCCATTTCTATGGTGTAGAGATGACTGGTAAGCAGGGTCCTGTGCTCTTTGACTGTATTCAACATGACCATTCCCTGAGAAAGTTAAACAAGAAGATAAGTGTATTAATATGAAGAATACAGCAGTTTCAACCTGTTTCATGTTTCAAAGTAGCTACTTGCAGTTATCAATGAATTAACTACATTTCTAAACGCCTTTATCCATAATAACATTCAAATGGAACTTATTACGTAACATCAGAATTAAAATAGTCAAACTTTAAAACTTGTTTTCAGAACATAAATTAAACACAACTAAAATGGAGTTAATTCGCAGGTTCAGTTTTCACTAAAGTTACATCATTAAGCACACAGTAATTGGTAACGGCAAGCAATATAGACACTGCATTATACTACATTCAAGATGTAAAGATAACATCAGAGAAACTCTACAACAGCACTATGTGTCTATGGTCGAGGTGGTCAGAAGAGCCAGAAGTCAGAGCCTTATATCTCCCTCAACATCCAAAGACATAAAAGAGGAAGTGAAGAAGAAGACGGTATTACTAGATCTGTCTTCTTTGCCTGTGATTTGTTTCCCCAATTGGATCATAGGCATTACACACATGCCATGCTCCCCCTCCCCCCACCTTCTAGACTCCTCAACAATCTTTCCCATATTATTCATCTGTTTCTAATTCTTTCCTCCATGTCTTTTTAAGTCCTCATCTATCTTGTGGGGGTCGGATATGGTATTAATATTTACCTATCCGTATGGACATATTACCGAAATAAACTACACACATAGTATTAAGTAGGGGACACCTACTAATGAATTACCATTAAACTATTTATATGTGAATTTTACTAACAGCAGAAACAAAGTTAATATGGCTACATAGCTCAGTATGTCAAAGCATACATAATGACTTTCTTGCAACAAGAGATCTTTTTCTTCTTCTTCTGTGTTTTTCCTTAAAAATGTTGTTGACATGTTGTGTCATGGTTCACAGTTAGTCTATGATAGTTGTGCTTTTTGTTCCTATTCATCTGAGCAAATTTTTATTTTGGTCACTTTTTACAACATACCTAATGATCAATTGGAAAACCCTCAACCAAAAACTATTTGAAAAAAAAAAAAAATTGGGACCCTAGTCCGAACTGAATTGCCAACACAGTTTCATTTAACTCCCAGGGGATTGAACTGCCCTCATAGTTTTATCTCTAACCCCCTGGTTATAACCCCTGGTACTCCACAGGGGGTATTTATTCCCCCAGCTGACACGAGTAGGCATTCTGCTGAGAAACCACCGACCCGGCTGCTCCGAGATACCAGCTAAGTGATTTTGTGCATCTGTGTAGTATTGTTTGATTTGTATGTGCTGATGAAGGCTCCATAGCCGCAACGTTCACGTTTTGTTTGTATTTGTTATATTGTGAAGCTTGCTAATATACTTTTCATTAGGTTTTATATCTTTTCAGAATATACATAGTAAGGCAACAGAGATCAAAGCTGCCTTTTTCTCTCACCATTTTGTGTCAAACCATTGCCTGACAATGATTCCTCACCATCTCTGGTAGAGGGGACAGAATTTCTGCGATCACTGTGGTGGACATCTACTTGTACAATGTGCATGTTTTCTAGAGTGCTATCGCTACTGTAGCTGTCACTTGTTCCCTCGTTGTTGGTGCCCTCTGCTAGCCCTTGACTGTGAATGACAACTTGTGGATAAAGGTTGTTTTCTTCTATGGCTGTAAAGGAGATGGGTGTCATGCTGTTAGCTGAAACAAGATTTCAGATCATTAGATTACGATGCTTGATCTGTTTTCTGGTTGCTACCATTTAATGATATTTTCTAAAGGTAATTATCCCCGTGGGGTTTCAGGTGCCCCAATGTAGGGGAAACAAGTATAGACCCACTGCCTCACCAACAAACATGTTGTAAGAGGCGACTAATTAGGTGTCTTCCTTTAAAGTCAGAATGCAGCATCTACCTGATAGGCAAAGGAGCCAACAGTCTCCATTCAAATAACTCAGATTTGTAAAACAGATGTACACACAAAACTCAAGCTCTGGAATAAGGTTTAAATCCAGAAGTAGACTAACAACAAGATTTTGCCACAGGAGTTTATACCCGGTTAATGCAAAGAAGATGGAGAGAATGTAATTAACACGTAGGCATGGCTATAAACACGACACAGATCATTAGAATTTACAGCTAGATTTGTTTTCTGGTTCTGCTTGATTTGTGTTATGGCTGCTATTACAGGTTGGGAACTTATCAAGAACTCACCCGCACAAGGAGAGTTCCTTACCTTCCCATTCATGCTGCAGCGGGTGGCACAGTCTGTGCTATGTTGTGTGGGTATTATTGAGATGGCTTCTTTTTACATTCGCTTGCTGCATATACATTTTGTGAGAGGTTGTGTTGTCGTGAGTCTTTTGAGGCAGTGCAGGCGCCTGTGTACAAGTAAGAAGTACCACAGAGCAGAAGAATCAAAGGTGCGACTGTTCGTGAATAATGAAACTGGGATATTTTTGTATTTCTACTTTCCTTGGCAGTGGCTCCCCCATAAAAAAGATGCTACTGACAAGGAACACAGAATTACAAAAACATTGCAGTTTCCGTTCTCCTGAACCATCGGGCAAGTAGCACAACTTAGAAATAAGCATGCAAGTTAAAAATATAAGGAATACACGACATCCCCGCAACATAGGACAGGCAGTGTGACCCGTCCTGGCATAAACAGAAAAGGAAAGAACTCTCGTTGTGCGTGAGGGGGGGATTTGTGATAAGTACGACAGGCTGATATCTCCTGAATGTAAATAACTGTAAGTATTGGTGAAAACAGGACACAGATCATTAGACAGGACACAGATCATTAGACAGGACACAGATCATTAGACAGGACACAGATCATTAGACAGGACACAGATCATTAGAATATACAGCATGATTCTTTTTCTGGCTATTGCTAGTTTTGGTTTCTGGTTGCTATTATATGCTGGTATCTCCTGAAAGTAAACAATATATGTCTTAGCACTGCTGTGAAAAAAGACATAGTTGCTACTAATATAGCTGGTGTCAGTGGTTTAGGGGTAATGAACAAAGCTTCATAATTCCCAAACTTCGGGCTTGATTCAGCTGCAGGCAATTTTGCAGCAGATCACTCTGGATGGATTTCAACAATGGTATTAGTGTTGGTTGATTAAAAATTAATGGCAAGCTACTTAACTTAAAAGTGCATAATAAAACCAGTCAAAAAATGCTGAGATTAGGTCATGAAGTTGCAGAAAAGACAGAATTTATGTTGCTAGCATTAAATAAGGAAGATAGATAAATACACATCTGCATAGTTTTTAAACTGGCCCTAACTAGTCCTACTGAACTATCTGTACCTTATGTGGAACAGATATTCCCATGTTCTAATTTAGCTTTGATCTATGCACGTTTAACTCAGAATTATAATTATGAGTTCTTCTTCTTGAATTATGTGTTATGAGTTATGAGTTAGATTATCTTCACAGCACTCAGGACACATCCATAGGCGCTCAGATTCTAGTCTCAACATATTCATCCACGTCGTGCGGTTAATAGTACCAGTAAAATGTTGGTTAACAAGACTTTGTGTGCGTCCAGTGTGCTTCTCATGCTTGGCTGTGCTGATCTTTACTCCCGATTCGCGTATTCTTAGAAGTGATGTGGACACGTTGCTTCAAAAATCCTCAGAACGTCCTATCTCTATAAGGGCAATGACAATGTCTGCGTGATCCATGGGCAAGCCATCTTCAATTAATGCAGTGCCTGCCAGTCTATCAGCTCTCTCATTACCAACAACGCCTACAAATCCCTAGGATGAATATGAAAGTAACTGCACACACAGGAGAATTTTGTAATGACTCAAGCCACTGTCTGCGTAACCAGCATGCCTCGACCCGCCGGATCATACTCAAAGAATCACTCAGCACACACACGCGGGAATAGTCCTGTGATCCCAGCCACATGAAAGCCTGTGTCACCGTCATCACCTCCATCATCATGCTGCTGGTGGTCATGGAGAAGGCACTGCTGGTGGTGAAGAAGAACTCAGAATTATAATTCTTCTTCTGCTTTTTCTTCGTGTTCACCAGCTGTAATTGCTGGCAGAAAGTTCTGGTTGTCCATCCACTTCTAGAATAGGGGTCTAGTTCCAGAACTTCAGTTTTGCATGCACATCAGTGAAACAGAGCTGGCTTATTCGTATATAGACTGATGATTTTCCCTCTCTAAGGCAGATGCACGCGACTTCAAAGGAAACACCCAAAACTAGTTGCCTTTTATGGCCTCAGAACACAGATGCAGTGAATTATAACTGACTTTGCTTCAAATAAAGCTGATCTTGTTTTAAAGTAACTGTTGTGTTGAGATACATGCAGTGTTGGAAAGGAGTTAAAAGCAAACAAAAACATGCATACAAATGTTTACAAAACAGCACAGATGCACAAGTAAAAGTCAACTTTGGGGATACATACTGCGACTCTCAGCATCCACTTCAGTAATAAACTGACTGTCAAGCAAATACTGGCAAATTTTCACTGCTGATTTTGTGGTCACAGTTTCTGATGGCAGTGACAAGTCTAGGAAAAAGGAATTACATTTTTATAAACTGCATCATTTAAACGGGTAAACAAATTAAGATCTTATATTTTTATCATTTTTACTAACAACAATAAAGGTGGGGGGGGGGGGGGGGGAATTTAGTTTAATTAGTAGTTTAAAAATATTTGCCCATAAATATAAGCCATCGGTTGTCAGCCCAACTCTGTGGCTGAGAAATCAGTGAATGCATTTCACAATTCCATAATCCTCAAAGTATAAGGGTAAGATTTCCATGGAGGACGATTTATTCCCAAATAAAGGTTCTCATGGATTTGGATTGGGATATGAGAGTCACACCATGGAAGAGACTAGGGTCTGATTCTGTAATATTTCCAAAGACAGCAGTGAGTGCACTGCAGCCTACCTTCATTACAGAAACAGCATATAGTTATTAAAGCTGCTATCAGTCAGATGTTACCTATATATATATAGAACCATTTCAACTGTCCAAAATTCTCAATGAAATTAACTGCTAATATCTAGTCCGTTATTTAAAAAAAAAAAAAAAAAACGTTAGTTGCCTGTCATTTACAAGACATTGCAAAACCAACCACAGTATTTTCTGGCTCTCGTGATTTCATTAGGTAATTTTATGTTCAGTATTTTGCCATTGCCTCCTGAAAGGTCAGCTCTTGTTAACACTGTTGAAACCAACACAAGACAGTCTGCAGTCAAATCAACCGCAGCTGGGATTGAATCCGGCACCTCAGAGATACGAAGCGCATTTGCAAAGCCTAAGCTGGCAGTCCGTTGTTGTCGGTTCAGTTTTTAAAATGTTTACCTGTGCTGTTAAAAAAAAAAGTTGACTTTTAAGTGGTTGGTTAAATGAACGCGTGATGACAATATCAGAACTCACTGTAAGCTAACCATTATAGTATTTCAAAGAGCAAGGGATCAATCTGATGACCTCTCTATGGTTTGGGGTCTTATTTTGTGGATAAACTAATTCTTTTAATGCTAGGTTCTAAGCGGATGCTTCTCTTCTAATATAATTATCACCACCCTCATGTGCTGAGCCAATAGATGGTCAAATTTGCTTATCTCACATGACCACCTGATCAGTCAGTGCTCTTGTCCCGCCCCATTCATGTGATCAAGCCATCAGGGTGATATTCAACACTGACAGGAAAAGATAGGCAGACTTTCAATCAGATTGCAAACTGGCACTAGCAGCATGGGGACTCTTCGTTGGCTTCTGAGGAAGAAGACGGAGCACATGTGGGAATGTCCCGAGCGAAGCGATGTCAATTCTTGATTAATTAAATTTTCTTTCATAAATACATAGCATAAACAATGTAAATTACTATGAAAAATAAACTTTTTTACTGACAGAATCTCCTGTATAAGAGATATGATGAAATAAATATAACAGCCTAAAAATGAGGTTTCTCATCAAGGAAGTGAGGAAGTGCAAAATATTTCAGAAAAAGACCTGCCTGCAGGCAAAGCTTCTTTATTTTTCACAATCCAGTGCACAAGTTCTGCTCCACTGAAAGACTTGCGTAGAGACTGCAGTTCATGGTGGATTCGATGAATGATAGCTGGAGGTTGTCGAGCTGCATTTTCCTCCAAGGTAAGGTCATCTCCCTCAAAATACTGCAGGAAAAATACAAATGCCAATTTTCATATTTAAAAAAAAAGACATTAAAACAGATACACCAAAGGACACAATTGTACATAACTTCAAAGCAGTGACAAATATCAGGAGAGATTAGCCAGTTTTATTGTTTAAATTATTAATAAAGTGGGAAGAGGTACTTCAATGGCTAAAAATGTATTGACCAAAAAATCTAAAATTTAATAAACTATATCAAAGTAATGTTAACAAGTGACAAAGAGCTCTTGCAGGTTCATCATCATCATCAATTCTCTTTATGCCTAGTGGCACATAAGGCTTCATAGAGGACTTTTCATGCTTTCCTGAGTGTGCAATCTTAAGTGCAGTTTTCCATGTCAAAGATGCCGCATACAGGCCACTCTCCATTATTTGTCGCCATGTTGTTTTTGGGTTCCCCTTTTTTCTCTTACTAAAGCGGTCTTGGCCATTTCAAATATGGCTCCTACAGCCCGGAAGCCAATTCTTAATTTGGTTTTGACGTCCAGTAGACTTGTTTTCCCATCATAGGCTTCCTTTCAGCTTTCACCCATGCTGTTCATGCTGACAGAGGGACTCTGTCCCAAGACCGCCGGATGTTTAGAATACCTATTTCCTCTTGAAGTTTCAGTAACGTTGTAGTTGTTTTACAGGGCAGAGCTGTCAATTCTGCACCCAACCCCTGAGCCTTGCAGGTTGGTCCAACCTAAAATGGATACCAGGAAATGTCCTAGAAAGTTAAAATAGCTGGCATGATGTTGATCACATGACCTCAAAAGTGCCAGTTTGGTCTATAAACACAGGAGTCAAGCATCATATGCTTGATATGTCAATGGCGGGAAAAGGTCCTTTACTATTAATAATAAAATAAGAATATTATTAATAATATGGTCATATTTTTTAATATTATTTTTAAAAACAAAACACACACTTACACACACAAACTGAAACAAACAACTTACGTAATATCTGAGACTGTGAAACAGGGCAATGAGATGGGATGTGGACAAAGTGTACAATTGAAGCTGAAATATTACATGATTCTGAAAAGACAAGAGAATTTGTTTCATTATTAAATAGGTAGAATTAACAGAATACTATACAATACAGGGTTGTTTAAAAAAAAAGATACTTTCCTTCATGTATATTCCCTTAAATATACATTACATTTTGATAATGTACATACAGGAGAGAAAGGTCTAAAGTTTACAAACTTACAACAGAGATTACAGATGTTCAATATGGCCGAAGTCTGCTGCTTGGCAAACATCTAAGCGGTAGCCGAACTAATCCCAAAACCAAAGAAGCATCTCTTGGTAAGTGAGTTCAGTGCAGCTGTGATACGGTTCGGCAGGTCAGCCAGTATTTTTGGTAGATATGGTATGTAAACATTAGACCTTCCTCTCTCTCTTGTATGAACATGATTAATATGTAATGTATATTCAAGGAAATAAACATGAATAAAAGTGTATCTATCATTTTGAATAACCCTGACTATTCTGATTACAAATAAAGTGCTGTCTATATAGGGAAATATTTCCCAGATTTAAGGAAAATGAATGAATGAAATTAAGCAGGACGAAACTGGGAATATTTCAGTTGAGTTGAGGTAATTCAAGAACCGACAACACAGCACTTGGGGCATTCTCATAAGTGCTCTGTCCCCATCTTCAGCAGCCAGTGAAGAGTTCCAATACCAATGGTGCCAGTAGCATTCTGATTAAACGTCTGTCTTGCCTTTCCTATAAGCCTCGAGCATCAGCCAGAAATCCTCCTCACTCCCCGCTGCATCAATCTCACCAGACTTTGGTGATCTATCTGCTCCTCTGAACTGTACAGGCTCTCCCACAAGGCACTAACCAAGTCTTACGATAGATGGTAGAAACGTCAACAGAGAGAGCAAACTGAAGTATCTGGGATTATTTAATTAATAAGTTTAAGTGAAAATTTTTTTGAGCTGAGCATAAATATTACCTTAATTAGCTGACACCACTTTTGTGAATTAAATACCTATGAAGAAAACTGTGTAGACAAATGGTGTATAAAAGATATTTTAAAAAAAAGTAACACCCAGCTAAATAAAGCCAAACTATTGGTAAGGTAGCTGACAACCTAGAATCTCAGGTTCACATTCTAGAGAACAGGAAAAGAATTTCTTACTAATTTTTATTTAAGCTGAGGAAACAAATTTATTACATAGGTTTAATTCTCACAATTAATTCTTTTCCTCTTTTCTTTAACAACCTACTGTTAAGGAGGGGGGGGGGTGGTGTGCCAAGTGTGTGTGCGTGCGTGCCTGTGTGTGTGTGTGCGTGCGTGTGTGTGTGTGGGGGGGGGTGTGGTGTGTGGGGCTGTGGTGGGTGGGTGGGTGGGGATGGATGGATGGATGGATGGATGGATGGATGGATGGATGGATGTATGTATGTATGTATGTATGTATGTATGTATGTATGTATGTATGTATGTATGTATGTATGTATGTGTGTATGTATGTATGTATGTATGTATGTATGTATGTATGAATGTGTATGTATGAATGTATGTATGTATGTATGAATGAATGTATGAATGAATGTATGTATGTATGTATGTATATATGTATGTATGTATGTGTGTGTATGTACATATATGTATATATATATATATATATATATATATATATATATATAGTATATATATATATATATATATATATATGGTATGTATGTATATATATTAATATATATATATATATATATATATAGATATATAATTATATATATATATATATATAGAGAGAGAGAGAGAGAGAGAGAGAGAGAGAGAGAGAGAGAGATAGAGATATCTGCTAATCACATACACATGCTAATCACAACTGGTGCCTACCTACTGAAAAATTACTTACAGCTTGAGCAAGCAGCAGATCTTTCTTGATGCCTTTACCACTGTTGTTCATGAACTTTATCAAATGCTAGAAAAGAAAGAAAAAAACCCCAGAGAATGCAAAGCTCCAAAAATAACTTCATTACAAAAACATTAACAAAAATATCATATGTGATCCTGATATTCACACAGGTGAAACCTCAACAGTGCTCAGAGATCTCAAGAAGCGACTACCCGAGTGTTACAGCATCGGCTTCCAAGCAATAGACCCAGTTGTGATCCTTGGTTAGGGATTTTTTTTTCTCAGGGGGGAGTGAGGGATTCCAAGAGGGAGGGAACTAGCAACAGACTCACAACCCTCTGTCCTACACCACTTTAAAAGAGACAGATAAAGTAGGTAAAATCAGCTGACATCTTCCTTATGTGATCTAAAGGGAAAGAAGGGAAGAGGCAGGCCAAGAAAGACCTAGATACAGAACAAACTTTGAGCATATAACCATGAAGCATCTGACCATCAATGGTGGAGGGTGCTGGTCAGACAGTTAACAGTAACTGGTGACCCAGTGACACACAGTGTTACAGGATGATGATGATGATCTATAGGAGAGACCAGAATATTTAAAATAGCATCCACGTGCACAGATCACCTGACTCTGCTAGACATTAATTTAATATTTACTGCATTATTCCTTTAAAAAAAATACCCATACAGAATTGTTTATTTATGCATACTATAGTGGTGAGACTGATTACACAGTAACAAGATGAAGAGACATCAACTTACACTGATAGTTAACATCCAATTGTGTGCCATTGTGCTGGCAGACATGGGAGATTTCCTGAGATCATCTGTGCGCAACTCAATATCCTAGGAAATAGATTGATTTTTTCAAACAGAAAATTATCAGTGAGTGAACAGGTCACAGACAAAGACTAATATACGACAATCAGTAATCAAAGCAATGTTTCCCCGATGTGAATTTGAACAAAGAAGACCTGACGAGATACAGCGAAATATGCCAGGCAATAAATTGTGCAGTCTATTATTTGTGTCTTCTTTGTTCAAAATCAGTAATCAGTTTATGGGCAAAGTACAATATATGGCAAGCTAAATAAACAAGTTGATATTCATAATACAATATATGGCAATCAGTGACTGAAGAGCTGACAGACATAATGCAATACATGGCAATCAGTGAGTGAAGATATGATTGACATAATACAGACATAATGCAATACATGGCAATCAGTGAGTGAATGATACATGATACAGACATAATACAGGCAATCATGAGTGAAGCATATACAGACATAATGGGCAATCAGTGAGTGAAGATATGATTGACATAATACAATATACAGCAATAAGTGAGTGAAGAGTTGACAATTAATAGACATAATACAATATATGGCAAACAATGAGTGAACTGTTGACAGACACAGTAAAATGCTGTAGTTACTGCTTTTGCATTATGCAGAACTTAACAAATTTTAGGCCTCAACATATAAGGTAGGATGACCAGTTCCTTTCCTTTATCACTTTTCCTTTCCAGACAATAATGAAAATTGAACTTACGCCCATTATTATGATGCTGGTTCGGCTTCAGACATAATGACTCACTTAATAATCACTTAATGTAACAAGAAAGTGAAACACAATACGTATGGACAACACAGAAACTCCCCATGTGGGTTCCGTCGTCACTCTGTTGGGGAAGAAAAAGAATATACCCACTGACCAACTACCAAGCATGTCATAAAAAGGTGAATAATTAGCAGTGTTCTCGTCCAAGTCAGATTGCGTGTGTCTGAGAGGTGAGGAGCCGGCAGCCTGCATACAATTAAACCAGACCTTTAGATCGACTGTGCATGCAAAACTGAAATCCTGGAACAAGATCAAAGTCCTGAAGTGGATAAATTACCAGAGCTTTCTGCCACAGTTTACAATCACTGAACATTTGGATGAAGAAGATACACAAACAACTAAGAGACATGACAATATGGCTGTCATCTTTAAAATACTAACCTGTACAATCAAGACCCACAAGTTATCAAGGACACGCCGGAAACAGTCATGATATAACCACGTGCTGAGACAGTCAAAGTACTTCTGCAGAAACGTGGTCACTGGGGCCAGAGTCTGAACTATGGTCTCTGCAGGATGCTTTTGTTGCAAGGAGAATGAACAGTCCATCCTTCACAAACAAGTTAAGCTGAAAATGAAAGAAAAATCCAATGATAACTTTCAATTTATATTTCTAAAATTCACTCTGTGCCATGGTTTATTAAAAAAATATTTTTCTAGTTAAAATTCATGGTTTTTTTTTTTAACTTCTCATTCCCACTTGACTAAGCTTCTAAATTATAATTAACCCTTTTGCTGCTACGTTTCTGGTCATAGCTGTCTGCCCTGTGCTAAGCAATGTGGAAAAAAAATTTATCTGCTGTGTGCAATACTTTTCAATCCTCCAAATGCAAAAGATGCGTCGGTGGTGAGAGGGCTATATTTTGTACACCTAAAATTTTTTACCCTAGGGAGTTGTGTAGTTGGTCCGGAGTGGTGACAAGTCAGAGGCACGATGGTGCCTCACAAACTTGACTGACAAAGCTATCACCCCCCCCCCCCATTGGTGGAGGGGGGAGGGGGGAATTAATGGGAAGAACTGTTCCCAATCCCTATTCCAAAATTTGATTGACAAACCTACCAGGGCTCCCACTTTAATCATAATTAATTGTAGTCACTATGTTGTTACATAAAAAAAAAATATACTTGAGTCATCTTTTGCTGACAAGTGGCAAGAACTGAAAGGAAAATTTACAATAAAAAAAAAAAAAGTTGGGGGTTGAACACACGACCTTCCAATTCTAAGGCGGACATGATACCAACTACACTAGACTATCTCTTAATGCAATGTATTGTTTGAAAGATAATTTTCCTTTGTAAAGAAGTAGTGATTCATCGACAACCACATCCTGATAAAGTGAAAATGCACCCTGAAACGATGTGCGCAGACTTTCAATAATGTGTCTAATTTTGTACAGTCTTATCGCCGCCTGCATTAGCACTGTTGTCTGAGAAATGTAACATTCTCAACAATAGTACAAATCAGGCCCTCTACATTATTTCACTAAACACAGGAGTTTTTAGCAAACAGTTTTTGCTCCAGTACTCATTTATTTTGAGTTTCTTTGTTCTAAGCATTAGCAGACAGACAGGGAAAAAAAAAAGGTAGTCCAAATCTGTGTCTGTCCATCAGAAAACACAAGAAATTGTAGAGGCAGGTGCCTTCTCAATTACTTCCTTGCAGAACCTGTTAGTTTCCGCTGTGATGAAAGTAATCAGTGATTCCGTAAAAAAAAAAAAGTAGAACAAAAATCAAGCACTGAACTGTTTTAATTTACAGTAGCAGAAATACAGCCAGGGCTGTTTGAATTTACAGAAGCAGAAATACAGCCAATGCTGAAGTCATCAAAATTATGCACTACTGGTATCAAATCATCGGTTGACCAAGACAAATGATCAATTTTTTGCGTTTTGATGGCACTTCATTGTCGCTGCTTTCTGATTTCGATGATGAGGACGTCGGACAGGCAAACTGCTTTTTCTTGGACACGCCGGTTTGAGCCTTCGATATTGATGGCCTGGTCAAATCTTCTTGTTCACTGTCAGAAGTACACGTTTCAAAGTCCTCTTCGCTATCACTCCTTGACAGAAACTCAATTAATTCTACATCAACTTTAACAAGTTTTCCTTCCATTTAGTACTAACAAAGTGTAGAATAATCCAAACCCACAAATATATATCAGGGCACAAAATACACAGATCACCGACCACACTGTCATGGTAAACAAAGCGACGGGCTAATGCGGAATGCAGTAAACACACCTTAAACATACCTGCTTCTAATCGTATGTAATGGGTCAGTTTAATCTAAATATAGCTAATGTATATTGCCTTTTGACCCATAAGACAAGAGGTCGCAGAAATCAGTAAGGAAAGTCCAAAAATGGGTTGAGACGTCCATAGCACTGGGGAGGGGGGGGAAGGGGGGGGGGGTTCAAGAAAAAAAAATAACGTCCAAAGATGGGCATAGCAGCGTACGGGAAAACGGGAAAAGATATCCATAGTAGCGAAGGGGTTAAATATGAACTTCCTCCGTTCTGGAGATCTATTATTGTTACTGAATTTATTCCAGCTATTCTGTTAAGTCTTTCTTTTCCTGATATTGAAAAGTTTAATTTCTTTGGAAGTTAGAGATTAGCTCAGATTTTTCATTTTGGCTGCATAGGTACTTTAAGCATTATTCTGCTAAAAAAACCACAACTCTGAAGCCTCAATGAACGTTTTCAGTCGTAGTAACACATGCATAATAGTTAAAAAAGAAGAGTAATAATTCTCAGAAGAAAAAGCAGGGTCTTCAAACCTGATAGTAAACACAGATATTAAGAATGCACCGCACATCTTGGTTTATGAGAAATGGCAAAAGATGAGGAGTGGCAGGCCAAGCAGTTACAACATCAAGCTCTCATGTGGGAGACCAGGGTTCAACTTCCAGTAAGGCGATGGAGTTTTTCTGTAGGAGACAAAAATAAACATCCTAACCAGCACAGTCCTTGGCAACAGCACTATCCACGTGGTCCCTAAATCCTCAGGTGTACGACCCCCCCACCCCCATCTTGACACCACCCTAAATAGTGATAAATACAGAAAAAGTGACAGGTGGCAAAGGACTCATTTGCATTAGGGTGTGCCAAAATGATAGCCATAGCAAAAGGATCTGTTACAGGATGATGATGATGAGTAACACATGATTCTACTGTAAGCCATTCACCTTGTAAGCTAACAGTCTGCATATACCAGTCAGTGTTGCCATCAGATGCTGGTGTGTCATGTCCACAACCTGCCTGCACTGGTAAGACCATCGACCAAGGACGTCTTCCACGCTGCTTCTGCTGTCAGAACTCAAGCTATCCTCTAACAGGCTGTCATCTTGCATGGACTGATGGGATATGCAGACATAATCTGAGAAAGATTTCAAGATGAGCAAATGAGGATTACGAGACCAAAACAGTTTTACTGATTGCAGATTTAATGATTATACATTAAAACAGATATTACTATCACTGAAAACCAGTTTCCTACCTTTTTTCTTATTTTGTAAAAAGATACAAATAGTCAACACAGGAGACAAACAAATCTGCCTGATTCAGCGATGGCTGTCATAATCACTGATTTAAACCACACCCAACACTGAAAACAGAACAGTGATCTAAGCATTAGGATAAGTACTATTTTATTGCCAGTAGTGCATCGAGTATATAATGCTAGACTCATATTTTTATAGATGATTTGGCATTCACTGGATGATGTTAGTTTGTTTCTCAACAGATAATCATCACTGCAAATCAAACCATTCAGTCCTTAAGTGCTCGGATCCCCTCCTCAGTAAACTCTGCAGCGTTTAGCTGCAGAAGACACCAGTTCTGTGTTGGTTGCTCACTATTCTTTGGCCTTCTGCATAATGTTCTTTTTTGGCCACAGCCTTTTCAGCTTGCTGTTCTTGCAGTCTAGTCATGTTTGAAGATTCACAACTACTTGGGTGTCGCAAACATCTTAAGTGGGTGTTGTGATCGCCATCATGACAGCCTAGTTTACTTCTCAAGATCAAGATTACTCTGTATCCATTTACAAGTAGGTAGACCTGAAAGCCGGGGTCAATTGTGAAAAATCTGATGGGGATCTGAACTTAAGATCTAGCAGTACAATACTACTAATAATGTAGATATGGGCATATCTTGTGTGCCAGTGCTGGATGACAACTAATGCCAAAGAGGTCAAGATATTTCACCAGATGACAACTACTATCCCAGAGATCAAGACATTTCACCAGATGACAACTACTAAACAAGAGATCAATATATTTCACCAGATGACAACTACTAAACAAGAGATCAATATATTTCACCAGATGACAACTACTAAATAAGAGATCAAGATATTTCACCAGATGACAACTACTACACCAGAGATCCTGACATTTCACCAGATGACAACTACTACACCAGAGATCCTGACATTTCACCAGATGACAACTACTACACCAGAGATCAAGATATCTCACCAGATGACAACTACTACACCAGAGATCAAGATATTTCACCAGATGACGACTTCTATCCCAGAGATCAAGATATTTCACCAAATGACAACTACTACCACAGAGATCAAGACATTTCACCAGATGACTATTGTCCCAAAGATCAAGATATTTAACCAGATGACAACTACTATTGCAGAGATCAAGATGGACAGACACAGATTTGGACGAACTATTTTTTTTTTTTTTGGCTGTCTGCTTATTCTTAGAACAAAGAAACTCAAAATAAATGAGTACTAGAGCAAGGGCTGTTTGCTAAAAACTCCCATGTTTAGTGGAATAATGTTGAGGGCCAGATTTGTACTATTGTTGAGAATGTTACATTTCTCATGATGGCAAGACAAAGTACCTGATACAGTAGTCCTTGAGAAAGTAGCTATGCCCAGCATTTCACCAGATGACTATTATCCCAGGGATCAAGACATTTCACCAGATGACAACTACTACACCAGAGATCAAGACATTTCACCAGATGACAACTACTACACCAGAGATCAAGATATTTCACCAGATGACAACTACTACACCAGAGATCAAGATATTTCACCAGATGACGACTACTACACCAGAGATCAAGATATTTCACCAGATGACAACTACTACACCAGAGATCAAGATATTTCACCAGATGACAATTACTACACCAGAGATCCACATTCTACCATTTAGCCAGTTGCTCTTCCCAGATGACAAATAATGATGTAATACGAAAGAACACAGCAATCATGACATCTTTATTTGATGACTGTAAGTAAAAGTTAAAAGTAATGGACCCTTTTTCATACCATTAAGGTGTAATAGACATAGAGTGCTAGATATATATTTTATAGATCTAGCAGAACTCAGTGGGTGATGTGATAAACATTACACCAGCAAAACTTTACTTGCCAGGAAGTTACTTGGTATTCATTTTAGGCTGAGTTGACCTGGGAGCCAAAAAAAGTACGGCTAGATGTGAACTTCAATCTACAACCTTCCAGCCAGTCGCAAGCATCTAGCTGCTACACTACGACGGCTCCTGAAGACAAGTAATGACATAATGCTAATTACCAAACAGAGTCAACACTTTGAGTAACAGCTAAAAACATTTGCTCCACCTTCTGAGACATCGGAGTTTCTTCTTTCAGAAGTATCTTGTAACAGATTAAGTCCTGCATAATCAGCTACTGCTGCAACTTCTTCAATGTGAAAGATTTTCAGCAGCTTTTTCTGATAGGCATCCAAGATGTGCAGACAAGCAAATACGTTGTTGATCCGTGTGCACATGTGTTGGGTTACCGGCTCATGACGGTCACTCAGTAGCTTGGTTTTCCGGTTGACATAGAATAAACAGTCATACGAGGCTTCTGCTTGGTGTCTGCAGCCCCAGATCAGTCCTCCAATCTGTTGGCTCTCGATAAACTCAACAAGCTGGGAGATAAATGAAAACAGATGTAACGTAAATGTAACATATAAATGCCTATTTTAGAATACTAATCTTATGCTAATGTCAATGTTAAAAACTCAATAAATCCAAGTTAAACATTTATAAAAGTCAAGAGAATAAATATAAAGTTAGTTAGTTAGCTGACTAATCAGCTGATCATCCTCACTGTATAATTGACACTCTCCATAAGCGCTGTGATCCCATCTTCAGTACTTCCCTCAACATGATGACATACCAGTTCTGTATTGATTTACTATTATTCTTTGGCTATCTTTACTCTACATAGCACACAACAGAGGTCTTTTCAAAACCTAATAGTGAAAGGCTCAACAGGGTCTTGAGAAAAGAAGATCACTGCTTCATCCGTTGCACTTACCTTGGGGCCAAGCAGTCGTTTGGCCACCGACTTTGTTGTAGCACACAGATCCATACAGATGATGTTGCTGGAGTAAACAATGAGCATATTGCACATTGCCTGAAAATAATTTATATCAAGTTAATGGTACAGGCTTTACTGAAAAGCAAAATAATTCTATGTATTCTTGTATGCAGCTTTATCACTGACTGTGTGTGTTGTATGCTTATGAAGGCTTTCTAACTGCAGTATTAATTTGTAGGTGTTTTATACTGGGAAATTGACTAATTCTATCTACTTCATGTTTAGACTGAACTTCTTTCAATATAATGGTAATCCCAATAAAGATACTAACAAGCTGGAAGGGTATGATGTGACAGGTTTTAAATATGTGATGTCATAGCATTTTCAGATGATGTAACCAGCTACACTGACACTCAAGAGAAACTCCACTATAAACACTGATGACACAGGCCAGAAATGCTGGACTAGATTCTGTAAGGATAAGAGGAAAATTGGCATTAAAGTGGAATTGAGAAAAAACCACCATAATTACTTTTATTTTGTTTTTAAATTGTCGATTTCTGCATAGAATTATTTAATGTCCACAGTGTGGATGGGTGACAGCATTTTTTTTTTCAAACTGTGAAGATTTTGGTTGTCAAGGACTTATGGTAGATGATGAATTGAGATTCACAAACTTTCTGAAACAAATAAGTGCACACTGCCTTGATTTTACAGACCCTGTCCAGCTGTAACACAACCAGGAGGATACGGCCTTGAATGATCATGGCATTAGCAGCTTGGTTTATGTACACATGTAGAAATATGACATGTTGCATGTTTTACAACAAATTGAACCCATCATTCTTCTTCTTCTGTACTTGCCTTTAAAAGGGTGACTGGCATATCATGTTGTGGTTTATAGCAAAGGGTTGGATACCTGCACCTTTCAGTCAATATATCTTCTTTTAGTGAACTCTTAATCAGCTGCTTTTATGACATGCTTGCTAGGGGGCAGTGGGTCTATTCTTCACCCCCTCCCACCCCACCATAAGTGAGTCACCAGAACCCACACAGGGTGGGTCAATCATGCTGAGCCCCAGGTCTAAAAGCACCACTTTGAATCTATCATTACTGTAGATGTGTGAACACCATTCATTTTAAAAATGTGCAGGTGCGACAGGACAATTTTAGTTAACCTTCTCACCCTGAGAAACAGCAAAACCAACACTCAAGTTTATGTCATGCCCCAGTAAATTTAGCTTTACCTGCAGTTATGGTGGCTTGTTCATGAGAAGCCTAGCTAATAGCATTGGTTAAGTTTATGCCTGCACAAATGTTCACAATGACTGGGATGATTACATTTGCTAAAAAATAGCATTTAAGTGGGGGTCTTCTTGTAAAATTTTTATTTTTTATTTTTAACTTAAATCACAATGTCATAACTTCCTCATTAGTCATAGTGGTAACCAGTGACCAAATGAGGGGGTGAAGAATGAGTCAGGATATAAACGAGTCATGACATACATGTTTTAAAAGGCTCAAACAGATGTAACCCTCTTAATTTTCTGCTGCATTTGTGCTTACTGATTTCTCCCTTTATTATGTAATATTATTTGGTCCAAAATCTGAATTGTTAGGATTTTTGTGTGTGACCTGCATAAAAATGGTTTTTGTTTCTAATGATTTTTTTAAGGATTTTGTTTGTTGCCCTTATGGATTCCCAAATAATGGCTGCTGGATGTGTCTTTTTCTAGGTCAATGGGGTGAAAGGGTTAAGAACCGCTACATAAAAACAATGCAATTTGAATGCATGAAAGATTTGTCATTACAAAGACTGCTATACAATATGTCTTTATGAATGAGAATATTTCGATCACATTAAATATAATCAAATCTTACCTTGAGCATTCTCAAATGTAGAGCTAATTTCATTTTCTGTTTTAGCATTGGTGTTAACTCAGAAACAGAGTTTTCAGTTGAAAGTCTTTGAGTGTCTGACTGTGGTAAATTATTACTGTCCATCTGAGTAGAAGAGTTAGTTGGTGTGCTTTCTGCATCTCTGTTTGCAGTAAGCTGAAGCTGGCTAGTCGAAGAACTGTTTGATTTTGATGAGCCAGAAGAAAGTGTCCGTTCATATACTGATGAAATTTCTGCTTTTCCCAAAGAACACTGACCAGTGATGGCAGAACCTGAGAAAAAGTGTTTCACTGTTTGAGAAGATGACTGTCTGCTTTCAGTTGTTGAAGACTTCTCAGCCAATATTACATGAACTAAGTTGCTACAGAAAGAGCACAGACGCTGCAGCATTACTAGTATGTCAACTGCTGAACCAGAGACCGGCATCACAGCTTGATTTATGTCAGAAGGATGTGGGAAAGACACACCTGATTCTATACACTCAGCTATTTCCTGTTCATCTTCTGCAGTGTCTGGTGTTACGCTCGAGGCTCTTGAGGACATGCTGTGTGGAGCATGTGTTTTCAGAATGTGATTTCTGCCTGTGGCTATAGACGGTTTTGGCTTATCACGTTCATATGATCCAGGCACAGAAAATACTGGCCTGGAGAAATCTGAAGGACTGCCTGGACACGTTGATCTTTGAGACACAATTTTTAGAGGTGGGAAATTAAACTCTTCATCTCCAGATTCATATGGGGCAGCTGGGTGACCACCATTCTCTTCACTGTCATTGCTGAGTAAAGACACTGGAGTAACTGTCTGCTTTGGAGTTGTGCTTATCTGGCTAACTCTTTCAGAATTTGAATCAGAAGAAATAACATCCACCTGTGATCTACTGAGGACTGTCCGATGCTGACTGGTGCCTTTTAAAAAATGGTCACTAACACTGAACTGCTGATTAATTGTAAACTGCTGACAGGACCTGGACTCATCAAGATTAGCTGGCAAAGAAAATCTACGATGTGCAGAGAAATAAAGTGACCTGTCAGTAATGTTCCTATTACTAAGAGATCTTGTATCATATTTTGATTTTCCACTTGGTCTCATTTCATATTCAGTTAGTCCAAAATTTTGAATTTCTGCATCTTCAAGATCATCAGTACTTGCAGGAACTTGAGCCTCTGAATTGTCAGGCAAGCAGTCCTAAAATATATAATTGTTGAATATTACAAGAGTGAAAGCTTTTCAATTTAATTCTGATAGGAAATGCCCTGGGATGTATGAACAACCCAATGAAGAAACTTCATTTTCAAAGGGACAAGAGTTGGACCCACTGGCCAATCTAACACTGACCTCACTCCTTTCATCTTGTTTTTTCATTCATACATTTGTTAAGAAGTCATTAAAAAATGTCACTGACTTTAACTATGGGAAGCAAGCATGATGCTGTCCACATCTTCCATTATATGTGAATTCTTATTCTTCAGCATTCTGAGCCCCTGAGGTTCACTGCTGCAGATAGCACCCACCTCTATTCATCTCTGAAACTGGCCTTTGCAGCCCAGCTGCTGACTCTAAGTGTTTGTTGGTCTGCCTGAATGTTATCTCTCCACCGTCTTCTTAGTCTGCCTTGTGGTCTACTCATATTAAACTCTTTTGTTTCTTATTAGTCTGCCTCGTGGTCTACTCATATTAAACTCTTTTGTGTCTTCTTAGTCTGCCTTGTGATCTATTCATATTAAACTCTTTTGTGTTTTCTTAGTCTGCCTTGTGATCTATTCATATTAAACTCTTTTGTGTCTTCTTAGTCTGCCTTGTGATCTACTCATATTAAACTCTTTTGTGTTTTCTTAGTCTGCCTTGTGATCTATTCATATTAAACTCTTTTGTGTTTTCTTAGTCTGCCTTGTGATCTATTCATATTAAACTCTTTTGTGTTTTCTTAGTCTGCCTTGTGATCTACACATATTAAACTCTTTTGTTTCTTCTTAGTCTGCCTCGTGGTCTACTACTGAGTGACAACTGGTCTATGAAAAAATATGCTATATTATAATAATCGACGTCACTGCATACTGGGCATTCCCATGCGTGCTCAGTCCTCTGATGCAGCAACAACTTAAAGATATTTCAACTAACTGTTCCCATTAGAGGCTGGTTAAAATGTCTCCTATCTCGGCCTCGAAGGCGGCATAGATGTGCTTCACCGCGCTCACTCTTATGTTATGCAATTGGGTTAGTGTTAGAGATTCATCATTATCCTCTAACCCAGTTTGTAAAGTGTTGATAATATCTGCTCTATCCATGCTTCTTCCCACATGCACTGATGGATTGCTTGCCAGTTGGTCTGCTCGCTCATTACCCTTTACACATGACCAGGTGTGTAGATCCAGATGAGGGAGATTAGGTGTGATATTCAAATGCTTTCTACCTGTTCAGAGCGCATACTGCCTGTTGCTATCTTCTGAAGCAGGCTCATGGAGTCTGATAAAATTACTGCATGTGTGGCTGTTAGCTCTGCTGCTCATGCTAGTGCTCTAGAAGCAGTGGCTATCTCCATTGCCATGCCTGATATAGTTGCCTGGTAAGCGCCGCTGTACTCTTGTATTGTTTTCCCCATCCTTAGTGCTGTGTATTCTGAAGCTCACCCTGATTTGCATTATGTATATATAAAAATACAGATATAACATATATGCCTGATCAGCAGCTGGTATGTCTGATCACCAACTGGTTCTTTACTTCCCTTACACAAGTTTTAAAAGCACATTGCAATGAATTCCAGTTAATATTGCATGACTGACCTTTATTCCAGGTATTAACTTTTTCAGTCCTAACTAAAGCATCATGTGTGATCAGCTAGGGCCCAGATGTCCCGAACATCACATGATGTTATACGATAAACATTTGATTCATTTATGTTTAAATTCAATATAGCATGTTTTATTTACTATGCTGCCCCCTGAAAATAATGGATGTCTGCTTTATTCTTGTGGCTAAATACTCATTAGGTAACTCCAATGAGATATTGTGGGACTGAAAGAGTTAAACATTAATAACAATAAAGAGAAAACTAATAATGCTTACTGGATGTGGCGTGGCATCCCTAGATGAAATAATGCTGTTGAAGGCACTGTTAATGGAAGGGGAGAGGGATACAAGTGAGTATGATATACTGTGGGTGTCTGATGGAGTTACAGCTGTTTGATACCTTAGAACTGGTTGTGGAAGCTCAAGATTCTGGCTAGTGTACTGAAATATAATGCAAATGAAATGTGGTCAATTGGTTAATCAGAAACATGTAAGATGTTTATGCAATAAGCCTTTATTAGAGAACATATGGAAATGATAACTAGAGTAACTACACTAAGGCATAATAACTTTATGAATATAAAACTAAATAAGTAGTATGAAGAGACAAGAAAAGTATGTACATAACAGGGTGTCACTTTGTCTTAGGAAAGACACATGTTCTCAAATAAATTCTTTTTTTTGTTTGCTGATGTATTATATTTATATTTCATCAGCCCCAAAAAATAGGAACCACATAACTCTTTCAGTACAAAACAACTTATCACATATTTCTGGGTAATTCTGAAACTCTGTTATGTTCTCCCCATGTGGGCTCCTGGGGTCCCATAATGTGAAAAATAAGAACAGACTACTGCCTCCTCCAAAAAGCTAGCTGTAAGAGTCTAGCTGGGGGCTTACTTCGAAGTCAGAGTGCATCTGCCCGAGAGGCAAAGAGAATCATCAGCCTGCATACAAATATGCCAAATCTGTAAAAGGGATGTGCACGCAAAACACTTAGGGTCTGGAACAAGACTAAAGTTTAGAGGTGGACAAACATCCAGAACTTTCCACCGGAGTTTACAGCCAATGAACGTGAAGAAGAAGCAGTAGAAGAAATTATGTTCATGCTGTCTTCTTTCACAGACAGGTGTTAAATTAAGCTTGTGTATCCGAGTTACTAGTTTAACTTCTACTGTTCCATAGTTACTCAGCTTGATTTCTTCAAAGCTAAGTATTTATTACTTGTAAGATTAACTTCTTAAAAAATAGAAGAGTAAAAGAAATCACTCTTGGGATTGAAATAGTTCATGCTGCCCTGTCCAGCAATAACTTAATTCCTCCACCCCCCCCCCCCCCCCCTTTCCGACATGTTTTGAATGTAACATTCATTACAGTTCTGGACATACTGCTTTAACTACAGTTATGTTTTAATTATTACAGTTGGTTTTCTAATCCATGGATTCAGTGTTTAACTGGGTGAGGGAAACAGTTAGCATCTACATTTGAAGACATTTTCTGCGGGAGATGTCGATTCTGTAATCAGTAATCAGGCAAAGACATTTCAAAATACTCCATTCCTGGGAACTGCACCTGGACTGCTGTGTCCATAAGTAAATACTCTTCTGTTTCTGCATTTGCCCTTAAAAGGGTCTAGGCAGTGGTATCTGCAGTTTCAGCCTAATAAATCAGATTTCAGCAAAACCTTTATTACTTGACTTTTATAACACACTTGTTAAAGGGTAGTAGGTCTATTCTTTTTCTCCCCAAATTAGGACCCAGAAGCCCAGATGGGGAAGTCAGTAAGTACTCAATTCACTTCAGTTGATACTACTTTACAACGGTGTCCATAGGTACGTTTACTGTTTATAATCGTGGCAAGTTTTTGCTTTAGACAATAGTAAGCTGTTGCATTTTCCTCTATATGTAGACTAAAAAGATATAGTTTCATCACTCAGCTACTGTGCTGAGCCGATTACATGACACAGTGAGCCGCAAATTTAATTTGGAATGATTTTTAACTTCGCACAAATTGGTTTGTGCTGTAAACTGCAGATTCAGAAAATCGTGAGTGGTTGCTTCCCATTGGTGCAATTGATTTCACAGTGTATTACATATTATTTATATTAACAAATAAAACTGTGCAGTTATGATCAGAAGGTGAAACTTACAGCATCTCCAGCTACGGCATCCAACACCAGATTCTGCAGGTGTACACGAACAGCTGTTGTCCACTGTGCAAGAACTGAGAAAAAGGGCAGGCGCCACGTTTGTTCACTGGTAACAAAACACAGTTGTCAAAATACAATAGCAATATCAAGATTCATAATTCATGTATGAAAAGAACCAGTTTTAAAATATGGCTTGCAATCTTGTAAAATAATTTCTTTTTCTTATCTTCCTCCATTTACCTCAGCAAAGTGTGTGAAGGGGGTGGGGAAAGGGGGATGTAAGGATGGTCTGTACTGTATAAGTTTCTGTAATGTTGTTCCTAACACCATGGTCCCATTGTTCACATGGTCATCCCCTTGTTCTGTGTTCATTATATTTTTTTCAGCATGACTATCTATGGCAATTTTCATCATGGCATTTTTGCCAAATTGTCAAATCATTTCATCTCATAATCAGTATAATTAGTAAGTTAGTTGCATTTCCTTTACAGGAACATTGCAGAACCAATCCAGCATTTTTTGGCTGTTGTGGTTTTTCTAGGCAAGTTAACATCTAGTAGTTTGCCACTGCTTTCTGGAGGGTCGGCACTATGAAGCGCGTTCGCAGCGTCTAAGTCACAGACGTCAACGTAATTAGTAAACACGCCAAAAATATCCACTCAAGCCTTGAAATGTAGTTAAACAATTTTTTTTCACATTACTTCACACAGGTAAAATGGACAATGAGTCAATGTTCTGAAATTACCTTTTTTTCTTTAAATTCACTATTGCTTGACAACATTCTGAGAAGAGACTGGAACAAGTGACAAGTAGAAAGATTTATGGAAAGAGACATAGACTGAGGCAACAAAAAAAGATTCACGACAGCCTTTCTCATGGCTTAGAAAAATATCAACACACAAACTGATTATAAGGTGTGGAAGGATCAACATCGCTCAAACCAGTTGGCAAAGTTTTTATGAGGACAATAGGAACAAGATAATAATTCCTGAAATTTCCTAAATTTAAATTTAATATTTATATGAAGAAAATCAATTACAAACTTTAAAGATTTTTCCCCAAGCACATGACAAATGGATATTACTCACTCAGGTGTAATGTAAGCTGACCAGTCTGCATCAAGTGTATTTAAACGGTAAGCTAAAGCAAGCATACGAAGGTCAATCTCAACCAATGGCTGTGAATAAAATAACTGAGATCAGTATGTTGTCAGCATAAATACAAAAATTGTTCAGTATTGTTGACAAATTGTGAATAAACCATTAAGTGCAAGCAAGAAAAGAAAAACAGAGGCAGCAACACAAGCTGAATCTCTTTTAGGGGTGCCTAGTTGACGATGTTCTTAGTGCACTTGTTTCCATAGCAAGGCGCACACACCACGTGGAGGTTACATGTTCGATTCCTGGCACGGTAACTATAGCTATTGATTTTTATGTTGACTAGTGTGTTCTTCTAACTTTCTATAAGTGCCAATCAATACATTTCCTGTTACTTTATTATTATCTAACTGTAAAGTGACTTTTACTAATGATATTTTAATATAAGTGAAATCTAATTATTTGTTACATCTGTCAACAAATTGCTGACAGTTAGCATTTTCTGTTTACATTCCTCTCTATTGTTAATCCCTTCTTCTTAACATTCACCAGCCATAAACTCTGGTGGAAAGTTCTGGTTGTTCATTCACTCCTGGACTTCGATCTTGATCCAGAACTTGAGTTTTGCGTGCACATCTGTTCTACAGATTTGGCTTATTTTTATGCAGACTGCTGGTTCCTTACATCTCAGGCAGATGCACTCTGACTCTAAAAGAAACACCCCTAATTAGTCACATTCTGCGACATGCTTGTTAGGGGAGCAGTGGATCTATTCTCAGTTCTCTAAAATGGAGCCCCGGAACCCAAAGGGACATTATTAATATCAAGCCCCAGAACTTTTTTTCTTTTGCTCTTTATAACCCAGTCAAACAACTCCCCAAGTTGTCCTATTCCTTGCTACCACGTGCAGCTAACATGTCAAATATCAGAATTAGCTCAATAAAATCCCCCCCCCCCCCCCCCCCCACTCCCCTTTTCTAAATAAAAAAGAATTGCACCATGAAAATAATTTTTAGTCATATTTGTTGAATACTAATGGTCAATAAAAAAAAATGGATGTAACATCATATGTCTGATGCATCTCAGGGTGTGAAAAGTATTCTTTACCTTTTTTACTATTAGTGTTCTTTTGATATTTTTTCTGGGAAATGCACGAGTGTTGGGAAATTAAACAGGCAGACAGCCTGGCTCATTCTGCACCAATGGGTGGTGAATTTATGCATGACTCGCCAGATATGGTCAAGGCCTTTCAGGATCAAGTAAACAATGTGGAAGCACAAAATAATAGATCAGTATGGTCTGGAGTGAATGGTACAGTTGGAAGTGACTAGAGGATCTAGTCGACACTCCACACTCAGAGAAAGGCAATACGGACATAATAATCAAACTACTACTGGCACTATCAGAACTGGAACTCTGTGCTGGCTGCTGAAGATGAGAGTGGAGCGCTTATGAGAATGTCCCAAGTGATGTGATCTCAGTTCTTAGCTCTACACACAACTTGACTATTCTTCATCCTAAATTCAGAGCTGTTCAATACACTGTTTATTTTTCTCCAAATCTGCTAGATTCCACTTGAGTTTTGCTAAGTACCAATGACTCGTAGCTGTGTTTTACACTTTATAAAAATATTTGTTTTTATCTACAAGTTATTTCTTTGTTCTTTGTTGTTCTCTTCCACTGCTGGGTTTTGTGATAATAAAGCCAGACTACTTCTTCTTAGAGTACATGCCGTGGGGCTTTACTAGTCATGTCTATCCACAGCCTTCTGTCTCATGTACTTTCAATCAACTCTAACACTGATAATCCTCCATGTCATGATGTCCAAACTGTCCAGCATCTTTTCTCCAGGCAGCCTTCTATATTTTGAACAAATGAAAAAAAAACTAAAAACAAACAATCTCCCTAACTGACCAATCAAGGCTGCTGCAGATCAAACAGGGCCTGAACTCTAATATTATACAATAACCAATCTCTCACTTTATAATCTGTTTCAATGATCACAACTGGCAACTGTCTTTCAGAACCAGCGGTTATATCCATACAGAAATGCCACAATTGCCGGTACCTTCCACTTCGGTGGAGGGTTTAAGGTCACAAGGCTAGTACTGTTGCCACAGACAGCAAAGGTTAGTATTTTATTTTCTCCGTCTGAAAGAAAAAACCCAGAGCCTTATTGAAGATTTGGATGCAGGTCTCCTGCATGAGATCCTAGCATTCTAAGCATTCAACCAGCAGTGCCTCTATATCCATATAAATAGAAAAAATATTTAAACATAAAAATATCAAAATTGTCCATGTTAATTACCCGGTGCTGTAGATCAGACTGTGACATGCTTTCTACATCCCTCATAAGAAACTGATAGAACTGCATGGCAGCCATCTTGCTGATACTGAAGTATCTTGAGAAACAAAGGAAACGATTAGTCAACTTACATGAATCTACATTTAATGGTGAGTGGTCAAGAGGTTTAGATACTGGTCTCACATTTCTAAGATGAATCTGGCACCTTTTTGAGTCAACAGTAGATACCACACCTTAAACTACACCACCATCATCATGTGTCCTAATGATAAGCATAGTCAGTTACGTTTCGTCATCTCTTACGATCACCAGAATCACTGATCAGGTCACAGCTCATGTCTCACCCTGTAGTGTTGCTATAAATGGATATAAGGTAAGGGGTTTGACAGGTTTGGGGAAGTCCCTGGATTGAGAGACATGAAGTTGACATAAGAATGGCAAGACTCAAGATTGAGTGAGTTCACCTGGGAACATGAGGCCTGGGGGGAATAGCTAACTGGGAAGTCATTTTATGACAGGACCCCAGAGAGATAGTGAAAGTAGATCCAGAGTAAAAACAAAGTGAACGTTGATCCTGAATGGCAAGGAGTGAAAGCTGTGAAGTGGTTGTAGTAAAGCAACGTTTAAGTATAGCTGAGGACAATGGAAGTGTCCTACTGACTGCTCCTTGTGCAAACCATATGTATGTCAGCATCGACCGTGGAGTGGCTGTATACTCAAAGTGCTAGAAAGTGAATGCTGCCTGGAAGGCATAAGTGTTAGGCTGTAACGATGATACTTGTCGCTTATACGATATTTGAATAAACATGGACCTATAGATAACCCTTGTTGATTGTCATTTGGAGATGTGCGGTAGTTTGTCAGAAAATAAGTCTGCCTCGTCTACTCTGTGCACCTGACCCCTAGACAGCAGCCTGTGTCGACTGTGTTCGAGCGAGAGCTAGTACAGGAGAAAGACACATTACACACCCTTTCCTTATAATCAAGCCATCCAGGTATTCATCTCTTTGCCATTTGTCTTCTGCTCGGTGGGTTCAGCTGCAAGCATCATTCTTTGCTTCCTTATTGCAGATGTTTCAGAAATCCTTGAGGAAAGAGGAACAGGTGGGTTGGGGTGGAGTTGTGTGGGGTTGGAGGAGAGGGGGGCCCATTGCTGGAGCTAGAGAGTTCTTGCTTTGTGTGATGTTCTTGTCAAGTGAGAGAGAGACCAAGCCACATGGGATTAAACCTGGGGCAATAAAGTCAATCCTTTTCCATTTTTAATCTATTTCATTCACTGTCCTCTGTGCCATTATATAACACTTAGGGCTTACAGTCTCTTGCTCTATTCCATTCTATTCAGTGCAATCACTTTGATATCACGGACAGAATCCAGTCTAGCATCTTGGGCTTCTTTTATCAATGTTCACCTTAGGGTGGGGGGTTCTCTTGGATGTCCTTGTCTCCTCAGTCCCTCTATTTCCCATTTAAGTGCCTGTTTGGTGATTGTTCGTCTCTTCTCATAATGTGTCCACTACAGCATCATCTTCTCTATCTTATAACTGTTGATTATAATGGTTACCCAGATAGTTCTCTTATTTCTTCACTCCTGTTGAAAATGAAATGGTTACGTTATAGCAGACACTGCCATAGAACTGTCATGCATTAAGGATATGTCATATACCAGATCATGACATTACTGTGGTGGGTTGGGAACTCCCTTTGCTAGCTGATTGATCATTACAGCAAAATACAAACTGAAATGCATAAAAATTAGCCTCTGAACTGGGCAAGTAATAGTCAAATGCCAGAAAAGGGAGTGAGTAAACCAGTGAGGAGGCACAAACAGATCATGATGGTCTGAATGGTATAGCAAGAAGTGACCAGGAGATCTGGCCGATGCTCAAACTCAGGAAAGTGGTAAGATGGACATGCAAACAGACTATTAATGGGTCCCACCAGAACTGTAACCCTGTGCCTGCTCCTGATGATAGGGAGAGAGCGCTTAAAGGAATGCATAATGAAATAATAACAATGTCAGCATGACTCACTTTTCAAACACACTTTCAAAATTAGTTTTGTAGTCGGTTACATCTTCACGTATGTCTTGGATGAGGATATTCAGCTGCAAGACATCAGTAAAATGTTACCACTGTAGCAAACACAACAGTTTCTTTATTCTTTGAGTCCCAAGGAACGCATCATGCGTTCATGGCTTCCTACCTATATGTCAGACTATTATGTCAACTGCATTATGCCATTATATGTCGATTTATTATGACTTTATTGTCTACTGTCCTATTATGCTGTGATGCTAAACCCCCTGGGACTCAATGTCAACTGAGTTTATGCCAGGAACTGCAATTGTCTTATTATGCCATTATATGTCAACTGTCCTATTATGCCATTATATGTCACAGAGGGTTCACAGCCTATTTCTCCATTCAGTTCTAGCCTATGCAATCAACTGGCTATATCAGACAAAATCCAGTCCAGCACCTTTGGCTTTAACCTCTGCTGCCACCACATGTAACTGACATGTCCCTTCTCAGACACACAGTTCTCTCAACTGTAGCACAAAGCTGGGGCAGTATTGTAGAGACCATGTGTTAGATAAGGAATGATTAAAGACAGCCTGGGGTTGACTCGGCGGTGAGCTGGTTTTCTTGTTTTTAAACTGACCGTGGTTCCCAAGTCAACCCAGCTTTAACTGTTATGGAATGTATTTCAGCGTCTGCCCATACACTGATAAGCACCTCACTGGATGTTGTCCGGTTTCTTGCCCTCACATACAGACTTCCAAGGACCGTACTCTGAGAGGTCAGAGCAATAATATTAGCCCTATCTGGATCAAACTGACCCATTTGCATACGATTAAACACCTTGCCACACGCGTTTAAGTGTGTTTAGGTGAGGTCTGCGTGATCCTGTTGCTTTTTTAACCATAGAAGCGTGGTCAGTGAAATGTGTATGGTTTGCCCTTAAATATTTTTCTGGGTTTATATTTACATTTCATTTATACAAAATTGGCAAGAAAACTTGAATTTATTGTTATTGTAAATTTTCGCTTTCAGTTTTTTGCCACAATTTCCGCAACGGATGACTTAAGTACTCATTTTTTTTTTTTTAAATATTAACATGGTGACTACAATTAATTATAATTAAAGTGGGTGCCATGACAGTTTCATCAATCAAATTTTGGGGTCGGTAGTGGCTAGACATTTGCTAGCGGACCTGAGGGTAGTGGGTTCAGGTCCTCACGGACTTAAAAAAAAAATAGCCTCTGGCTCCCAGTTTGACACAGCTTTAAATGTGTACCAAGAAAAGTCCTAGAAGTAAAGGCGGCTGGCATGATGTTGACTACACCCACCAAGTGCTGACTGGTCTATAAAATATAGGTCTAGCCTCATATGCCCAACACGCCTAAGGGCGCGGAAAAGGGTCCTTCACTTTGACCGGTATAATAGACAACAAAATTAGACAACAAAAAAAGTATTCAATGAAAGTATTCCATCTGAGGAATGGCAAGCCATGTGGTTAAGAATCCCAACTCTCATTCAGGAGACTCTGATTTGAAACCTTGGTAAAGGGATGGATTTTTCCTGTCTGAAGCAGAAATCAAATTGTTATCTGGGAATTTTGAGGCTACTGTATGGCCATGCGACCCTAAATGGCTGTAAACTCCAGTGGAAATTTCTGGTTGCTCGTCCACCTCTGGACTTTAGTCTCGTTCCAGAACCTAAATCTTGCATGCACATCAATTTGACAGATCTGGCATATTTGTATGCAGGCTGTTGGTTCCTTTACCTCTCAGGCAGATGCAGTCTGATTTCGAAGGAAGCTCCCAGTTAGTTGACTCCTGAGACATGCTTATTTGGGGAGGCAGGCAGTGGGTCTATATTTGTTTTCCCCATAATGGGGTCACAAAAGGTACTTGGAGAAATCCTACAATGGCCTAAAAATGGTAAATACACAAAGAAAAATAGTTCAGACAGAACTGCATTTATTTTATACTTGATGAACAAACAAATAATTTTGAAATCAAAATGGAACTCACCAGGCGAGGATCAAGATCACCTTCTCTACGTCGATTCAAATCTTCTCGTGCGAACTGATTTAAACATCTCATAAGCGGGCTTGAATACACTCTGAAAATTAGACATATATTATTTACGAGTAAAACACAAATTTACTACATGAAAACTATGATTAGGAAGTGAAAGAGTTGGGGAAGGAGGGGAGGGAAGGGAGGAGTTATTAAAAGAAACAAGACATAGAGTAATAATAGGGCATTTCCACTGAAGCCTTTGTCAAAGAGAGACTCAACAAAAAAGTATGAGAAATCCCAGGCACAGCACCTAACTTGGGTGTCATAGTTTTCGTGAAGTAAATTCATGTATTTTAGCTTGACTGTAGTCACTTTCTAATTTCATTTCTCTTCTTATATAGTCCTGTCTCAGAAATTCATGTATTTTAGCTTGACTGTAGTCACTTTCTAATTTCATTTCTCTTCTTATATAGTCCTGTCTCAGAAATTCATGTATTTTAGCTTGACTGTAGTCACTTTCTAATTTCATTTCTCTTCTTATATAGTCCTGTCTCAGAAATTCATGTATTTTAGCTTGACTGTAGTCACTTTCTAATTTCATTTCTGAATAGTCCTGTCTCAGAAATTCATGTATTTTAGCTTGACTGTAGTCACTTTCTAATTTCATTTCTCTTCTTATATAGTCCTGTCTCAGAAAATGAAACATGTTGGCCATATCAAGCACCACAGCGGACTACATAAAATAATAGCAAAAAGCATGGTACCAGTAAAGAGGGGTAGAGGCCCACCAGAATGAAGATGGGAACAGGATATAAGAAACACCTTGGGTAGTAAAATGCACAAGGCAGGGCAGCTGTTGAGACCAAGTTTTTTTTAAACAGACTGTGATAAGACCCACATTCTGCAAACGACCTGCTACATGATGATGAATCTTAAGGACAGTAAACAAAACAAATTATTTAGCAACAACTGCATAATCACAATCTAAAGAGACAACTAACCTACTTTCTTTCCATGCTACAAAACATACTGGATATATGGTAAGTAAACAGACAAAATTGGACACTGACTGAAAAAAATATTTATTTTATACATCTAAGGGTTGAAAAATATATGGTTCTCTAAAATGTATAGACATGCTAAATACCCTTTAGGAGTTCACAAAATGACTCTGAAACCATTAAGTGTAGGTTGTAACGGACATTGCTCTACAATATTCCTAACAAAAAAGCTTTCCATAAGTTTTTTTTTTTTTTAACATGTTTATTTTATTATACTGATGTGAATGCAAGGAAAACTGCCACATCAGTTTTCCGAGAATAAACAAACAAAAACACCAAAAAACGAATCAGTCATAAAACCAGACTTCCAGTAGGGTGACAGTATTTTTAAACCCTCCCCTACCCCCTCCCAAACCAAACAAAAACACACCAAAAAACGAATCAGTCATAAAACCAGACTTCCAGTAGGGTGACAGTATTTTTAACCCTCCCCTACCCCTCCCAAACCAAAACAAAAAAAAAAAAAAAAAAAACAAATCAACTATCCAAATTGAGAAAAGATATAAAACCGAACGAAAAGTATATTAGCAAACTTCACAATATAACAAACACAAACAAAAAGTGAACATTGTGGCTATTGAGCCTTCATCAGCACATACATATTAAACAATACTATACAGATACACAAAATCACTTAGCTGGTATCTCGAAGCAGCCGGGTCGGTTGTTTCTCATTAATACAAACTCACTGAGATGAACACTCAGTTAACATCCAAGTTGAGAAGTAATGAATGAGGTAGCACTCACCTGAACAGTGGCCTTAACACAGTTTTCAAACGTCTCCTGCGGGGCATTCCCAGGGGCCAGGTAATTCATTAGTCCCAGAACAGATTTGAGAAGCACCAGCAATAGTTCTATTGAGAAAAACACATAAGACTATTATGGGATGCAACTTACGTAACAAATGTACCACATATAATGCTGAGACAGTGCCATGGAAAGTACTGCTAGATGGGTGTAAAATGTTTACACTTCCCATATCATTATAGGTTACAAAATTAACTGACTTGACCAGTTCCTATCTTTGCTGCCTTCCTTCCAAAAAACTTCCAGAATTGTCTAAATATTCTCTAGTATCTATTTTAGGACAGTGAGTCGATCTTAGAGCCAGAGTGATTTAAAAAAAAAACACATGCCAATGCTGTGGATGGAACTTAGACAACAGTCTTTGTAAGCAAGTGCACTAACCTTTGTACTGCAACTAACCCTGTCTCATTCTGTAAAACTGCAAAATCCATCCAGTCATGAACAAATCTACAAAGTAGGTTACATGTGTTGTTTGAGGGCCTATACTCCACTGGGAGATGAAAGACAGAAGCTGATTAACTCTTTCAGTCTCAAGCAATGCCTGGTGTGTAAATGACTATACACTTTCGCTCTATAGCACGATGCAGTCTATATTTTTATATTTGGTCAGAACATACTAAAGAAATCTGGTTTCCCCAAATGGTTATTACCGCTGTGTATACTGCCATGCTGAATGTAATTATTTCATAGTTGTCCACCAGGGTTTTTCTACACTTCACATATCTCCCATTAAACCTTAAGGAACCGATAAGGTTTATCCTGTCATTGCACTGGCATCAATACAGATGACTCAAACGCAGTATAAGGAGAGTAAAGCATCGTTTTCCACACCTTGAGGCTTACTGAGTGTATACTGCTAGTCTAATATTTAAATGTTGCAGTTAAAACTCGTTAACACAAACTTATTAAGATGAACACTCAGTTAACATGAAAAACATTTTGGTCCTAGCAGGAATGCACATATGCTAATTATAAATATTAGTCCCTTCTTTACATGTGTTTTTGCTAACACAAACTCTTGATTTCGGGGTCTCTTGGAATTCATGTTAACAAGGTTTTAATGTATACTAAGAGAGGATGGATCAGGATCGAATTGAGTGGCCACAGTTTGTCTCTGCTTTATCTGCCTCTGGACGCGATGAGGACTGACTAATTAAATGTACAAAAATATTAATTTTCTAAACAATTAAACAGGTAAAGACATCCACTTATTCAACTATTTTCAATGAAAGTCATCCACTTATTCAAATTAAAATACCTTTTTTTTTAACTTTTCCTTTTAATGAAAGTCTGATGCTGCTTCGTTTACATTGTTTTAAAATTAAAATACCTTCTAAAGCCTCCCCCCAAGAGCTGAATTTTTTTTTGGCTAGTAAAGACAATGTTCCTTTTGATACAGTTTGCCAAAGAGGAAGAGGAAGGCCAAGGAGAAGATTTGTGGCAGATGATCTCCATCATCGCAGTTCTTGCTCATGAATTTTCCGGAGGGTTTTACAGCGAGGTGCGAGTGCTACAATGGCAAATAAGCTCAATACAATCAGCAAATAAGCTGAGGCCATTCTACAGACTTTTTATTTATACGCAATGTCTCCTCCCTATGTTCTAGATGGAATAATGGAAAACCATCTAGGCATAGGATATACCGTTTGCAAACATTTAATGTTTAGTTAAAACATTTGGCAATGTAACTTCTATTAACTCTTTGAGGCCCAAACAACGGTGTGAGCGTTGTTTGAGAGGGTTCTGTTTTGCCCAAACAACGGAGTTATTGTCAATTGTGTGTCCCTTACATTTTGCTTCGCACGCGGCTTTGTACTAGTTTCTAATGTTTGGAGGTACGATTAAAATATTCAGGGAAAGTCACTCTGCCAAAATCCTTTTAGTTTCATTTCCTGGACTAAACCATACGTGGATAATTTGAGAGAATACACAGCGAAAAATTTTTTTAGCAGTTCATTTTCTAAGTTCGTTTTTGACTGCCATGAATACCAATGTTCCAACTGAAAGTACAGGTCGCAGTATGCGTCTTTCTGCGGCCGAAACTCTGAAATTGTTTCAGTCAGATGTTCTTAATTGTGATAATGATAATAAAAATTTAGATATTTTGGAAAGTGATTCGGACAGTGAATTTTCACCAGTGAAGTTGAGCGATCAGCTGTTCGGAATCTAGTGATTTTGATGATTTTATTACACAAACAATGTCCCATACTACCGTATTTATGGTGTAAGAGAAGGAAAGTGCTCTAAACAAAGAGACAGTACTATACTATGGCTAAGCTACACTAAAATCATCGCAGCTACACTCTGTAAATAACTGTAAAAAGTAAATAGTAAATAGTGTGTGTGTCATGGCTTATTTTTCTGCCATTTTTTCTCTGAAATTTTGCTCAGCACTCTGTGAGAACTAAGAGCTTCTGAGTGCTAAACTTACCCAGAAAGTTATTATAAATTTGCAATATGTTAGGAAATTGAACAAACTTTGAAGTTTTGTTCTCAAATTTGGATATTTACTACTCTTGTGGCTGCAAAACCATGGTAAGTGAAGAATTTTTTTTGTTAAATGTTGTCCTTGTGAAATTAACACCTGCTGAATTCTTCTTTTCCACTAACTATAACACAATTAAACAAACACTTATCAACAGATTCAAAATGTACATTCATTTCTCTTTTAAAAAATATAGACTTGTATAGGGATTAGAAGTATATTACAATCTCTATAGCCTTTCTTGTGCACCCACCCCTCTGCCATTTTTGTAAAGGGAAATTAATTTGGGCCAAGTCTGTCAAAATTCATGGGCTTGAAAGAGTTGAAGAAATGAACTTTAAATTAATCCATGAAATGTAAGTTAATCCTAACAATCTCACAAGCAATCCTAAGTGGCTGATATTGATTGTACTACCTTCTCTCTGGTGGGCAGCAAAGAAATAGTAAACTGTTGTTGGCACTTTTCCCTCTTTTCAGATGATGGTGTTATATTGTGCCAATTAAGGCCAGGGATGAAGTTCCTCCTTACCACAGAGCAAAGCCTGGGCAGTGCTGCAGACACAGATGTTGCCCAAACATCACAATCTCCCTCTTCAAAGGAAAGGCAACATCAATACATTTGAACAAAGCATGCTGCAGAAGAGCAGTGCTCTGTCCACCTGTCACAGCTTCCCTAACTCTTTTGGTTCCAGGGGGGTTTAGTATCAGAGGTCCAAGGGGTGGTAAAGAGAGAAGTAAATCTGCACATCTTGCGTTCATTGGGCTTCTAGGTAGTAAATTTGAATGCATGATGCGTTCCTTGGGAGTGAAAGAGTTAATAGACCAAACAAGGGGTTTGGTCTGCCTTGCTAACATTGTTTTCAGGTTGCAAACCTCTTTCTAAGACTACTATCCTCCTCAACGCACTTGTCCACTTGAAGCCAGTGGCATAATAGGGAATGCAAGGTTTGATATACACCGCCTAACATTTTGGCACAACATTCCAAACAGAACAGCTAGTATATACTCTTATAGTGTAGCTCAGTGCTATCTGACCAGGACCTGACAATGATAAACTAACTATACTACACATAAATTAGTACATAAAGTATACTAAACCCATCTACTTATTAACTCGTTGAGTCCCAGGGGGTTTAGCATCACAGGCCCAGAGGGTAGTAAAGAGAGACATAAAATCGGCGCATCATGCGTTCATTGGGCTTCTAGGTAGGAACCTATGAACGTATGATGCGTTCCTTGGGACTGAAAGAGTTAAGTCAAATTGGAATAGGACCCGAGGCTTGTATTTTCAATGAGCAAACAGCAGCTGAGAAGTGAGAGAGTCAGCTATATGCTTGCTGTTTATTTTTTCCTAGGTAAATCAAAGGGACCCATTTCACAAGCAATTTCAATCTCAACCTACCTACTCCATCTGCTGGCTTGTTGCCAGGGAACAGGCGTTTCATCTGACTCAAAGCTTTACATGCTTGAACTTTGAGGACCATCAGTGAAGAGTACAGGATGTCAAACTATGCAAGATGAAGGAAAAACAATTAAAATAAACAAACTGTACTGTTGAAAAATTTCCAATAGCACCTTCCTTTAAAAAAAAAAAAAAAAACACAGTGATCTGATTGTGTGTTTTTAATAGTTCAAAGGAAACCTGTATGCCTAATGACTACTAATGTCACAGATGTAAAAGAACTGTCTACCGATTGGTTGAATGTTGAGGTTTTCTTGAATGCAATTTGAACAATTTCACTGATTAAATTACCAATATTTTGAATGTTGAAATTATAAAAAAAAAATGCATGAACTATGCATTTGTTTTTTAAAGTAGTAAAGTACAGTAGGATAATTATGGGTTTCTTTATTTTTGGACAACATATAAGTTTGTAATTTTTAAAATGTGAAACAGGCTATTAAATGTATGGGCAGGACATCTGAAGTATATATATATATATATATATATATATATATATATATATATATATATATATATATATATATATTATATATAATAAGCGTGTGTGATCATGGGCATTATCTTGTTTTAAGTCATGTTGACTCATGCTGTCTTCTGAACACCCAGAGCTTTTAGATTATTAACTTACATAAGTACTGTAGGTAGTGAGTTCATTGTTGTAACACCAAACAGTATAAACGATGCAATTTATAATAAGATGACAAAATGAACAATCTTTCTCCTTTGCATCACAGCTTAAGTGATCACAAATGAGCGCTGTCACTACTCTCCCACTATTTATTTACTTAAATACATTATCACACCTTTATAAACACAAGTAAAACAATTATATATATTTACTAAATAGTATTACCATTACTGACTGGATTACCACATACATGACATTAGCTATATATTATCTGTTAGGACCCAACACATTATCTGACAGCACCCCTCAAAAGTTAGGACCCAACCCATTATCTGACAGCACCTCTCAAAAGTTAGGACCCAATCCATTATCTGACAGCACCTCTCAAAAGTTAGGACTCAATCCATTATCTGACAGCACCCCTCAAAAGTTAGGACCCAATCCATTATCTGACAGCACCCCTCAAAAGTTAGGACCCAATCCATTATCTGACAGCACTTCTCAATGTTTTCATTCCAAATGACAATCAAGTAATCATGGAGAACAGATCCACTGCCCACTTAACAAGCATGTTGAAAAAGCTGATTAATTAAAGATTTGCTGAAATCTAATGTGTTGGGCCAAAAAACCATGTGGTCATTGCCCTGCATCAAACACTAAAATTAGGAGACAGATATCTCATAAACAATCATGTGTGCATCATTGCTAGTGCTATATAATTCAAGCACTGAGCTGAGATTCTCCTATATTATCTGAAGGAGTAAAGTTCAATAAAAAAAGATTTGTTTCTTCTACTTCTGCATTCACCCTTAAAAGGACTGTTGGCACACAGTGTTGTAGTTTACAGCTAGGATGCAATATATGCATCTTTCAGCCCAACACATCAGATTTTTAGCAAACCTAAATTAGCTGCCATTCACGACATGCTTGTAAAGGAAGCAGTGGGTCATTTTTTTTTCCACTTGAATCTACAAGAAGAACTGAAATATAATGTCAGATAATAAAGATCAGACTTGTAATTAATTTAAAAAAATCATTTCAGTTTCATAAAAAGTATTAAAAAACATGCAAATAAGCAGCTAATCAAAATGAAATTTAAAAAGTTGAAAATAAAAATAAAATCAACCCTGTAGTATTTAATGTGCCCTACTTACCTCCTGTTTCACCATGACGATAGCTGATTTGTTGTTTGGCAACATCTGCTGAATGGTTACCACCAAATTGTTGATAAACAAGAGGTAGCCAACAGTTGGAGAAAACTCACATACCAAACACTGCAGCAGAAGCACCTTGCGAAACAGTTCACCCTGACAGAGAAGAAAACAATGTGAAAATGAGTAAGCCAGTTATGCCATGCATTTTTTTACCTTAATCTAATCTGCCAATTTCTGCGGACCAGTTTCAAAAAGAATCCTTACTCATAAAAGTTAATAATGGGAAGACTGCAATTATCATGCCTAATCTGAAACAAACAAGGATATAATAAATCTCCTTAGATTGTTCTACAATATATGCCTAGAAACTCACTGTAGTAGATGCTCACCTTTCACTCGGAGGGTCTTTGGTTTGAATCCACATCAAGATAATATTATAAATGACATTGGCTCCCAGCCTAAAATGGGTAACAGGTAAATTCCTGGGAAGTAAAGGCAGATGACATGATGTTGACCCACTGGTCTATAGAAATATGAGCTAAGAATCACATGACCAATGTCCACACCCTCTGCCTACTCCTTGATGAATCAATATCCTGAGGTATGGATGCTCCGTCTGTTGTCTGGACTTGGCCGCTCAGCCCCAGAGAGCTATCACCACATCCCCTATGATAAAGTAGCTCCCCACCCAGAGTAGTGACAGCAGTCAATCTATCAGTCTGATTATTGCCCTGCACACCAGAATAAC
Source organism: Candidula unifasciata (assembly GCA_905116865.2). Lineage (NCBI taxonomy): Eukaryota > Metazoa > Mollusca > Gastropoda > Stylommatophora > Geomitridae > Candidula > Candidula unifasciata. The sequence continues at coordinate 62,846 of CAJHNH020001363.1, read as the reverse complement.
CTGCCCAGAAAATCAATGATATGCTCCTAATGTGAGCCAGATCAATTAAAGAGGGAATACTGAAACAACACCAATTAGAGGAGGAGTGCATTCTATTCTCATCATGGGTTTAAAACCTGCTTCAGTGGCTTCTGGTCTCCCTTGTTTGTTGTAGTAGCTAGTCAGAAATGGACTTCTGGTACAACTTATCATTCTCACCCCATCTCGTTCAGCTGTACGATTTCATACTGGTTCCCACTGACTGTCCTATGTTCTAGGGGTGTCACATGTGCTTGTTTTGAAAATTTTAAGCACATTTACCACTGAAAACAGCCACCACCAAGTGTAAAAATACAAAAACATAAATGATTCGACACTCACAAACTGTCCCGCCTTTGGCACTTCTCCATGCACGGCTTCTTCCTTGCACACAGGCACATGCAGCACCTGAGCTACTGGCAACAACAACACATTCCAGAAACAACAGTCGCTGACACAAAAGAAGGTTGCGAAAAAAGGCTGCACAGTTTTGTCTGGGTCACAATGTGTCGACCCTGTTGAACGAACTCAAGACAGTTCTCGGCACACTATGCATAGTCTTTAAAGGAAGGCACCTCATAACACTCCTACAACATAGGACTACCCATTGGAACAAATACGAAATCTGGCAGCTGAACGAGATGGGGTGAGAATCATGAGTTGTACCGAACTTCCTACTGCATGATATAAACTAGCCTTAGTGGTGTTACATTCTTCTTCTTCTTCTTTGCGTTCACCAGCTGTACACTCTGGCGAAAAGTTCTGGTTGTTCGTCCACTTTGGAACTGCAGTCCTGCTCCAGAACCTGAGTGTTGCATGTGCATCAGTTTTACAGATCTGATTCACTCGAATGCAGACTGTTGGTTCCTTGCCTCTCAGGCAGATGCACTCCGACTTCAAAGGAAGCTCCCCAGTTAGTCGACTCTTACGACAGCTTTTGGGGAGGCAGTGGGTCTATTCTTGTTTTCCCCACAGTAGAGCCCCGGAACCCACACGGGGGTGGTGTTACATTAAAACAAATCTGTTTGCCCCATTCACTTGGTATATTAACCTATCCATTCTTTATTATCGTTCTAATCTTGTTACAGACATAGGACCCACTGACCTATTATTCTGAGGCTTTTGATTCAACCGTTTCTGCCTTAGATGGTTTTTTACTGAACTTCAATCAGACCCATACAATTAACTCATAAAATTATAAAAACAGATAATATAAAGATGAATTAAAAAAAAAAAAAGAACTATACTTACAATGCCATATCGCAAGCCAAACTCCAGCAGCAGTCGACATGAAGCAGAGGACAGGGGTTGAAATGTCATACCAGTTGACAGAGCATCAGAACCTTGCCGGAATTGGCTCTCATACCTACATTTAAAAAAACAAAAGTGTCAGTATTTGTCAACAGACAGTCAATGCCTTTCATTTTATCTCATCATCATCCTCATGTGCCATGTAGGTAAGCACAGGCTGTAATGTTTCATCAACTCACATGATTACCAGAACCAGGGATCAGGGCAATCTTTTTGTCTTACCCCCATCCATGTGGGCAAGCCATCCAGGTATTTATCTCTTTGCCTTTCCTTGCTCTCTTTCTGTTAATCTTGCCAGCTGTCACCAAGTTCTCGAATTCATACTTTTTAATGTGTTCTCAGTTGTGCTATCTCCAAAATAGGAGGTGGGTCACAAAATCCCTAACCCTAGAATATATAAAGGATTAAGAAATGTATTTAGTAATCTCTAAGCCAAAAGCCACACTTTTTACAATGACACATTCTCCTTCTCCTATGTGGTATAAACCATCACTATTTATACCCCCCCCCCCCCCCCCCCCCCCGATTGCTGCTGACATCACCAGGTCGGGCTAACTATGCATTAACGCAGTGGTTCTATTACAAGAAATAAACTATTTTTGACAATGGCAAGGGAAGAAATTAAATTTTAACTTTTAGGTGTCTACATGCCTTCTTTAATAATTTCACAATTTTAGCCGACTTCTTGATTTTTGCCACAGCACCCCTGGCATACGCTCACAGCACCCAAGAGTGCCTCAGCACCCAGTTTGAGAACTGCTGCTTAAACGCATCAGCTGGAGCCGGTCCTGATCAGCCTAACCTAAAAATAAATGTATAGGAAGTGAAGGCAAGATATTGACAACATCACCCATTAGATGTCCTCTGGTCTATAAAATATGGTGCTACAGCATAAGCAGAATATAATTCAAGGTATGGAACAGATCCTTTACTTGGTTACTTACATAGGCAATGAAATCATGTTAAATTTAAAGAAATTTTTCCTCACTGTAAATCTGAACAAAGAAGACACAAATAATAGATTGCACAATTTATTGCCTGACATATTTCACTCAATCTCATCAGCTGCATATTTCAGTAACAATTGATTAAAGCGAAGCACATACAAAAGTTAACTGACACATAAAATCAACTTCTGTATACCTCAGCTAACTACAGACTACTGAGATATATGGAAGCAATGACGATGAATCAGTTTAGTCCAGAATTAACAATGGGAATCAGATGTCTGAGAATGGCTGCAGGAGTGACCAGAAGAGATAAAATCAGGAATGAGGTCATAAGAGAAAAAAGTCAGCAAAGAACCAATTCTAAATTACATACAAAAACAGCAAATCAAATGCCAACATGGAAAGAATGCATTATGTAGCCATACCATACAAAGCATACACCAAAAGTGGTAAAGCAAGAAAACGATGAGGCTATGGTTGAGGCAGCCAGAACAGCAAGAAGCAGAATCTTATATTTCCCTTGACAACTTAAGCAATAAAAGAGGAAGTGAAAAAGAAGAAGTGAAAAAAGAAGAAGTCCAGAATTATGCAGACGAAAGGACATGGTTGTCAACTTACGTTCGCCTTGATGAAATGGACTTACTTTTGAATGCAGTTGATTTTGCTTTTCAATTAAGATTACTTTAACTGCTCCATCAGTTGAATCAGTTGTTACTGTAGCATGCACCTAAAGTGATACAGCTAAATATAACAGGCAATAATTTTTGCAATGTATTGTTTGTGTCTTCATTGTTCATGTTAAATTTGACAACTTACGCCAATAACTTTTTCAGAAGAATATGGTAGTCCTCATGTACACTATGCAATTCAGCAATAAGATCTTGGTTATCTCGTGGGAATGGAAGAGCTGAATTCCAGAATTTATCCAGCAGCTCAGAAATATGTTTTCTCTCTTGTTTCTGCCACAGGTCATATCCATTTTGAGTCTGAAAAATCAACAATGTTCCATTTACCTCAAAAATATTTTAAATCTAAATAAACAAGTTACAGTTTAGTGATTCTTCAAGGGTGTCAAGACCAGTTAAGAGGAAAGAGCCCGCTTCTTCAATAGAACGTCATCTACTTAATTCTGGACACATAACTGACACATACAGTGCTTTCCGTGTGGTTTACCACACTCCGAACAAGAGAATGTTGAGAATCGCAGAAACTATAACAATAAAAATCAACAACCCCCTTCTCTGAAAGCAGACGGATTTTATTGTAAATTTGAAGTTACCCTGGTAAGTCACGTGACTACGGTGAGCTTCCAGCAGCCAAATAACACACATGATGTGTCAGAAGAAACTATTCGCATTTCAGTTGGATTGATTCAGTTTTGTGCTTCATTTTAGGTTGATATAACTCTGAAGTAATGCACCTGACGAGATACCGCAAAATATGTCTGGCAATAAATTGTGCAATGTATTGTTTGTGTCCGCATTATTTAAACAAGTTACGTTTTCCAATTATGAAAACTTCAATGGAAAGTAAAGTGGAATGCTAGGACACGACTAGAAGTTTATCTACCAGCCCAAAGATCTTCAGTCTAGATCCACACCAGGCGGATTTCATAACTGACAGCTTCCAGTTTTCCCCAGCCTAAAATGAGCACCAGGAAATGTCCTTGAAAATAAAGGTTCCAGCATAATGTTAATCACATAACCCACAGAGTTTTGATTGGTCTAGCTTTATATTCCCCACATAGGAGTGGCATTTTTTTCTCATTCAAAGTAATATGTAAACATACCAAGACAAGACAATGCAATACAATTGGGAACATAACAGTGAGGAGTCAAACAAGGAGGATGTCCTTTCTTAGCAGAATGTATTTTATAGGCTTACAATCTCAGGTTTGACAATGGAGATGGCTGTGACTTTGACGCAGAATACAGACACTCAAGTCACCATTTATGGTAATGCTACACATGGCAGATTCGCTATTCAGGATAGGAGAGTGTCATTACTGAGCTCAAGGGAGCCTATCTTCTACAGTCTAAAGTATGAGTCACTTGAGCAATCAGTATGTGTTTCTTAGTGTCTACATTTCAGTCAATACTGTGCAAAACTGACCTTCTTTACTATTATAGAAACTACAGCAGAAGGGATAATGGATGGCAAACACACAGGATGAAGGCAAAGCTACGAGCTCGATTTTAACACAGAGATTTGCAGGACAAAAGTTGTCTCAATGCACCATTATAAGAGACACATATTACTTGAGATCACTGTTTTGATCTTCCAATGCTTAGATGACAAGTAACCTTGTCTATCACAATTAAAAGTTAGATTCAGAAATTTCAAATCAATAAAGATTCAATAATCCTTTATTATTATGTCTGTATATTATTTCCTCAAATAGCAAATCTAATACCAAGAACTGCTTTACAGTCTAAAAAATAAAAAAAGGTAAACTTACAATAAAATGCTTTGGGGAATAGAATGGATGGCTGTTGGTTTCCAAAACTGCCAGCTGACCAGATAACTCTTCTGCTAAAAGCTGACAAATATTGAAAAAGATACAATAAGTAGACTTTTACTGAATACAATTGTTAACATAGCTATACACAAATTAATGTAAGCTAGTTATAAAGCTTAATGTCCTTATATACAGAATAACTACAATATCTCCAAGCAAAGTGTCAACTGGTAATCGGAAACCTTTACCTCCATTAACCCTATTACTCCAAAAAGACTAAATCTAGTCACATCTGACTTCTCTAGGCAATTGTTATCTAGGTTAGCCTTCCTAGGTTTTACGAAACAACAACTTTCACTTAAGAATTCAAAATAATTGTTTGTAACAAATCTCGAACAAGCAGAACATTCAACAAAAATTATTCATCATGAAGAAACTGTATCAGTTAAACAACATAGTAACAAGAGATTACAAATGTTGAACTGCACCATGAAACAATCCAAATATACTGTTACAAAAATAGAAGTGTTTTAAAGAAGACTAGAAGTGGCAGGATTTTTTTTTTAAATCTACGGATGTGGGTTTTATCCATCATCACCATCCTGTTGTGCCATTATATGTCACATACAGCATGCAGTCTCATCATCATCAGGTGCCTTGCTGACTGGCGAGGGCGATCATGCCTCTCCAGTATTCTAAGAATTCTTCTGTAAAACCACATCTCTGAGACCTCTAGAAGTTGTTTGGTCTGCTTACCGACTGTCCAGGACTTACAGCCATATGTTAAAACTGGATGTATGTAGCAAGCAAAAATTCTTTTTCTAACTCTCAATGACAAGGATATATTGCATCACAAGATGTTTTTCATTTTATAAAATGCAGTTTTTGCTTATCCTATTCTGTTTCTTATCTCAGTTATGCATCTTCCATCTGATGTTATCCATGTGCCCAGATACTTAAATTTCTGTACTTGTCCTAAAATAACACAATCAACTTTTATTACACACTTAGGAATAATTGTGTAATAAAAGTTGATGGTGTTATTTTAGGACAAGTACAGAAATTTCATGCAGTCTATTCATCCTTTTTATCCTGTGCAATCAGTTCAATATCATGGATGGAATCCAGTCCAGCAGCTTTGGCTTCTCCCATCAATGTTCGCTTTAGGGTTTCTTTTTTTTGTGTGGGTGTCCTTACTTTCTTAATTCCTTTATTTCCTATTTTAGTGACGGTCTGATGAAGCTCGGCTCGTTTCTTTTCAGGATGTATATTTCCAATAAAGCGCCTTCTTCTTTACCTAATCACTGTTGTTATCAGCGATTGTCCAAACATTTCTTCTAACAATAGGATTGGTTCAGCCTCATAAAAATGGTTATCAGTTTCCAGAATTTTATGGGCATAGTCTGAGAAAAAAAAAAAGATGATAAGAAAGGCCACCTAATATGCAAACAATGTATCTCTGCAGTAACAGCTGCAGGACTACGCTCAGATATTTAAAATACACAGAAAAAAATTTGCTGTGTCATGATGACAAACTATCAAGTTCACATGAACTTACCCAACTGTATAATAATCTGATAAACTCAAGTGGTTTTCAAGCTATCTCGCAAATTCTCTTTCTAAATATGATTAAGAGCTGCTTCTTATCAACGAATGCACCGTACTATCAGCACTGAAAGCCAAATTTAAATGTGTATTTATCATTCATTAGTGTCATCTGACTGTCAGTAATTGCAGTCATTTATTTTCAATGAATATTTCTTTCTAAATCTACAATTACCTTATAAAATGCTTTGATGGCTAGTAATATTAATTGTTAAAATTGAGATTCTATCAATATTGAAGTGCTTTTAATCCAACAAAAAGGACAAGAAAAATGGATCCATTGATTTTGTTTCAAATAATAGTAATTTTATTTATAAAGGTATAAAAATAATGGACCTGTTTAAAATAAAGTTCTGTCCAATCCCTTTTCAGTAATAGTTGGTGGCAAGGCTCATTATTTGAAATAACAATAGTCAAGAATGCTTAGAAAAGAAGCAAAGAAGCGTAGAAAGAGAAGGTTATCTTGTGAAATTCAATACTTTATATTAACTGGCAGGTACTGGTTTCTAAGATGAATTTTGTCAACATCTCCAGATAGCCAGAGTTACTTCTAGCGATTGTCAGGAAGGAGTCAATATATATTCCAACCCAACAGGTGGAATAGACAAAGTGTCCTTATGTTATAATAAAAGAAGAGACACAGAGTAGAACACCGGAAAGATCTGTGGTAGGAGACAGAAACACAAAGTTATGATACTAAAAGGTTTAGGACTGTGGCATGGATGGAAACTATTAATAACAATTAATCCAAATCACCGAAGACTTGGATATTACAGAAGTATGAATACTTATAGCCGCTGCAAAGGCACATGATATGGATGATGATGTATTTACATAAAAATTTAACATTGTGCAGAAACAGTCCCAAAAAATGTCAGTCTAATGCACAAACAAAACATTTTATTATGTAAACATGCAAATTACATAAAAATTAGACACAGATTCGAGTTTCTCTTCTTTGTTAAAAGTTTGCAAAATAGTCAGTTATGTCTAAGATTTCCCAATGAATGTTACAAACTGAGTAAGGATTTAAGATTCTGTTACAAATTACAAATTAACATATAATTATTTTTTAACAGGAAGAAAAAACCTGTTTGCTCTGTGAATACTTTTGTTAATGAGGGTTTGAACCTCAATATTCAGAATTTTTCCAAAGCTGCAATAGTTTGTGTACTTATTTTACACAGACAGTGGCCACGCTCAAACTTCAAAATCTTATTCCGTAGAAGATTAATTTAGGCAGTCACTGGTCTGACATGCGGACTGCATGACTTGCTCTATATAACTGAGAATGTTTCAGAACTGTACAGATGTTTGGAATCATTCAAGCATAAAGTATCAGGGATATTTTCCTTGTCATTTGATGTTTAGCAGCTTCAAACTGCTAAAGCAAACTGTGTCAAAGTGATTAAACCTCTTGGACGTGCTGATATGCAGCAGAAACATAGAGAACAACTAAAACATGCCTGACCAGAATAGAGGGAATTAAATGGTATTATGGAATTACTAATGCTGACCTTTGGGAAAGAAATTAAATAAATTCTAGTGGATCAAGAGGTGAATAAAAAGATGCTGGTGTTGGATAGAAGAGACACTGAGATAATCTGAGAATAACATAACTAGAATATTTTTGCACTGGAGCTCACAGGGGGTTAGAAATAAAAGCAGACAAAAAAAAAAAAAAAACCCCAGAGAAGGGAGAGAGAAAGTGAAAAAAAAAAAGATAGGGAGGACAGGGTGTGAGCTGCATTCAGTAACAAAGGATAGGATGAGGGCAGAGTTGGTGGAGGGCTACGCTCCATTGGTGGATAATGGGCAGAAGAATAAGACACTTTTTTTTATCAAACACTAATAGAATTAACAGACATGCAGCTTGTTGAAACAATGAAACAAAATTTAGCATTCAAGCAAGCTTCAAAATCAAACACTAATGAAGCTTATGAATTATTCCACTGTAAAATAATTATATAAGATTAACAAGGCCTTCTTGGCCCTCTACTGAAAGAAGGTCAACATCTGGGGAAGCCACTTCGAGGTATTTGTGATGGAGAATTAGATTATGTGGCGGTAAAATTTACCTTACTATTTTTCTACATTTTCATTTTCAAAATATCTGATAAGAAACATAGATGACAAAAAAGTGTCATTTGCCTATTCCATGCCCTAAGGCACAATAGGTATAAATTAGTTGCATTTTATTTATAGCAAGGCTATTCAACTAAGTTTACTTAGCGGTCAACATTCTGAAATGAGGATCATGGTGGGCCAGAGGTTCAAGCCCAGCACAGAAAAATTATTAATACAACTGACAATGATCCGTGGGCCATATGTGAAACTTCCGCAGGCCAGATTTGGCCTGCTGGGCCGCCAGGCAAATAGCCATGATATATAGGATGTAGCAAAACAATCACATAAACTGTTGGCTCTCTGCAGTTTTACTCTGCAATTTTAAATTTTAGTAAAATCTTTTTATTTTACATTTGACATTACTTTCTGATATAACAGCAACACAATAACTATTCGCACATCAATATAATTTTCTATGTAATTAAACATAGGCATTATGGTTAACCACCTCACATGATCAGCACAATCATGGAAAAGGTCAGTGTTCTTCCCCTGTCCAAGCCATGTGGCCAGACAATACAGGCATCTCTCTAACTGCCCCTCCCCCACTCTTTTTTTTCTATCAAATTCGCTAGTTGTAAAAAGTGTTCAGGTTTTCTCCCTCTCACAATGTGTTCAAACAGCTGTGACTGTCTACATCTAATTCCTCTATTCAGTGCAATGTTTTCATCTCTACTGAGAAGGACAGCCTAATTAGTTTATCTATCAGCTCAAGATATTTCCATTTTTGTCAGGAATCATATTGCTGCTGCCATTAGTATATAGTATTTCTCCATAATGCCCACATTTGACATGCATGCAGTAATAAAGGTTCTATGTAGCACTTTAAAACTTTTCCTCATGGAATAAATCATGGTTTGTTACACATACATCTATAAAAAAAAAAAAAAGAAGTACTGTTTTTAAGTGTATATAGGCTGCACATATGTATACTCCACACTCAGTTTCCGATATGATAATTTTCGGAGCAAATAATCATTCTCGTCGAAAGACCAAAACCAAAACAGTAGTGCATGTAAGCAGCAAAAGATGGGCTGCGGAAGAGGAAGTTACAGTTGTGAATTTAAGCTGCAAGTAGTGCGTAGTGTGAAGTGAATTTAAAGCCAGTTATCGCTGGGCAAGGCGCTGTACAGCACAAAATGACTTTGTAATTTGGCAGCGGACAACAATGGCGCAGCTACTTCCCAGCACCTACCAAAAAGAAACCGGTTTCAAAGACATGTTTTGAAGTTACAGAAGACACACAACTACAGCATGTGGGTGGTTGGAAATGCACATGAAACTCCTGTTTTTTAATAAACTGTGTACAAGTGACATGTAGGCCTTATATCTCATATATAAGCTGCACCGTATTTTTCAGAAATGATTTCCATCAAAATACTGCAGCTTATACAGGTGTAAAAATGGCAGTTATTTATCTACATAATAGTCGCCTAATAATCACATATATACTTTCTTTCACACAAGTAAATATGCCAAAGGTCACTATTTATCAGAGTAATATGTTATATTCAACAGCAGACACATAATCATTACAGAAAGTCACAGTCAGCAAAAGCAACATTGAAATCTGCATTAAAAAAAAAAAAATTACGCAAAAACTCACCTGCCCATATGGGTGGTCCTAATTGCAAATAAGTAATGGTGTTGTATAACAGATACCATTCTACCTCAGCAATTATTACTAAAAATATCTGCTTTTAAGTATTTGTTCTCCTCCCACAATTTTCAATAGGTTTTCTTTATTATTAATGAAAATATTCATTGTTTTGTTTGTTTATTCTTGCTGGATAAGAAAAATGACAATTACTTAAAGCATCAACAACAGCACACCGGTGAAAGCTAAACAAAAAATAACCATATACAGTATGACTTAAATTGGTTCATTTAGGAGAAGTAAATAAAGTCTGAATTCATTTGAGAAAAGTCAGTAAAGCACTGCAGTAGCTAGTGATTTTTTTTTTCTAGAAAAAAGGGTAGGCATATGAATTTTCCGGGAGAAGAGGCTGACCGAATGGTTAAGAACACTGGGCTTTTATGTGGGAGACCCAGGTTTGAATCCCCAGTAAGGTAGCACATTTTTTGTTGTTGGAGAAAAAAAATTCTAACCTGCACAGTTCATGGCAACAACACTAGCCATACACCCTTAAATCCTCAGGTTCAAATCCTCCCACCCCCTCCTCCCAGCCCATTTCCTTCATTGTAAGAGTCGTAAATACAGGCAATGATAGCAGTTTTTTTTTTTAATATACATTTTTGTTTAAAAATTAAGTTTTTAAAAATTGTTAAGTTAAAGTAAAACTGCTGCAAAAACACAATTACATGGAAATATGAGCAACAAATGAAAGCCACAGTGGTGTAGCGGCTAGATACTCCGACCGCCGCCCCAAAGGTTGTGGGCTTAAATCTGCATCAAGTCAGATTTCTTTTAAAGGTGCTTGGCCCTCAACCAACCCTGAAATTGGAACCAGGTAAAGTCCTGGGAAGTAAAGGCAGCTAGTGAGATGCTGACAACATCATCCACCAAGTGCCGACTGGGCTATAAAATATAGGTCTAGCACTATACGAAGGGTGTGGAAAAGGGTCTTTTTATGTGTAAAAGAACCACACTACACATTCCAGTGCTAGTGTATTTGCCAGTAATTTACTTTGACATTAATAGAAATAATAGTTCAAATAAAATGGTTAAAGTAAAACTGCAGCCCCCCCCCCCCCCCCTTTTTTCTCTCACAAATTTGACATGGAAATATATTCAACACATATTTGATTACCATGGGGATGTAAAGTACAGACAAAAATTGACAGCATACTAATTACTTACTCTCTGTGATGACTTCTTGCTGTAAGTCTTCACTATAAGATGTTCATACTGCTGGAACACCGTCCCACTTAATCTGAAAGCCCTCTGAAGCTGCTCACACACTGACTCCATAGGAATCAAACCTGCATCTTCTGACTCCTCAACTCCACTATCATGAAGGGAGTATGGAGTGATAGGACGAGCTGGGGGTGCAGAGGAAGTCTGTGGTATATAGGAAGAAGAGGATGCTACTGATGATACTCCTCCTGTGGAGGTGAATGATGCTGTTCTATTGAGGAATGTTGAAATACTGCTTCCGCTGCCATCAAACATGATAGGGGAAGGGGTTAGAGGTGATGGAGGCTCTGGAGCAGCTAGTACTGGGTACACTGCACACAGATAGGCATGCTTGAATGCTCGAAGTTCCTGTAGATAAAGAAAAATTAATAAGCATAAGCGATTTCAGGGCTTTATTAGCATCCTACCCCAAACAGGGGAAATCCACAGGTCACGGGATAGTCTAGTATTTCAGGGGGTGGTAGACAGGCTGCATGCAGTCGTGGGACCTAGGCTGCACGCAGTTGTGGGACCTAGGCTGCACTCTCTTGTAGGACATAGGAAGGTTGGGGTTAGGGCCAGTTCTAGATATTTTGGGGTCGTTAAAAGCATCAGAAAGCCGGGAAGTCCAGTCCTACCACCCTCTAAATGTTGATCTGTCCTGTGACGTCATCTGGGGTAAGAAATTCATAAATACCCATTTTTTCTTTTAAAGATTCTATTTTTTATTGAGCCGCTTTAGTGTAGCGGCCAGATGCTCGCCTCAGGCCCAAAGGTTGTAAGTTGAAATCTGCACCAAGTCTGATTTTTTTTCTTTTTTCTAAAAACAGTGGCTCCTAGACTGACTAAGCCTAAAATGAGTACCAGGTAAAGGGCCTGGGAAGTAAAGGCAGCAAGCGTGATGTTGAACACATAACCCATCGAGTGCCAGCTGGTCTATAAAATATAGGTCTAGCACAATATGCCCAATAAGCTGAATGGCGTAGGAAAGGGTTCTTTACTGTTAATGTTTTTAATTAAATGCCCGTGCCTAAACAGCCAACTGTTTATTTGTATGTTGGATAAATGGTGAAGATGAAACCTGCAAAAAGTTGAACAAATCCATCACTCAAGCCACCTAAGAAGGGCAAGACAAACAAAGAAAACCAAACCACTGGGCTACAACCTGGTATCAGTGAGACGACAAAAGAAGAAGAAGAACTGTTTATTATTGTTTAAATTTGATTCTTTCACTTCTCATTTATCTTTGGTCTCCATATCTCTATCTGAGTATCCTCTCTTTATGTCCTTTTAGTCTCATGCCCTCTCTGTAGAGACTAATTTTTCGTCTCCTCTCCCCTACACATATTTCACAATCTCTTGCCTCGGGTCACTTCTTGACAGCTGATTTACTGAGCTGGTGGCAAATACTTTTATTTTTAAGTCCTCAGATTTAGATGTCTCCAGCACCCCTACTTTACCGGTCAAGTTTCTTGTAATTTGTAAACTGTAGTTCATCAGTGATGGTCTGACACCAAAAGACCTTACAAATCTGGTGGATAATATCTTTGAATGTATAGTCTAGCATCAACAGGCATTGAAAATCTGGCGGATAATATCTTTGAATGTAAAGTTTATCATCAACAGGCATTGAAAGTCTGGTGGATAATATCTTTGAATGTATAGTCTATCATCAACAGGCATTGAAAGTCTGGTGGATAATATCTTTGAATGTATAGTCTATCATCAACAGGCATTGAAAGTCTGGTGAATAATATCTTTGAATGTATAGTCTATCATCAACAGGCATTGAAGGTCTGGTGGATAATATCTTTGAATGTATAGTCTAGCATCAACAGGCATTGAAAATCTGGTGGACAATATCATAGACTGTTCAGCAACAAGATTTGAAAGTCTGATGGACAATATCTACACATGTAGTCTCTTATCCTGAGTGTTACAAATTAAATAGAACCTCTTAGTGAAAGCAAAATGAGGAGCATCAGATTTAACAAACTGTTGTTTAAAAAAAAAGGTAAATCAAATACTATTCTAAATATACAGCCATGGTTTTCATACCTTGTTTTCTAAAGATTTCACATCTGCAGTTGGTTGGCCATTTTTAGCACTCCCTAAAAGAAAAAAAAAAGAAAAATTTTAATAGCTTTAAAAAACATGAAAGAACTCTGAGGTCCAACATGTATTTGGTGCTAGCAACATATTTTTACAGACCATTCAAGGCTTGATGGGTTATGTGGTCAACATCATGCCAGCCTCTTTACTGCCCAGGACATTTTTTTTTTCAATCCATGAAACGGAAGATTTGAACCCATTACCACAAGCTATTAGGCAATCATGCTAGTCACTTGCATTTGCAAAATAATGGGAAGATGTGTTACATATATATAAATCTTCACAAACATATGCACAGGCATGTATATAAGAGCTTTTTAGGGAGTATCAGAACTTTTGTACCTAGAAAAAGCCACACAAACACACACAAACATACATGCCCGCACGCACACACACACCCACATATTTTCATTTTAGCTCTCATACTATAATTTATGCTTTAAGGAGCTGTGGCGACATGCATGACCAACCAAACACAGCCAGTGAGGATTAAGTTCCCGCAAATCAGTCTGTCCATGGTGATATATCTCAGGACGAATCATTGTCTCAATTTTAGTTCTTGTCATGGAGAAACTCAACATGTTGCAATGACTGCTGGCAATGGCAGTTACAACTTGCAGCTAACCAGCTCACAGCACACATGATAAGCACTTTCTTTTAACTTCTGCTTGGAGGGACTAAGTGCTTACGAGCTTGTCTGGCACACAATATACCAAACATTGTTTAATATCTATTTTTATGTGGCCAAGTCAACCAGAAATAGACTGGTAAGATAACATAATTCCCCTCTGATGGGTATGGAAGCCAAAACCCTCCCTGTGTGGGTTCTGTAGCCCCACTGGGGGAGGTTGGGGGAAAATAGATCCACAGCACCCCTAACAAGAAATGGTAAACATCGACTAATTAGCGTTTTTCTTCAAAGTCAGTGTGCATTTGCTTGAAAGGCGAGCAACCACCAGTCTGCATACAAATAAGCTAGATCCGTAAAATGGATGTGCAACAAACAAAAAAAAGAAAAAGAATTCAAGTTCTAGAACAAGATTGAAGTCGAGAAGTAGTTGAACAACCAGAACATCCCATCCGGTTCACCAGGAAAAGTTTAAAAAGGCTTCCAAGGAAAGGCAGGGATAACACATGAATGTTCTCCACCATTAAAGCAGACTTTTACTTTGTGTGGTAATTCATTACACAATACAGGGCTTCTTCAACTTACGACTGAGTTCCACTCACACTAACAGTTTGTAACCCCAACTGGCTGTTAAGTCCAATTTATATTTTTCAACACTATTTTCATTCAAACTATGTAATCTATTGTACAAAATCTGACCCTAACAATGTATAATAGTTCTTTATTAATTTTTTGAGTGGTTGTAAGTGCAGAGTGCCGTTAAGTTTCTAATAAGTCATAGGCCCAGGAGAAGGTGTATTTGTTTTTTAGTTAATTTGTTTGTTTTTTTTTGGTAGTAAGAAAGGTGGGGAAAAAAAACTTACCATCATCATCAGTTACCGAAGAAGGTACAAAACGCATGGAGTTGGAAGTCGACCGCTGACATGCCAGATGAAGACAGCATTTTCTGGACCTGATTTGTGAATATTTGACAAATACACACTTTACAAAAACTCAAAAAGATTGTATCCGTTCTGATTAAATAGTTCAATAAAATATTACTGAGAATACACAGCAACAGAAATGTATAAAGTATAATTAAATAACATAAATTCATCTAAAATGACAATATTCACTATACAATAAAATCAATCAAGATGGATTGAACAATGTCTTACTTAGCACTTGTTGACCTAAACAATTATTTCTGCATCACAAAGAGGATATTATGGCCCTTTTTAGTGTCAAATATAGAGACAGGAAAAATATATGTGAAGAAATATAAATGCTCATAAAGAACTTATGCTGTGCAAAACACAGAGAGTAAGTAGGGATTCATCATTCCCCCAATGAATAGAAGGGACATACATATATACAGTTTTGTAGATTCAATAAAGAGGCTTTTAAAGATTTAAAAAAAACACACACACACAGATATATACATGTGTGTGTGTGTATGTGTGTATATATATATATACACACACACATACACATATAAATGTGTGTGAGAGTGTGTGTATGTATATAATGACACACACACACACACACACACATAGGAGCTAAAGCGATGTAAAGGTTAGACCATTGCCTGCAGATCGGAAGGTCATAGGTTCAGGTTCTTTTAGAGCGGACTTTTTTCAAAAATTATCTTGGCTCCCAGGTTGACACAGCCTTAAATGGGTACCAGCTACAATCCTGGGAAGTAAAGGTGGCTGGCACGATGTTGACTACATCACGCACCAAGGGCTGATTGGTCTATAAAATATAGGTCTAGTCCTATACGCCTGAAGGTGTGGAAAAGGGCCATTTATTTTATATATATATATATAATGTAGGTACTTCAGTCAAATTTTCAAAATGCCCTCTACACCAATAAAACCAGCACAGTTAGATAGCTGTAAACAATCTCTTTCCAATGGTACCTCATTTAGGCTTGTATGTCATTTCTGAGCTGAGATATGTAGGTTTTTGTGGAGATGAGATGTAAGAAACAGCCGCTAAAACTTGTGACCCAGAAACAAGAAGTTTTTCTCTGCGCAACCTACTGCGCAGTTCTGTATCGGCTTTGTTGACATTGGACTGTCATTGGACAAGATGGCAGGCAGTAAGACTCAGCTCACTCAGCCGCATGCGATTGCCTAAAAAATGTCACTGTAAATCTAAACAGCCAAAGACAGGAAAGAAATTTTATATGCAAATGTAAAATTGGACGGAGAATTCAATTGTAACTAGCATTACCACATCTGGTAATGTTTAAGGCCTAAACCAACCTCGAATTTACCGCTATTTTCAATCAAACTGATAGACTAACAGAAAAACAGAGAATGTCCGGCTGTCGTAGACATGCGCTGTTAATCGGGTTCCTTCCCGCCGTTTTCAGCTATTTAAGAGTGGGTGAAAATCACACCAATGGCAAAATTTCATGAGAGATTAGGACCCATCCCGAAACCCCAGCCGAAATTTCTGAAACAAGTTTCAAACGGTTTCTATGGTAACGGAAATTGTCGAAAAGATCGCTAATTTCCGAAACTGTAGTAGCTATATAATGTATGTAAAAGCAATAGTTTGAGTCAGCTCACAAATCCAGTTTTTTTTTTGGGAGGGGGGGGGGTCAGTGGCAGGTAATTTGGCGTCAAAGAGAATAGAAAACAGGTCCTATAACTACGCCAATAGACTGAACAGACACTGTTTAGTGCGGTTAAGTTTTTTGGTTAAACTGCTGATTTCAATAACATGAATGAGGGCAACAGAAATGCTCAGATTTAAAGGACGGGTATGGGACACAAGAAAACTGCTGAACTAACCAATCTGACCAAACACTGATTTAAATGTGTGGAGATCTGAACACCTATGGAGTTTTCCAGCATACAGTGATGATAGTCTGTTTTAATTATTTTATATGACCAACAAAGAAAACAAAACAAAAACAAAAATTCAAAGGAACCCGGATTTGTTTGAAGGGTCTAAAGAACAGATATCTGATAAATTAATTTTAAATACATCTTAGCAAAACATAATGGCGGTCAAAGTGTAAATACATCAATAAGCAAACAAAAAATATGTGACGAGTACAGCAGAAACAAAAGAAAACCTACTCTAGCTGGCTGAAGTAGGCATGGATTTTTCTGAGAGCAGTGCTTTGGCTGGGGACAAACACATAAAATGTATGGGTAAATCATATTTAAGCTTCTCAAAAAATAATACTAAGTGAGACTGCTGCAAAAATCTCACTATTTAAATCAAGGAAAAGTGTTTTAAAGAATAATGTAAGTAAAAATTGTCATCAGTAGCTCTTTCATCACCAGGCAACTCACTCACCATATGCTTGCGGATTAATCTATATGTGGTATACGTTGCCTCATGTCCACTAACTAGTTCTTCGGATACCTACATTCCTCTCCATTGCAGTGGCTACTTTAACTCATCCTAATCCACACTTGTGTATTTAAGTTCTCTTAGACTCAAGGACTTTTGCTACAAAGGACCACGCAATGATTTATAACATGTTGAAGTGACAAATGTCTGGCACTGAAACAGTTAAATTATATATGTTTGAAGTAGGGCTGTACCGAATAGTGATTTTCACTATTCTGCCGAATACGAATAGCTGGACCAACTATTCGGCTGAATACGAATAGTGAATTATCATCATCAGGTCTATTGCCGACTGGCATGGGCGATTATGCCTTGCCACTATCTGCGATCTTCGGCAGCATGTATTAGTTCGTGTGCTGACACACCTCCGTGCCATGCAACAAGACTATAAAGAATCTTCTCTTGTTGTCTTTCTCTATCCCTCCTTCCACAGATTTTTCCAGTGGTCAACATATGTTCCATTTTTTACCTCATCTTATAACATGGCCGAAAACTGATGACTGTCTCCTTCTGATGTGTATGAGCAGTTGTCTTCGGGCTCCCGCCTCTTTCAAAACCTCTTGGTTGCTTTTTTTTTGCTGCCCAAGGTATTTTAAGCATTGTTCTGTAAAACCACATCTCTGAGGCCTTAAAAAATTGATAGGCCTGCCTATCAATTGTCCAGGACTCACAGCCATATGTTAAAACTGGATGTATGTAGCAAGCAAGAATTCTTTTTCCAACCTTGAATGACAAAGATATATTGCATAAGATGTTCTTCATTTTTTTTAATGCAGTTTTTGCCTGTCCTATTCTGTTTCTTATTTCAGTAATGCATCTTTCATCTGATGTTATCCATGTGCCCAGATACTAAAATTTTTGTAGTTGTCCCAAAATAAAACCTTTGACTTTTATTACACATTTGGGAATAATTCTTTTCTTTGATACCACCATTACTTATGTCTTCCCACTATTCAAACTGAGGCCCATTTTCCACTTTTGAATAATGTATAAAATAGATCTAAAAAAACAAAAAACATCCATAATATCAAATCTACGCTGAAATTTTACTCCACAAAATGTAGTACAGAATAGTAAACATTTAAAAACATTTCATGTTTTGCATCCTTCAGTCAGTCAGTCAGTCTGTGGTAACTAATACCTAGGAATGAAAGTATTCTTAGTTTTATAACAAGTAATTGAACTTGTAAATTGTCACTGACAGCTTAGTTAATCCATGAAAGCGGCATTAGCTTTAAAAAAAAACAAAAAACAATCGTTCCATGTTGTCAGCATTAAGGCAGCTTCTTGTCTCACTGCAGGTATTTCCAGCTGCACTAAACAGACGTTTTCTTGGTACGCTCATAGGAGGTGTACAAAGATAACGCTTGACAGTATGAAACAAGGTGGAAAATCTTGATATGTTTATTTTTTATCAGTCCAAAAACGGGTGTAAGGTAACCACTATTCGTATTCGAATACCGAATAGTTATTAGGTCTACTATTTGGCCCCAAAGGAAATATGAAGGGAATACAAAGCGAATATTTGGTACAGCCCTAGTTTGAAGTGACAAATGTTCGGACTGAAAAAATTAAATGATATTTATTAGAAGTGACAACTGTATGGCACTGAAAGAGTTAAATGATATATATCTGAATTGATAACTGGCACTGAAAGAGTTAAATGATTTATATTTGAAGTGACAACTGTCTGGCACTGAAAGAGTTAAATGATTTGTTTGAAGTGACAAACTGTCAGGCACTGAGAGTTTTAAATCTGTCTGAGAGGTGAGGAACCAACAGTTTGCATACAAAAAAACTAGACCATAAAATCGATGTGGACACAAAACCTGAGTTAGGAACAAAACTAAGTCCAAAAGGGAAAGAACAACCATAACTTTCCACTGAAGTTTATAGCCAGTGAATGTTTAGAAGAAGAAGGGTGTACTTTTTAAAACTTCTTAGGCTGCATCCAGTGGCTACAATCATGCATTCTATTTCAATTATTACAATATCCATTTTTGTTCAAAACTATTACTATCTGAACTCTTTTAGACAGCAAGGACACTTGCTAATTGAAAGTAACAACTGCTAAATATAGGACTATTTTAAATAACACTGAAAAAGTTAAAGACTTTCTCTCTCTTCTGTTCATCCTTTTCTACCTCCTCTATACACACCTATACAAACAAAAACTTTTCTACCTCCTCTATACACACCTATACAA
Organism: Candidula unifasciata; assembly: GCA_905116865.2. Classification (NCBI taxonomy): domain Eukaryota; kingdom Metazoa; phylum Mollusca; class Gastropoda; order Stylommatophora; family Geomitridae; genus Candidula; species Candidula unifasciata. Next base: position 43,220 of record CAJHNH020001363.1, on the reverse strand, counting down.
ACAAAAGACAGACACAAAATTTCATGCAACAACTTAAATGATTTGTAAAATGGATACATCTTTATTTAGCAACTATTTCACGGTCTGTCAGGAATAGGCTATAGTTTTAAACTGTCTAGCTTTAGGTGTCAGATGTAATGATGACGAGATTAGCACTGACTTAACAATAGTGTTATCTCTAGTGGTGTAAGGGCACTTTCCAGGACTATATGGTTCTAGGGCCCAACTTATCTCATTAAATTTTACATGTTAAAGGTTAAAGTTGAGAGGATCGACTTCAATGCACTGGGTTTTATCCCATATGGCTTGATTTCTCTCTACAGAATGGCTAGTTGCCTGTCGAGTGTGGCACAAAGCACAAGCACTGAAGCTGTGGTGATGATCCTAAAGTGTCTGTAAAAATTGAATTTATGAACCAAAACATGAAACGAATCCATAACCATTAGATTGTGAGACAAATGGCTTAACCACTTCACTAAGGAGACCTTTGTAATTGTATATGTGAGATATTATGATACAGAAGTGTTTCCAGGACAACACAGCATGAGGGTCCAATCTATTATTAATTAAACCCCATCTTGTGCCACATAGTCCAATTTGTGTGACTGACATGACCCAGAGATATATTATTTTACAATCTCTATGTGGACTGAAATGGTTGGGGCATACTAAAATAATGTCAGATGACAGAGAAGTAAAAACTATACTCAAGGGAGACGAATGGTCGTAGACCACGAGGCAGACCAAGAAGACTATGGAGAGATAATATCCAGACAAACCTGCAAACACTTAGTGACACCAACTGGAAAGAAAAGGCCAACCAGAGAGATTAATGGAGGCAGGTGATTTCTGCAGCAATGATTCTCAAGGGCTCAGAATGCTAAAGAAGAAGAAGAAGAACTCTATGTGGAATAATTTTCTCTTATAAAGAGCTACAACTTTGATTACCAAAAAAAAAAAAAATAGGTTAAGGATCCTTTCCAACCCTTCAGGTGTACTGGGCATATAGTGTTAGACCAATATTTTATACACCAACTGGCACTGGGTGGATTATGTGGTCAACGTCACTCCAACCACCTTTACTTCCATGATACTACCTGGTACCCATTTAAGGCTGGGTCGACATATGAGCCAAACCTTTTGGAAAAAAAAGTGGCTCTGCTCAGATTTAAATCCATGACCTTTGGATCCACAGGTGAGCATCTAGTTGCTGCACCACAGAGCCTTCCTTAAAATATATAATTCATCCTTATTGTCCTGTATTACAAAGACAAGTTAACCAAGAAACAAACACTTTTTTCTTTACCCCAGAAGCATTGATCCCAGGCTTTGTGTCTCCAACTCCTGCTGCTCATGCGACCCAGAAAACAACTCTCCCACATCTCCCTGTGCCCAGTGTTGCTCTTCAGCCTCTTCAACATACTCCAGTATAGTGCTAGGCTTCAGCTGTGCCACACTGCTATGGGTTGAGAACATTTCCTAAATGAAGGGTAGATAGAATAGATAAGAGCTAATACAACTGTGGGCAATACACACAAAAGTTACACTTGAAGCAGCAAAGACCGTCAAGTCATCAAGTAACATGAGAGGGTCAGAAATACAAACGTGCATACGGAAGCTCTTATAAAGCATTACTATATAAAAAGCTTCCGTGTGTGGGTTCCGGGGCTCTAATTTTGAGAATAAACAATAGACTCACTACTGCCTAATAGGAGGTGACTAATTAGGGATGGTTCCTTGAAAGTCAGACTGCATCTGCCTGAGATGCAAGGAACCAATAGTCTACATACAAAAACGCCAGATCTGTAAAACAGATGTGCACGCAAAACTAGAGTTTTAGATCAAGGCTAAAATCCAATAGCGAATGAAAAAGCAGAACTTTCCGTAAGAGTTTATAGCAGGTGAGTGGTAAATAAAAAGTATTGCATCCTAATGATAACATACAAATTGCATGCACCTAAAAAGCAAATACAGGGTATCCCATAAGTTTTTACATTGGAAAAATAAACAACACAAACACCATTAAAGGCATAACATCAGCTGTGCTTATGGTGACCAGCAGTGTTTCCAAAATAATGGTAGTCATGTAGAGAACGAACAAACGAACGAACGAACAAACAAACTTTATTTTCAAAGGGTTACAAATTGGGCACGCAGGCCCATCTGACATTCGGCCCTTCTAAGCACTCATTTTTCAGAGTACGAATCAATAATGCATGTTATGGATATAATAAAGAAATATACATTATAGAATAATGCATACACACATCATGTGTACACAATCTTACACACTCATACACACAGATATATATACTCTTACATTCTCATACATGCACACTTATATACAGACTTACCTAATACATACATACATACATCTACATACATACACAAACAGAAAAGACACACACATACATATATGGACATACATACACACACACACACACTCCATACGCGTGCATACACACACACACACATACAATCACATGTACAGACACCCACAACCACACATTTATACTCACATGCAAACATACATATATACACACACATACATGTATACATACACACATCCATACATACACCTACATCTTTACACACATACATACATACTTAAATACACACACATACACCCACATACTTATACAGCTACAAATGCATACATACATCCACAAACATGCATGCATAAACACATACATGCATACATACACCCACATACATGCCCACACAAATTACATACACACACACACATGCATGCATACACACATATACAATCACCCATACTGAGATAAAAAAAATTGTTGTGGTAACAACATGTTTACTTTCTTACGCATGGAAACTTGTGGAACATCCTCAAACAAACACTGGAAGCATGAAAACTTCACTACTTTACCAGAGAAACCTGATAATAACATCACAAGAAATTTTTTTCAATGTGGCACAGAAGCAAATGATAGGAAGCGGCCTACACACATGGGAGAAATAACTAGACAAGAGATAATAATATAAGGACATGCAGAGTTCAGGATGGCTCGATGTGGTTTAGCTGAATGTTTATTCACCAATGGGAGATAAAAAAACGTAAGAAGAAGTAAAGAGTTTGCAAAGGGAAAGGAGGTAAAGCACTAGCTAGTATGCTTTCCTGTATGATCTTTGGTCATGTGTTTACATTTCTGAGGCAGTTTGTTAAATGTGGCATATGCTCTCAGGTTTACCTGGCCTAATCCAGGATACCAGGAAATGTTAGCTGGAAATGTCAGCTAATGCAGCCACTCATGTAAAATGTTTTTGAATTAATTAGCTGTCTTGAAATCTACTGTTGAAACGTAAGATACTACCATCCTCTAAGGATTGGTTTTGCTTTCTGCTTTTGATGTTGTAAAAGAGTTGCCAGGCTTTATTCCCTTCTCCTTTCATGTTTATTTATTTAAATATATCCTGCTTGCTTGTCATTCAAAGATTTAATATTTTGTAGTCGCCTTTTTTTTACATGTGTTAGGGTATTTTCAGCCTTTTCAAGCCTCCTCCTATGTTTCAGCTAGATCAGAAATCCAGCAAAGTGTGCACTTTCCTTATTGTTTTCTTTGCAATGCACTGTTTAGCAGCTGCAAGGATTATGGAGCAGATACTGTTAAGTTGATGTCATATGCTGTAATGAGTGTAAATAACTCAACATCAGTCTTTAATACAGTAACTATGGTTTGCTTTCTTGATGTTCCAGGATGGCATATTTGGCAATCTAAGCTCTGTGTAGAGGCTCTAAATCCTAGTAGGTGATGATCACTATCTCCAAGCTCCAGTAGATTGATGGTAGCATCTTCTGCAATTTCTGCTGACATAAACACCTTGTCATTATGTATTGTGTGCTGTTTGGACAAGATTTGGTACAGTTTCTACATTCTGGAGCACCAGCCAAGTTAAGAATGGACATCAAAGCACTCTGGACAGCAGCCACTGCAGAGTTCCAATTACAATAGTACCACCAAACATCCATAGCAAATTCTGTTGAAACATGGTCATCATGAGAATGTTTTGTCATGGACATATTGTACCAAGAGACTATATGACTAAAAAATGTGTTTCTTTGTTAGAAGTTATTCATTTGCATGTCACCTAATGTAGCCACAATCCAGACCCTGCACAGTAAAGTAAAGGACGTTTTCCACACCTTTCAGGCTTACTGGGTATATAAGGCTACACACAAAAAATAAACCCTGTACAGACTCCTTATAAATAATCTAATTATTCAATTTTTTTAGTAAATACCTGAAAGGGTTAAAATAACTATGCTTATAAATGAAAGTTACTGAGAGGAACATTAAATACCAGTAGTTCTTGAGTATTGTTAGGCAAGTAGTATTCAATAGCACCTTTACTTCTAATCCTCTTTTGCTTTATTCTGGAGTCCAGGTATGTTTAGCTGAAGGATGCTCTTGATATTCACTTAAGCTAATCTTCCACATGTTTCAAAGGGCTGGACTGAGAACTGAAACCAAGTTCTATTTACAACACACACTGAAGGATAACAAGTCTGCGCTGCAGGCATCCCAAAATACACAATAAAACACTCCTTCTCTATGATTTCTGGGTCACTGACGTTACTCCTCTATGTTATTATGTCAATATCATACCCTACTTTCTCAGTTCTGTATCTGTACAAAGACTATAACAGTATCATATACTACTTTCTCAGCTGTATATCTGCACACACACTGTGACAGTGTCGGATTCTACTTTCACAGCTGTATATCTGTACATCAAGTGTTGCAGTGTCTTATCCTACTTTCTTATTCAGATTCTACTTTCACAGCTGTATATCTGTATATCAAGTGTTGCAGTGTCATATCCTACTTTCTCATTTGTATATCTGCACACACACTGTTTTAGCATCTTATCCTACTTTCTCAGTTGTAAAACTGCACACACTGTGATAGTATCATATCCTACTTTCTCAGTTATATATCTGCACACACGCACACACACACTGTAAACTTGTCATATCCTACTTTCTCAGTTATATATCTGCACACACTCACACACACACTGTAAACTTGTCATATCCTACTTTCTCACTTATATATCTGCACACACGCACACACACACTGAAAACTTGTCATATCCTACTGTCTCAGTTATATATCTGCACACACGCACACACACACTGTAAACTTGTCATATCCTACTTTCTCAGTTATATATCTGCACACACTGCAACAATCAAATGTCCTACTTTCTCAGTTGTATATCTGCACGCATGCACACATGCAGGCACACACACTGTGACAGTGTCATATCCTACTTTCTCAGTTATATATCTGCACACACTTTGACAATGAAATTTCCTACTTTCTCAGTTGTATGCACACATACTGTGACAGTGTCATATCCTACTTTCTCAGTAGTATATCTGCACATACACTGTAACACTGTTGTATCCTTCACTCAGTTGTATATCTGCACACACACTGTGTCAGTGTCATATTCTACTTTCTCAACTGTATATCTGCACACACACTGTAACAGTGTCAAATCCTACTTTATCAGTTGTATATCTGCACATACACTGTAACACTGTTGTATCCTTCACTCAGTTGTATATCTGCACACACACTGTGTCAGTGTCATATCCTACTTTCTCAGTAGTATATCTGCACATACACTGTAACACTGTTGTATCCTTCACTCAGTAGTATATCTGCACATACACTGTAACACTGTTGTATCCTTCACTCAGTTGTATATCTGCACACACACTGTGTCAGTGTCATATTCTACTTTCTCAACTGTATATCTGCACACACACTGTAACAGTGTCAAATCCTACTTTATCAGTTGTATATCTGCATACAAACTGTGATAGTGTCATTTCCTACATTCTCATCTGTATATCTGCACACACACTGTAAGTCATATCCTACTTTCTCAGTTGTTTATCCGTATACAAACAGTGATAGTGTCATATCCTACTTTCTCAGTTGTATATCTGCACACACACTGTAAGTCATATCCTACTTTCTCAGTTGTATATCCGCATACAAACAGTGATAGTGTCATATCTTACTTTCTCAGATATATACATGCAAATTGTAACGGTGTCATATACTACTATCTATTTTTTCACATTTACCTCCTCTGTGGCTTTATATCCCCCTTCCCTTTTCTCTCTCTCACATGCATGCACACAAATATTTTTTCTCTCTTGCAAGAGCGTGAGCATACTCCCTCTCCTCTCTCACACACACACTATAGTTCTCTGTTGCAACCAGGTTTAAGTGGTATCGCAAACCACAGAGAAAGTCAGGATGGTAAAAGCAACAATGTGTTCTGATATATTCACTGCAGTGGTACATTAGGCATGGCCAGGATCTCTTCAGGTACAGAGACAGTTCAAAGTAATACTACCGCCTTTTATGGATCTTTTTAGGTAAAGTAAAAAATAAAGAAAAAGAGGTTGGTAGTTGAGTGACACATAGTCAATGGAAACATTTAAACTCTTGAGTGGATTTGTACTGGTGCAGGCCAAAGCATAATTTTTTTTTTTTCTGATGTTTATGCATTAATGACATCAGCTTTATCTATTTTTTAAGCTGAAGAGTTAAGTAATACAACTACAGAATCAGCATATGAAACAAGTGCTCACAAATAGGAATAACAAACAAAAGTAAACAATATAAAAAAGAAAACTATAACAAGAGTATAGATTACTGTGTGGAAATGGAAAGAACAAAATCACCATCTTTTCAATCATCCATTTTAAAAGAATAAAAGAAAAAAATACAAATTATTGCATGAAAATGGAAAGAACATATCACTTTCCTCTTCATCAAATAGCTTATGTGAAATTATAAAGAAATATTATACATGCCAATTATATTCTGACACAGCTAAAGAGGATTTAATTTTGATTTAAGGAAAGAAAGATATGAGAAAATTAAACAGTCTGCACATTTAGAGAGAATGCTTGTGATATCATACCAAAAATAACATCAATAAAACTACAACAGTACTGTGTATCTACTGTTGCGGTGGCCGGAAGAGTAAGATAAAGAACCTGTTATCTTCCTCAACATATAAAGCAGTAAATGAGGATATTAAACCCAAAAAAAAGAGAAGAGAGTTGCCACACAAAAAATTCAGGTTTTATTATATTTCAGACATAACCTTACCCAAGAGAAATCATCTCGGTTTCTTGTTGGCATTTGTATTCAAATACAGAAAAATCAGTACCATATATATCTTGCTTGCTATTGTTATAATGACGTTGTGGAATGAACATTCAAATGCACAAATGCAGAGGCAAAGTTCCACGGTATATATGTCCCATATAAAGTGGTCCAACGCTGAAAGCCATTGACCACTGAGTGGTCATTATGTTAAGAGTTATCCAACATTAGTTACACAACAAGAGAGTACTTCAAACAAACCAAGCAATGGATAAAAACCTATCTGAGCAGATTACATTAGCATGTGACTGTACTTTGGTCTACTTCATTTGCAAGGCAGACGTCATTTGATTACTTCTGCCAGTCTGTGACAGGTTACTGACAATCTTTTTCTAATGATTACACATTTATGTTCATTTGTAATGCAGATAAAAAGCTCTCAACACATGCTGAATCTTATCCTCATTTAATTTCCAACTATCAAAGTAATATTAACATGTGTTACATGCATGTATGACCTTCTGTTTTCACCCTTCTCTTATGTAAGCTGAAATCTGATCCACGACCCAATGATCAAAGGGAGGATATCATATTATAGTAGAAGTGGCCAATGTTTTTTAATCTGAGGGCTGCATTCAATTTCTGAATTCAATGGCTGTCTACTTTTTAAATTTCAATATTTTGTTGAAATCAAACGAGAATGTTGAATACAGAATCAACATCATAGACACTCCCATAAGCGCTCTGGCCCTATTTTCAGCAGCAAGTGAAGAGTTCCAATTCTGATGGCATCAGTAACTGTGTGACTGTACATCTGTCTCACCTTTCCCTTGAGTGTTGAGCATCGGCCAGAACCCTCCATGCAGCAACATTCTCCTCAGATCATAATGCCTCCACACTGTTCACTCACTAACAAAGGGCTCTCACAATATCTAACTTGTTATATATCAATTCACCTCCAAGTGGTGCAGAAGTGGCCAGTCTAGCTGCTTGCTCATTTCCCAACACACCAGCATGACCTGGAGAGAATATCCAAAGGACGCTGACCACCCGGGACCTCTGAAGCGTTGCTTGCCACTCTGCACGTAGTAAGCCTGTTCCACCTTTCTCAACATACTCTGTCAGTCAGTTACTTTACAACATGTGTGTACAGATGATTCTTAAAAAAGTGAAAGGCAGCAATGACTGCCTCCAATTCCATTCTCTAACAAAACGTGTGATATAATAAGCCAGGCTTTGCTGCACTAAGCAACGTCCATTAGCCTTTGCTTCTTCAGTAATGATAAAATTTACCCATATACCAATAACATTAGGTTGCAAGAGCACTATCTTTCCAGTTACCATAGCAGAAGTCCTCAAAGTTAATTTTTCCTTATGGACTGATATCTACTATCCAGTTTTTATGCAGCACTCTAATGTGTGCAGTCAATACAGTTGGTCATGTGAACTGAATAAAGATTCACAAAGTGGATTGAATAAAGATTCACAAAGTGGATTTTACATGGCATCAAAATTGGATGTAGTCATATAAATTTGAATATTTTGTTAAAATTGAACCAGCAGAAGAGGCAGTACTGTGGCCTATTTAAGTAAAGGTGCATCATCAATAATAAAACTATATGAAACCTTAGAGTGCCTGTGGATATTTCACAGAGAAAAGGTGCAAACAGAAGGACATAAATCTTATAAACTCATTTTACACTGAAGCCTATGGAGAAACCCAGAAGAAAAAACACATGAGGGCTTTCAATAAAGATTTCTTAGGTAGCAAAGAAGCCAGAGAAGGAAAGATGTACACTGTTAGGGGACATTAGCGGTCATTTTGTAGGTAAAAATAAGACAAATTAGTGGGTTTCTGTGTCTGTGTTTTCCCCGCAAACTATGTCAACATTGTAAATGTGATAGCTTTAACACTCAATGTCTGACTGGCCTGAAATTTGCCATGGATGTTCTTGTGCATATTATGCAGGGCCAACAGTAGAATAAATGCAGTACAGTGATGGTAACCTGTTTATTTATTACTTATAGGATTATTTAATTTAGCAAAATAATGCATTAAAAAAATATATATATTTTCAAGTCCCACCCAAAAAAAAAACATGTTTCAACAAACTTTAACAATTCTACTTACTACAGGCCTTACAACATTCAGTTATGAACGTATGTGCCAAAATGTGATGGTTAAGAGTGAATTGGTTCATAAAAAGTCATCTTTAAAAAATATAAGCTATTGCTAGTATAATGTGACCATATCGGAACCTAATTTGCATAAAAGTGTCAGATTTCCCAATAAATTATAATTTGCAACTCCAGAGTGTCCAAAATTAATCATTATGGATCCAATTTTAGGGTTCCTGAAGAAAAAGGGGGTATGGGGGGGGGGGGGGGATTTTGAAGAAGTACCTGAGTTGCCAGGTTGAAAAAATCTAAAATGGATACCATAGTATATTCTGGAAGTAAAGGAGACTAGCGTGATAGCGATTACACCACTGATTGAGCGGCATTTAGTCTCTATAAAAATGTGTGGTTAGCAGCATATCCTTAATATGGCCCAATGTATAGAAATGAATTGTTTACATCTTACCTTCACAATGTACCCAGTTTGTCTAAAGGCAAGGAATGGGCTCTTTACTTACAGTAGTTTTGTAATTGGCTGTGCACAGGGCATTAGGTACAGATAATCTTCCTTCAGATTAAAGCTTTACATATTTTAATTACAGACATTAAATTGCTCAAGATAAAGATTTCCAAACAACAGTAAACAATGAATACATAATGTGCTAGAAACTAAAACAGCTACAATTAGTAAATTACAAATGAAACAAAATAGTAATTAAGTACAAGTAGCTGGCAGATAAGTTCCATTTTAAATATATTACAGACAACAATTTATAGACCAATGACCTGCACAATCAACCAGCAGTGTTAAAAAATAAGGATCAGATCTGAGTGGTCTTGCCAGTACATTCAGTTAAAGGAGTAGCGTGTTGTTTCTGAATAGGTCACTTTTTCTGACAGTGAGAGAGCAGACACTCTGACCGGCTGTGTGACTATCAGGAATGGACCCCCAATGGACAGGAGAGACACAATCAATACCATACAAGAGACCATACCTGTGCTGCTTTCAGTTTTGTGGAAAATTAGTTTTTACTGAATAGACTGCATACCCAGTGTGTACCAACTGGAGAGGCGAGACAGGAAAGGATGTGATTCCACTATGTTTCCTACAGCTGTTATCCAAAGTAAAGTAAAATTCAAGAACCCTTTTCCTGCCACTTGTGCATCAGGAATATGATGCAGTAATCATTATTTTCATAATTTTAAAGACCAGTCAGCACCTGGTGGGTGATGTGATCAACATCATGCCAGTCACTTTTACTTCTGAGAACCCTATCTGGTACCCATTTGAAGCTGGTCAACCTGGGATCCAAGGTCTATTTGGAAAATAATGTCTCAATATAGATTCAAAACCGAGACCTTTATGAGAGCGCTTTGCCACTATCCTACATCTTTACAGGTTAGGAACATCTATCTTTGACTGCAGTTTAAGGTTGTCACAACAAGACTGCCCTGATCTGTTCACGTGTAGAGCTGTCAAATTATTCTAGTACATACTTGATCCTCTAATCTATGTTAGCCATCCACGTGTGTTGCCCACCAATTCCATTAGAAGATGCAGTCAATAGCTCCCCTTCACTTAACTGGCATTTCTCCTATTCTCCAGTATATTAGAAGAAAGCTTAGAATGTCACAATAACTTTATAATAATCATCATCATTCTATGTCACACTGATAAGTAAGGGTGGCCATGGTTTGCTACTTCACATGGTCACCGTCTTTGGCTAAGTTTTGTGTTCTCATCTCAACTACAGTAAACTAAAGTATACAAGTTGAGTTTTCATGCTAAATATTTTCCCAAATAACTAAGGGTGAACATATATGGTGGGTAAAACATATGTTAGATAGGTCAAGGCCTAACTCAGAATTCTGAGCAGCTAACAATCTTGAAGTGCCCTTGTACACCAGGTCAACTTGTCTCTTGCAACTTACGGTATGTCATAAGGCCAAGCCTTGGCAACACAAGCTTTCATGTGGCTAGCATCACAGGGCTGTTCTTACATGTGTGTGCTGAGTGATTCCTTCAGCATGATCCGGCGGGTTGAGGCGAGCTTTGTACGCAGACAGTGTATCAAGTCATTGCAAAACTCCACTGTGCACCATAGAGATACCTTTATCCCAGGCCATGTGGGTGTTGTTGGCAACGAAAGGGTCGAAAGATTAGCTGGCTGTTTTAGTTACAGAGAGCAGGCCCATGGATCATGCAGATATTGTTAATGCCATTAGAGAGGTAGGTCGATCGGAGGATTTTGGGAGCGGCACATCCACATCTTTGCTAACAGTGAAAGAACTGGAAGCAAAGATTGACACAGCCAGGCATGAGAAGCACACTGGACACATGAAAAGTCTTGTAAACCAACATAGAACTGGGACTATCAGGAGTGCCATGAAGATAACCCACATAATAACTCATAACTCAATGCCAAGCAATCCAGGTATTTATTTCTCCATTTTCTAATGGCTCTTTTCTTGCTGGATAATTTGCCAAGTAAGTTGTTTTCTTTTAACAAAGTGTTAAAAATTTGACATTTATCTTCAATAGTTTCTTTGTGTGATTTCCTCATTTGTTTCAGTGGCTTGTAATTCTTTTTAATTATCTGATGCCTAAAAATTTGCCATCAGAACAGAAACAACTGATAATTGTCCAAATTGACTTCTAAAGAAAACTTAATTTATTTAATATCTTTCTCTTAACACAATAGAAACTTCTGTAAAATGTTAACACATTTGTTTCATGTTTATCATCACTCATATTAGCTATTAATATATATATATATATATATATATATATATATATATATATATATATATATATATATATATATATATATATATAATACACAATGTACACATTAAATATTAATATTTGTTTAATGTGTTGTATTTACACATATAGTTACCTTTTTAACTCATGCATGTTATACAAATGTTTACACCAGACATAATGTAAACATTTACCAAAATTTAATGTTTGTTATCCAATACAAACACACTACACATGAATTACTGTATAAACAGTGTCAGTAAACAATTAGTAAAATATATTACCTTACCTTTGCACAACAGTCACCTGACACTTCTTAAACCTTAACTGAGATTTACATACAGTACACAGAAGAAATTAAAACTAACAATACTACTAACATTCTTTAATATTAATTGTAAAGACACATTATAATGTATAAAGAAGACTACCTAATAATAATAATCTAAATGAAACAAATACCTGTACACCTGTGAATTTTTTTTCTTCAAATATACGCAAAATTAAATATGCAGCCTGCAGTGTATAGTATAATAGTATAATATTAATATTAATACATCAACAAACTACTACGATACATAAAATATATCAATTTCATAAATACTGAATACGTTCTTTAACACACGATAACAATCACAAAAACAATGCAAATGCTGTTTTAGCATCATAATGTGAGTAGATGTGTAAAAGAGATTGTCACTTACTCTTCACAGACCAGGAGTTAAGACTCTACTGTCATAGACTTCGAAAAGTCCCTAGGAACCGACTGCTGGTCTCCAAACAAAAATGAAATCTTACAATCCATCTCCTGCTGACTACTGTTAGCCTGTAACCGTATATGTAAATCCTTTACCAAAAATAGCTTTGACTATTGACAATGCTATCCGGTGATCGCTCTCTGTATTTAAACCATGGTTTATATAATACTATAAAGGACTCAAACTTGAGACTCAAACATGTCGAGTCTTGGCGACAACTTCCTTGCTTTGTTTGTCAACATTCCATTTTGCCAGGTATTTCGTGGCAAGTGAAGCTGTCGATTTACCTTCAGCCTGAGATATGGCCTGAAGCATGATTTAATTTAATAAAGCTAATTTCGAACAGGCAAGTTCTGATCATGCAAAGATATAGCGTAAAAAGTAAGCTCACAAGTATTTTTTGACTTTCACAGCAGTAGGGGAAGGGTAAAAGAGTTTAGGGAACACATTATCAGGTTTTAATTAATTATTTCACTCTGCCGATATACCAGGACATGGTGCGCAATCTGTATTGCCAGCAAGAATGTTTGATAAATCAACACACTTCAGGTGTGATTAGTCGTTTTACCTTTGTGGAGTTATCGGGGAGACAATCTGAGCAGAACTACCTGTAACTTCTTAAATGTCACGTCACTTGACACACACATATTAGCATGAGGGCATCTAGGTAGAAAGTGACCAGTGGGCCCATGTGTTACGACTGCATTGGATCTGAGTCCCTAGTAAAATGTAGAAATAATTAACCTTTAGATGTGTTTTATCTTTCTAATAAAAAAAGATAAAACTGAAATACTGAAGCTTATATTCGCATGTATTGATTGCCACTTAAAGTTGGTCGCCCGTAAAAATGCACTTGTTTTTACATTGAAGCACAGCAGTCATTTTTAGGAAGCACATTCAAATCTCGGCGTGGTTGGTGATTCTCCCGTCCACTCTCTTTTCTTGTTCTACCTTTTAGCGTCAGATTTTGAAGCGGCCTCAGGTGCGAGCTCTCTCGTAGTCCATTTGTCGCTATCAGATTAGGGATTAATTCATTGATTGATTGATTTGATTCAAGAACCGACTTCACAGCACTAGGGGCATTCCCATAAGCGCTCCGTCCCCATCTTCAGCAGCCAGCGAAGGCTTCCGATACTAATGGTACCAGTAGCATTCTGATTAAACGTCAGCTTGCCTTTTCTCTGAGCCTCTCACATCTGCCAGAACCTCTCGTCACATCCCCCCCCCCCCACCCTTTGCATCAATCTCACCAGGCTGTGGTGATCCATCTGCTCTTCCGAACTGTACACGCTCTTCCACAAGGCACTAACCACGTCTACCTTATCACGCATCAGTATTCCATTAAGTTGTGCAGAGCCAGCCAGTCCGCCTGCTCATTTTCCAACACAATAGCATGCACCAGTGAAAAAATCCAGACAATACACCTCACCCGTGTCCTTCGCAGCGAGGCATGCCATTCTGCACGAAGCATGCCTGTCCTGATCTTCCTCAGCCTGCTTTCTGAGTCAGTTACAATCACGATGTGTGTGTGTCGCGTTCTCTAACCAGCGTAAAGCTGCAGTGACCGCCTCCGCCTCCATTCTTAAGCTGGATGTTCTGGTATCATATGCTAGGCTCTCCTGCATCATATGTCGACCATTAACTTTTGCTAAGAAAACCAAGTCACTTCTTTTGCCTCTTGACACTGAACCGTCTGTGTAAATGATCAAATCTTCTGAGCGAGCATTACCTTTAATTAATTGCTGAATTTCCACCCCTGTGGCACCTGCTGGTCAATCTCTGCATTCGCGGTTTAGTGTGATTATGACCCGAGACAAGTCTGACTTTTCAGGTGGTACTTTGACATACCCCTCTCCTCGCCTAATTTTCTCAAGGATGCAAACCTGTCTGATTGTGTCTTCTGCCAGAGCCGTCCATGACTTCCCTCTTATCAGCCGCTGACCCTTAACTGCACACAGAGCTTCGTGCAAAGGGTAGTCTGTGTCTGCAGCTACTTAAGATATGACTTCGCCTGCAGCACCTTGTGCCTGCCTGCAACAGTCGGCAAACCAAGGATGTTTCGCATAGCTGCATTCTGTATGCGCTCTAGTTTGTCCATCTCACTCTTTGAGACGGTAAGCAGTCCCAGACCATAATCAGGTGACAGAATCAGGTGCTGATATAGTATGAAAAGCATTCTCTGCTCTATGTCAATTGCAGCCATTGTCTTAAGTGCACTAAGTCCTTTTTTTGGCATCTTGTCACAACACTCTCCACATGGTCCTTAAAGGACACTCTCCTGTCAAAAATAATTGCCAGATACTTGAGTTTGCTCTCTCGATTGATGTTTCTACCATCTATCGTGAGATTTGGGACATTAGCTGTAACGATCCTGTTGTGTAGAGAACACCACAAAACAGACGCCTTTTCCGGGTGGACGACAGCCCTCGATTCTGTACACCACTCAGTCACTTTGTCTACTGTCGCTTGTTCCTCCTCTTCCCCCTGCCTATATGCAAGTATATCATCCGCAAAAGTCAGTATCCTTCCAGCTCCTGGTGCTTCTAGGCTTGCAATCTTGCTCGTGTACACCTTAAGGAGCACAGGCAAGATGGCGGATCCCTGTGGCAGTCCTGGGGCCAAACTGCATGGTTCTGAGGTCCACGAGCTCAGTAGGAGAGCAGCCGACGTGAATACAGGACAGCTGCAATCTAATTCACCAGAAATGGACTGGCCTCTCTTTCCTTCAGTGAAGTCATCAAGATGTCCTATCTTACTCTGTTATAAGTATCCTCGAGATCCAGTGCTACCGCCATAGTTTCTCGTCTGTTCTGGAACCCTTCATCGACGTCAAAATTTAATGTTGCCACATTTGCCTATGTGTCCTTTCCTGGCCTATAGCTTCACAGACCTCTTAGGAGAAGCTTCCCCCTTTCCAAAAATTCTTGCAGCTTTACAGTAACTATCTTCTCCAAGACCTTCCTAAATGTGTTTTGTAAGGTGATGATTCTAAAGCCACTGAGTTTTGAATGATCCTTAAAAGGTTTTAATTAGGGCTGTACCGAATATTCGCTTCGTATTCGCTTCGGGGCCGAATAGTGGAATTATTGACTATTCGGATTTCGGCCGAATAGTTGCGGTCAGGCCGAAAACGAATAGTAGTTACCTTACACCCGCTTTCGCAAACACGGCCTTAATACTCACAAAATAGAACGATTGGCTTTGTTGAAAGCTAATGCAGCTTTCCTGCATTAACTAAGCTGTCAGTGACAATTTCCAAGTTTAGTTACTTGTTATAATACTTAGGATTCTTTCATTCCTAGTTATTAGTTACCACAGACTGACTGAAGGACGCAAAACATAAAATGTTTTTAAATGTTTACTATTCTGTACGAATACTAACTAGACATGGAAAGAATATAAACTCCGGCCACATCCAAGTCGATAATATGAAACTCAAACGAACGGAAACATATCAGTACTTGTGTGCAAACTTCAACTGCTCCAACGTGCTGAGAGAAGAAATACAATCTAGAATACAATCTATAATACAATCTAGAAATAAAGTATACTATGCCCTTCAACATCTGCTAAAGTCAAAGTGCTGTCTCACAACACCAAAATCAAAACGTTGATGAGACCAGTTGTGTTATATGGCTCTGAAACTTGAAGCAGAAATACAAGAGATGAGGCCTTATTACAGGTTTTCGAAAACAGTCTTACGACAAATCTTGCATTGCAAAAAGCCGGGAATGGAGAGTAAGAAGCAACAACGTAACACATAATCTGTGTAAATCACCATTGATCACTGGCATCATGAAAGCTAACAGACTAAAAAATTTGGGGCATATTAAAAGAATGTCAGATGACAGAGAAGTAAAACTGTATACACCTGAGAGAGGAATGGGCTTAGACCAAGAGGCAGATAAAAAAAAAGAAGTCTGAGAGATAATGTTCAGCCAGACCTGCAAGCAACTGGTGTCACAAATTATGAAGAGAAGGCCAGCCAGAGAGATGGATGGAGACGAGTGATATCTGCAGCAGTAAACATCAAGGGCACAGAATGCTGAAGAAGAAGATGACTATTCTGTGCTACTTTATGTGAAGTAAAAGTTCAGCGTACATTTGACATTCTGAATATGTGTGTGTGTGTTTTTTTTTTTTTTTTTTTAAAGATATATTTTATACACAATACACCATTCGTATTCGGCTGAATAGTTGGTCTCACTATTCGTATTCGGCCGAATAGTGAAAATCACTATTCGGTACAGCCCTAGTTTTAATAATATGATTAGACAGCTGTTCACCCAGTCCTGAGGTACTGATTCTGTCTTAATGCTCTGGTTAAAACAGTCGGCAATCTCTGCCAGATCTACATCGCTCAAAGCCTTGATGCGGCCATACCTGACCCCATCAGGCCCTGGTGCAGTGTCTTTTGCCTTTTTCAAAATGTGTTTCATATCTTCTGCTCTAATCATGTATTCATAGTGCACATGCTTTAAGGTGCCAGCTAACTCCTCTTTAACTGCATCCCTGATGTCTTCATCATTATGATCTGTCTCAGCTATAAACCTATGGAGAAAAGCCACCCCTTTCTCCTTGTCTCTTGTCATACGCATACCATCGTCTCTACAGATTGTTCCCCCGTCAAAGGCCGATATTTTCTTTGCATCTGCCTTTGCAGTTCCTAGAATTTCCCCAATGTTTTATCGCCTCCCATATCATTCACAAAAGTTTCCCACTTTGCACCTTTGGCCCGTGCAGTACAGTGATTGAAAACCTCCACCTTATCTTTTTTCACACTCTCCCCTTCCTCTCGTGAGCTTGAGGGTGTCTGTTGTACTTTCTTTAGCTGCTTCACTGCAACTCTCTTTCCCTTCCACGCCTGTTATACTTCTGGAGTCCACCATGTGGGCTGTAGAAAATTAGTTCTGGCAGTTCTGTAGCATGCTCCCTGTCTGATGCCCCCCAAGTAGGTTGTTGGTCCACTTATACCGGAAGGTCTTGCGTGCTCTCCCAGCCTTAACCTTACTGGGTTTAGAAATCAGGACTGAACATGGTAGGGGATCATTCCCATGGTCATTTAGGACAGTCCATTTAACATCTAAAACCGACGACTGGGAGACAAATGTCAAGTCAATAGCTGTGTCTGCATCGTCAGACCTGATTGCTATTTTAGTCGGCCTCCCATCATTGATGCAGACCATATCGGAGTCAGCCATGTCCTCTGCAAGAGCAACTCCCCGTGGTTTTTCTCCACTGCTGTCACATCCTCTGTTCCTCGCGTTGAAATCCCCACATATGAGTAACCTATCACCTGTTAACTTCTCCAGTTCCTCGAGCTAGCCCCATTGTTCTCTTCTCTTCAAAACAGTCTACCGCGGCATATATATTTATGAGGTTCCAACTTAAACCACCAATCCCCACCTGGATCCAACGAACCTCTCTTCTACTGTGGTTCCACTGGCTCAAGTCAAGCCACACATGCTTCACTCCTTCCTTTACCACTAGACCTTGTCCATGTCTCTCCTGTCCAACAGGGTTTATATAACTGACGTACCCAGGGCAATGACATAATTCTCTGTCTCTGTACTTAGCTCCTGGTGCATAATGACATCAAAATCAAAAATCAACTTCTCCAGTACAGGAGCTCTAACACTCCCACTCTTACATGATTGAAGCCCAGTCTCTCCGCTTTTTGTCTTGTTCTCCTAACACCTTCCCTCCTATTTCTATGGCTTCTCTCCCCATTCCATCGTCGTCTCCTCCCCACTCTTCACAAACTGCTGAAAAATGTGTCAAGCATAGAGCACGTGCACTGTAACTCCGGCGACGATTCCTATGCATATTTTTAAAATCCATATGGGGAAAAAAAAGAGTACTACAGGAAAAAAAAAAAACCTTTCATCCTATGTCTACTTGCCTGCTAGGGAAGGGGCAATGGATGTCCCGTAGGAGTCCATACGCTTGGTGCCGCTCCGCACGCCCGCCAGACGTCCAACGTTCACGACCAGCTCACCCGTAGCCACTCAGTTCCTCGGCACTTCTTCCCACCTTGAATTTGGGAATTTATTTTCGGAGTTTGCCGTCTCCTACAGGGACTGCTGCCCAAAGCTAACGGGTTCCACCTACCCGGGAAAAGGGCTTTTAGCGCCCCGATCCGCTTGGCAGGCACGTCTCCGAGCATATCAGGTATTTTATAAGGATTTCAGATCCCACCCAGAAATCCCACCTCGCCCTCTGTGCCCACCACCAGTTGGTCTGCGGCTGCTTATCGGGTATTCACAGCTAACCTCTATATCTAGAGGCCGTTCCACAATCCGCCACCAGTGGACGCTCTGGATTGGGGATGGTCGCTTTAGTTTTACCCAGATTAGGGATTATTGATTAATAGGTATTGGTGAGGATTATCATAATATAATCTTAAACCAAGTTACGTATTTTTAATTCTAATGTCCTTTTTACTTTTCCCAAATGCTTTTGGCAGTTATAAAACAGCCAAAGATATGGAACGTAATTTAAACGCATTCGAAAACAAATACCCGAGGAAGTTCAAGAACATTTATAGAAATAAAATCAAGAATGGTGAAGACAAATGCAAACTGTCTGTGTAACTGCTTTATTATCAGTCATAAGGCAAAGAAGGTGGTACTATGGTGGGCACGGATACAGAATCACAAAACGGGCAAGAGATTGGAAACGGATCGGGAAAATGAAAACGTCCAAGAAAAACATTATGACGAGCGTTGCTGAGACATGAAAATAGCGCCAAACCTGCTTCCATCCATGACATTGTATGGATTTCCCAGGATATAATGAGATGAAAAACAAGACTGCAACCCTGTGTGGCGTATAACAGCACAACCGACTGATGATAAGGAGGAGGGAGATGAGAATGATAATGATGATAATGTGAGAATGTTTCTTTAATCTTTTAGAATTCTGTATAGTCATAAATAAGCATAGGTTAGGCTAGTTGAATATACTTTACAGGACGTTGCAGAACCAACCCCAACAGCCCCTGGCTGTTGTGTGGTTTTTCTAGGCAAAATTACGTCAAGTAGTTTGCTACTGCTCGCTGGACGGTCGGCTTTCTTGATACCACTATCAAAACCAACGCAAGGCGCATGGCCCGCAGCTGGGATCGAACTCGGCATCCCGGCATTATGAAGCGTTCGCATCGACTTAGCCACAGAGCCGACTTATGAATAAGCATACGACTGTAAAAATAAAACGTGTACGCCATCTTGATTGCTAGACATTAACAATATCTTGACATACATGGGGCTTTGTTTAGTACCGCTTGAGTTAAGCCAAACAATCAATATCACAACTCTGCTATCTTCATTTCCCTGAAAGACTCATGGCACCTTCTATAGGTTCAGTCACACTAGGAATCCAATTACATGACAAAATTTCCCGTCTTTAGTGAGCTTCGAACATATCACAATTCAGCCGTCAGGCAAGCATACTTTTCACTGAGCTATCACAACTACGTGATTATCACAACAGGGAATTAATAATGTCAGAAAGAGTGACATTATATTACGTTTAATTTCCACGGTAATTATGTAAAAATTCTCGTTATTATTAATGTCGATGTAATAAATTTAATTTTCTATGTCGGTCAAGTGGGATTTATCTGCCATGTACCCCAGGCTCATTAATCGTGTTTGAGTTGGTAGTCTTTACTACATTCTAAGAAGACAATTTGTTAACGCGGAAGCAGGAAGACTTTAGGTTATTTATCTTTATGCAAGAATTGTCAACAAATTAACGTTTCGGGAGATCATTTTACCAGTATATACGCATCTGTTGCCATAAACAGCACATGACACATAAATAAACGTATATGATGTCTTCGTAAGTATGTTGTTTCAGTGAAACACATTAAAAAGGAATACAATTTTGTTGTTTAAAAGTATAGATACATTTTAATTCATAAAATGAACATACTGTTATCTGTATCACAGCTTACAGAATATAAAGCCAGTCATGCATGAAATATGTGTCGGTGCAATAGAGTTTGTGCACTACCCTAAGATTCTTCATACTTAGTCTTAAGTTAGAAGTAGAAAGGAGCCCTTATGGGTTATACCCGTGTGCCATGATGTTAATCCTTTGAGTAAACATAAGCATGCATTATACTCGTATATTATTGCCTATATTTTTATACGGGGGTCACAGGTAATACAAACAAATTAGAAGACGAAGAAGCAGAGAGATTTGACCTAGCAGATTTTATTGTATCTGGCCTTGTCCATACTACATAAAAAGATCAGCATACAATAATTTTCACAAAGGAAAACTTTTAGCCGAAACACTTAACCTGCATAGGTCATTGTTTCAATTTACTGTTACCATGACTGTTTTGAGCGCATGATTACGTGTCTATTTATACACTAAAGAGTTACTACTGCTTACGACTATTTACAGTACAAATAATTGACCTTCCGATGTGTAGACCGAATTTAAAAAAAAAAGTCTCAGGCGTATTGGGCATATAGGGCTAGGCCTAAATTTTATTGACCAATCGGCAATTTGCAGATGATGTGGTCAGCATCACGCATGCCGCCTTTACTTTTCAGGACTACATCTGGTGCTCATCCAAGGCTGGTCACACCTGGGAGCCAAGATCATTTTTGAAACAAAGCCCAGCACCATTAGGACCCGAATCCATGACCTTTAGATTCGGAGGTGGGGGTCTGGCGGCTACTCTTGACTAAATTACAGGACCCGTGTCAGAGGCCAGTTCGGCTATGGGATGAACGGAGGTGATGATAGTGAATCATCACGTATGAACGAGTTGACCTTCGGTAAAGCTCAGTGTGCGGCCGGGCAACTTGACCACGGAATAAACTGGGTTGAATTGAACTGGCTAAGCCCAGTTCACACGGTTGACACGGACTACTGCGTGTCGAGGCATGAATGCAGGGGGGGACAAAAGAGCTGGGACGTAACGGACTGGGAGAGTTGTGTAGTGACACTGGACTGGAGCAGACGTAGCGTTTTGACTAGGTAAAAGTACATTAGGTTAGTGACAGCCAGTTGAATAGGATTTGTGTTTAGTATCTTTGATAGTCTGTGTTTCCATTTAATGTTTCGACGCGATAGTGTAGAGTTAATGTTCCTGGTATAGTATTTGTTAGGCAGCTAGTGAATGTGCGACAGGCATTGTTAATGGCGTTATCACTGCCCAGTCACGCTTAGGCCATACACCTTATGTGTGTCGCTGAGTCCTGTGTGGCAATAGACGGCGGCTTAGTTAGCACTGATAAACTGTCAGCTAGGAGTCGTGTTCTTGTTGATCAATGGGAGCGACTTGGGTTGACCAGTGAATGTTAAAGCTGCTCAACGCCAACGTTTCGGATTAGAACTGCCAGCGTAGTTGAAGTGTCTATAGCTGTATTGTCCATGTACATTAAAGATTATATTTGTACTCAGCAGGTGCGTGTCTTGAGTGTGTCCAGGGTAGTGAAGTCTGTTAGCTGGCCTACATAACGAGCCATATAAAATGATTATTATAAATTAGGTCGCTGACAACCCGAATCCACGACCTTCTGTCATAGCCCTGTAATAAGGGTATGGGACAGAATAAACACGATACGACTAGTAACTTCATGTTTGTATTTGACTTACAAAAAGGTGCACCAGCGGTCAGCCAGCTGAACTGACGATATGGGGAAAAACCCATTATAACTTGAACACCAGTACTAACAAGTTTTACCCGAAGGTGAACGGGGGAGAAGAAAAAAGAGCGTTGGATATGGACGTTTGAGGCTGAAGACATATAGAGACGTTATAGATTGTATTGTGTTAGGAGTTGAAAGATAGGCACTGTTAGCGTTGTCGTCATATGTGTTTGTTAGCTATTGGTATTCCTCGTGTGCTTATAGTATTCTAAGACAGTTGTGTTGGTACGTGTCGTGCGTAATTAGTTGTTCTTTTCTATGGGTTATTAGAGTTTAGCTGCGTTTAGTGCTGGCGTTGACACTGCCCGCTAATACTTCAACCACCCACCCTGCGTGTGCCACTGCGTCTCGAATGGCGAGGAGCGCTGCCTAGTTAGCGCTGTACAACAGGAGGTGGAATAGAGTCCTCTTGTACATTCATGGGAACGGCTCGGGGTAGATAAGTAAATATAAATGCTGCCACTGCTGGCGTTTCGGATAAGGGACTGTCCATAACTGTTGAGGTTGCTTTAGGTTGAACTGCTCCTTTTGCATTAAAGATTATGTGTGTACTCAATAGGTTTGTGTTTAAGTGTGATCAAGTATAGTGTGTCTGTCACGGGGCCGTGCAACGAGCTGTAGTTGAGTAGATACCAGGTCCTTGACACCTTCCGATTCGGAAGCGAGGGTCTGGCCGCTACTGTTGAGTAAATTACAGGACCCGAATCCAAGACCTTGCAATTCGGAGGCGAGGGTCTGGCAGCTACTCTTAACTAAATTATCATGTAGAAAAACGAATGAGGAACATCGCTATAAAATAAATACATCGCATAACACTTTAACAAATGGCACAGTCGAAGAACCGTCAGTCAGTCTCTTTACAGTTCAAAAGCCTCCATACCCTCTCCCCCAGCCTTTCGCTCAGTCAAATCGCGAGGAGTTACCAGGGCATCTGGACGACGCCCAACACTCAAGGGTAAGGCTAGATGGACATACAATTAGTTACTGGTCAAATCAAATTTAAAACTCTTTCCTGGTTGCTGAAGACGGGGACGGAGTGTTATGGGAGTGTCCCTAGGGCTATTATTTTGATTCTTAATTTAACATTCCACATTCTTGTCACGTCGCGTCTCCGTATGTTCACTTCATTTTAACTGGGTTTGAAGTTTGAAGTGTGAGGTTTTGAGGTTTCGAACAACAGATCAACATCATGGCACTCGGGTAGTAACCCATGAGTGCTATGTTCTTCTTCTAAATCAATTCTGAGTCCGTAGAAGCTCAGCACAGTGCACAGGCTCTGTAGCTCCAGCAAGGATCCTGATATACTTTGGGTAGACTTTTAACTCAAAATTTTGCCCGAAAAGTGCCATTGGGATACTCTTTTCGATTTACAACTGCCAAGAGATTTTTCACGTGCGCAACAATGCACATGGGCGTTCGATCTCACTACCTAGAGACCGGGCGGATTACTAGAAGTCCAAGTCGACCTGACAAAATTCCAGCCCTTACCGGGGTTGAACCGAAACCTCTAGTACTCGGGGCGGACACCATGCCTCGAGACCATGCTGCCCTTTCTTTACTGGGAAAACAATGTACTTATTTCGTGTGTGACTTCTTTCAACCACGATCAACCCTGCCTAAAATAGATTACAGAAAAAAAAAAAAATATGATAGAAGAAAAAAAGTTTCTATTACATTTTACAACAAAATAAATTTAAATTACATATTCCTGATTCCGGATGGGAGCCAACAATTAAACTCAAAGATCTGATGGTGAGGCTCTCATGCCGGGCAGATCACAAAAGCGAACTGGGGAAGAGAACAATTGCAGAGCAAGTAGGGGTAGTTGTGACGACGGCAATAAAGAGGAGAAATACTGACATCGTGAAAGATCTAAACATCAAGGAAGATTGGCTAATAAACAGCATCCTGTCTCAGCAGCTGACATATTTGGGTCATATCAAGCACAACGAAGGATTGAAAAAATTATAGCAGAAGGCATGGTACCAGGAAGGAGAGACAGAGGCCGACCGATATGAAGATGGGCACAAGATATTAGTGACTCCTTGAGTATGAAAGTAAATGAGGCGGGAGAACTGGCGAGAGACGGAGTTTCTTTCAGGCGGACCGTGATGAGAGCGACGTTCTGCAAAGGACCTGGTGCATGATGGATGGATTTATGATTTGCTACTGGCGGGTAAAAAGTCCTACACTTCATCTAATTCACTACATTTCCGACTGGAACCTGTATTAGTTATTCTTCTTTAACATTTGCCACTTCTGCCAGACATGACGGAATTTGACAGAGATTTCATTCAACAAGGCCCAATGCTGGTTAAGGCAGAAGTTCAAGCTTTAATTCTTGAAAATTCTGCTGACGGAGGTGCAGTTATCTATACTGACGGATCCGTCGTTCGACACGTAAACAGTACATGCGTTTTCACTTTTTTCACTACAAGTAGTTCTGACTACAGAGGTGATGGTGGTAATAAAAGCAATGATGTGGCTAGAGACAGCCTTTTCCCCACGCGTGTTTTCTAAGTGTTTCTGTGAGCACACTTAAAATTACATAAACATGATGGACCCAAAAAGAATGTTAAGAGTCGCTGACGAAATCTCGTCTGATCGGAATTGATTTAATTTTTGTGTCTAAATATTCTGGGATAAAAGGAAATAAACGAGCAGACTGGATTGTTGGCAGGACCATTGTAGATACATAAAAAGCAGCGGACCGGGCAGACATTCTCAATGCTCTCAAGAAGACGAGAAGATGATTCAGGAGACGACGCTGAATCGACAGCACTCAAAAGCCTACATGAAATCCAGGGCAAAAGAGGTGTCGCCAAACATGAATACTAAATAGGTAGCCAAAGAAGAATAGTAAACCTACACAGAACTGGTGTCATCAGTCGCCATATGCCGAGGGATATACTGAAGATGGGATCCGAGCGCTTATAGCCGTGTCCAATGTGCACTGAGGATGATCTGTGGATTAACTAACTAAACTAAACTAACTAACTAAACTAAACTAACTATGCAGGAACAAGTGCTTTCAAACTTATACCAAGCTATATATAGTAGATAAGATCAGCGACCGTAACAAGGACAGGTTCATCGTTAATCATCACTATCATCATCACCAGGCGCCTTGCCGACTGGCGTGGACGACCATGCCTCTCCATAATCCACGATCTCCCCTGCAGCATGTATCAGTTCGTGTGCCGACACACCTCCATGCCATGCAACAAGACTGTCAAGAATCTTCTCTCGTTGTCTTCCTCTGTCCCTCCTTACACAGATCTTTCCAGTGGCCACAACATGTCCTATTTTCCCCTCTTCTCATAACATGGCCGAAAAATGATGACTGTCTTTTTCTAATGTCTGTGATAAGTTGTCTTCGGGCTTCCGCCTCTTTCAAAACCTCTTGGTTGCTCTTTTTGGCTGTCCAAGGTATTCTAAGCAATTTTCTGTAAAACCACATCTCTGAGTCCTCAAGAAATTGTTTGGCCTGCCTACAATCATTGTTAATACGTCTGCAAATTGAACTAGGGTGTTGATGAAACGTTGCGATGGTGAAACAGACGTGTCTGTCTTGAACACAAACCCATAATATTCCAGAACTAGTTTTGAAATAATAATACAAACCATACCTTGCAAATTAGGCCATCATAAATGTGCTGAAGTGAAGAATTTCTTATCCCTCAGTAAGTTTTTATGTTAAGGAAACTCCTTTCTGACAATTTACATAAAATGCATTGCAAATCGGACAGTACAAATTGCCATTGGAAATGTAGATATGTATGTGGAAGCTAATTTAATAACACCCCCACCTTAGCAGCAAATTAAGTGATGAATATTTGTTGACTACAAAACAAGTATTCACCACACGAGGCTTATTATACTCGTATATAGAGAGTTCTTGGACGGTAATGGAGGCAAAAAGTTATTTCTTGTTATACTATATAGACTAAAGAAATTCAACACCCTTACCTGCACACGATTGCAGGGTACATAGGGGTTTTACTTGATTTAGCCATTACCTGTCATTATCATCATCATCACTTTTTTTAGGAGGGGTAAGGATGCAAGACGAGGCCAAGAGAAAAATGCTAGACATTTTGCTATCGTATTCGCTATACAGTCAATGACGGGCTGATGTGATGACAAACTACACACTTCAATGACTTCAATTAAGCGCAGATGGCGTTGTACGGTCGCTAACTGGAAATAATTACTTAATCGTTTTGTTCATGTTTTTGTTATGGTTCGTCCATCGCAAGTAATGAGGTCAACTTTGTTTTCAATTCTTTATGAAAATATAGTTGCGTTGTTTGAATCTGGCGGTAGCGTAGAAGCCCAGTACCGGCCAGGACGGATCTAGAACAGCGAGCGGTTCACAACCTGCGGGTCAGGAACCTTTTTTTTTTTTTTGGGTCGAACGCAAGGGTCGCACAAGACAATCGGAAAACACATATTCATTGAAGTTATGGAGAAAAGTAATTGTCTGTGGGTAGCAACAACATGAGGGCACACTATTATAGGGTATCTGCGTTATGAAGATTGAGAGCCACTGGTCTACAATAATAAGAATATAGAACAGTGCCCGTAGGTAAAGGGCCTGTTATACGGGTCTTTCCAGCCTGCCTGCACTGTTCAGCTGCCCCCCCCCCCCCCTTTTTTTTGGGAAGCTTTTCAGGTCGCTGACCCTCTTCGGATAAATGTTCGCCGTGCAGTCCGGTCTTGTGCAGCACCTCACAAGTGTAATAATGTAAGTATAAGTGGGTAAAGGACCCTTTCCCACGCCTTTAGGCGTATATGGCATATGAGGCTAGATCTAGACTCCAGGCTGGGTCGACCTGGGAGCCAAGGTCATTTTTGAACAAAGTCCGGATCCGCCAGGGAGCGAACCCACTACCTTCGGATCCGCGTCGAGCGTCCCAAGTGTAATGGTCGACATTAAAGGCTTTAAGCGATGCCTTTAGCGTGACAGAAATAAAGAGTGACTTGAGCAATGAGTCGTTATGCTCATATAATTCTTTGCAAAAGGCAATTTAAAGAGGGCAGATTTAAAACTAAATTTTTAAATTCAGTTTTTAAATTTCTTTTTTAAAACTTATGTGCTGTTTTGATGCGTTACTGGAATTTCTGATAGTACAAAAAGAAACGATTGACATAATAATAATAATACCCCCCTAACCCCTCTCCCCCACCCAGTTAAAGTATTTTCTTCGTTGTCTCTTGTTTATTTGACATTTTTGTCCGAAGATGATGATGACCTTTAAACCTCGTCAGGACATAACATCGAACGATAAACACCCGGTGACACAAAGTGCACCATTCGGATGAGGATCACCCACAGGTTGGGTTAACTAGGACCCCTGGCAACAGCCACTGTATGGCGTTAAAGCAACAACAAATATGCGTCCGAGACTGGGAAGCATGGTACTGGCATTCTCTCCGAAAACGTCTTTTACCGTTTCTGTTTATTGTAGCGAAGTAGATTTCGATTTCTGCTAACGATCTCATTGACAAAATAGACATGTTTGTGGCATTTGGAAACGGATAGTCCCAATATCGGACGCATTTTTTAGGGGGTTATTTTAAAGCCCTAACCCTGCTGTCGTCGGGGCCCCTAAATACACCCAACGGTCTAACGGGGTTTCTAAGATTTGAGCCCGGTGGATTATCATCCGAATGGTGGCACTTTGTGTCACCTGGTGTTTTATCGCTAGCTGTGTGGTCCTAGTGGGGTTGAATGTCAATCTCTGCAGTGTATTTTCTGTCCGCATCCTATCAATTTATTTATTTTGTTTCTTAAGTTTAAAAGTCCAGCACATTTCAGTTGGTGCACCGCCCACCCCCATCTAGCACATGCGTCTGTTAAACATGAAGTAAGGGAGACATTCTCTCCATTAAGTTATTAGGTCTGTGGCTACAACTAAGCCAATTCATTAACAGTGATAAGCAAATGAAACACACATGTACGACAGTTAAAGGGCATCTGGCATTGAAGACTGGTATATACTGTTGCTATTTTATCCTCTTTGTCACGCTCGAGATACTGTTACAGTTATATCTGCTAGTGGAGAGTGGAAGACACGGTTACATTTGCATCTTCTAGTACAAGGTGGAATATGCTGTTAAAGTTATATTTGCTTGTAGAGAGTAGACGACACAGTTGAATATATATCTGTTAGCGAAGAATGGAAGACACTGTTACAGTTATATCTGCTAGTCGAGAGTGGAAGACACGGTTACATTTACATATTCTAGTACAAGGTGGAATATGCTGTTAAAGTTAAATTTGCTTGTGGAGAGTAGACGACACAGTTAAAGATATATCTGTTAGCGAAGAATGGAAGACACTGTTAAAGTTATATCTGCTAGTGCAGGGCGAGAGACGCTGTTAAAGTTGTATTTTTAATAGTGTGTGCTAGACACTGTTAAATGTATATTTGCTAGTAGATAATGGAAGACACCACAAAAGCTATTGCTGCTTGAGGGAAGTGGAATACACCGTTACAATTATATTTGCTAGAGAAGAGTAGGAGACACCGTTAAAGATTTGTTAGTGGAGATAGAAGATACCGTTACAGTTATATGTTCTAGTGGAACATGGAATAGAACGTTTAGTTATATCTGTTAAAGAAGAGTGGCAGACACCGTTACAATTATGTAAGTTAAAAGAGAGTTCAAGACACCTTAACTTTATTTCAACTAGTGGAGAGTGAAAGGCACCGAAAAGATTAAATGTCATAGTAGGGAAGAAAAGACAACCTTATAAATGTTTGTGCTCAAAGAAGAACTGAAGATACTTTCACAATTTTGGAAATGAATGGATAATATGCATCCTTCTCCAAACATTAATATTACCGTACAATCACACTTGATGGAAGCTGTAGAGAGCAGATTCCTGGCTCTGTTGACATTTTAGTCAAAACACTGATTGCCAGAAACATAGATAAAGGTGATGCGATAGTTTACACAGATGGGTCAGTAATTCGGGGCAAGCGAAGTGCATGGGCATTCACAGTAAGCTCAAAGAGGAAAACCATCAAGGAGACGAATTACGCCTTTGCTGTTACAACTGTAGTCGGCTCTGTGGCTAAGTCGATGCGACCGCTGCGCTTCGTAATGCCGGGATGCCAGGTTCGATCCCAGCTGCGGGCAATGCGCCTTGCGTTGGTTTCGACAGTGGTATCAAGAAAGCCGACCGTACAGGAAGCAATGGTAAACTATTGGATGTAACTTGCCTAGAGAAACCACACAACAGCCAGGGGCTGTTGGGGTTGGTTCTGCAACGTCCTATAAAGGATACGCAACTAACTTAAAAATGTTACAACTAGTAGCTTTACAATGGAAACTAAGGCTGTAACAAGGGCATTACCATGGCTTGGTACTCAAAAGTTCACACACGTATGCATTCTTAGTGACTGGATGAATATGCTTAAAACGATCCAAGCTGGATTTATCAGGCAAGAATGGATTGCAATACTAATCACTTCACGAATAGCTGCCATAACCTTCATCTTTGTGCCAGGCCATGCATGTGTTCAAGGAAACGAGCGTGCAGACTAATTTGCTGACACTGCGGTTGTTATGTTTGGTCCAGTAATGGACAGAAGTGATGTTATCAATGCCATGCGTGCACTTACCCTACCGAGGAGCACGCCAGTGGACATGACTCCGTATCTTTGTCTAGACTGATGGACATGAGGGTGCAGCCTGGAGCTGCAAGAAATGAACATTTCACTAAGGGGGACAAGACATATTTTTCACTTAAAACTATAATAACAATATCCATTTGTGGCACACCTTATTCCGAGACAAAAACCGGTGTCAGTGAAAATTTATGTAATACCTTTCCTGCGTTTCAAAAAAAAAAAAAAAAAAGAATAATTGATGACAACTATGGCCAGTTTAATCCGCTTGCCTACAGACCTGATGGTTACAAGGTTCAATTCACAAAGTTCCACATGTGGGCACCAGGACCCCAATAATTTTGGAGTGTTGGGGTGGCGGGGGGGGGGGGGTGTATATGATTGACCAACTCCCCCCCCCCCCCCCCCAAGCAAGACGACTCATTATATTTTTTTTCGAAATCGGATGTGTGTCTGAAATGTGTAGATATCGCAGCTTAGTTGTAAACCACAATACAACCTCACAGCCAGCATTTTTAAGATGAACGCAGAAGACGAATAAAAAGAATCCACACAGTTACGGACTTATGTGGACTCCCCATGCAGTTACATTCAAAAATTGAATACCAGCAAATGTTATCTAAGGTGAAAAAGGCTAGTGTGATACTGCGCTTATCATCATAGAGTGCCGATTGTTCTATAAAAAATGTAGGGTGAAGTTGGACGAGATGAGGGTTTGGTGATACAGGCTTACAGAACTTTCAATGGTGTCATCAATAACAGGTTCCACTTCCGCACTGTGGTTCTGTTTAATGAATCTACCCACATCCTTCTTCTTTCATGGGTTCAGGTGTTGACAGAGTCTGGTTTTTTTCTCCCCATAAAGATACCTTGGCTCCCAGGTAGACATAGCCTTAAATGGGTGCCAGGTACAGTTGTGGGAAGTAAAGGCGACAAGCATGATGTTGACCATTTCACGCACCAAGTGCCAGATTTGTCTATAAAACATAGGTCTATCTGTATATGCCTAATACGCTTGAAGGGGTAGAAGAGGGTACATTACTTGTTTTTGTTGTTGTTTAAAAAATTTATTTTTAAAGAACTCACCCAATGTAATGTACCTTGTGTATGTATGTATGCCTCTTCTCTTCTGTCTCCTTATGTTTTAATGTTTTCTACCCATTTTCATCCTTACCAGACGTAGACTCATTCAGTCCATAACCCATCCTTTGGTAGATTTCTTTATTGCATGGTGAGCTATGATACGAGTTCTGTTATTGTTAACTAGTCTTCGTCGCCCCCCCCCCCCCCACTCCCTTTTCCCAAATTAACAATCTTGCATGTTTTCACCCCCCCCCCCCGATTTAGTTGGCGTTTTTTCATGTTTTTACTTTTTCCCACTTCACAGATTAAAAAACATTTTTTACAATGTTATTTTGGTAATAAGTTTATCTACTCCTCTCTAATGTTCCTTTCCCCCTCTTGCAATCACTTTCTTTCCCTTTACCTCCAGCACACCCTTTTAGCATCAATATGCAACTCTTTATGCACCTTGTGATTGATAAATTTCAAGTGTATAACTTTACAGGATATGTTAAACATAGTCTGTTGACACACGTGCCTATCTGCGTGTTTGTATATACGTGCATACGTGTGACCGTTTGTATAATACTGTTACACAAAAGATACTTTCTTCTTTTTTAATCACTGTATCAGTTGTATGTTCCCTGTTGATTCGCTATACATAAAAATACATTAGTATTTCCCTCCTTCAGTAGTCCTAATTGAA
This sequence comes from Candidula unifasciata, assembly GCA_905116865.2. Classification (NCBI taxonomy): domain Eukaryota; kingdom Metazoa; phylum Mollusca; class Gastropoda; order Stylommatophora; family Geomitridae; genus Candidula; species Candidula unifasciata. The sequence goes on along the minus strand of CAJHNH020001363.1, from coordinate 11,344 downwards.
CTAGCACAGAATGCGTGAACCATCATTAACTGTTGCTTTGTATGTTCTCCCATTCATTTCCTACAAATATTGCTACTTAGTACTGCTTGGTTGCAAAACTGCAACGCCATGAAAAAAAATCGTATTAAATAAAAATAAATGAATTTGTGTATTTATGGAAATAAGGACATACATTTATTTCTATATAATTTAATAAAAGTGAAGAGTTGTTTTTTCCCCTCTCTCGGGGTAATCAGTAATATTAATGCATCTGGCCTATCAGTAGGATTGCCAGCTTCCATCTACGTGATTGCTGGTGGGGAAAATGTCCACATAAATCAAGTAATTACTGAGATTCGTTTCTGTGCATCAGTGATGTCAACAGTCTGATGAAGGCGGGAGAAATAACGAATGACACGGGCACTAGTGTGTATGCGTTTTGTGATTTCATACTTCTAGATCTTTTATCTATGATGCGAGCTTCGTAAAGTGGTATTGTATGTTGCAACACTACCAAACGGTAGAAGTGTCAAGTGTTTTGACATTAGTCTAAATCTTTTCGTTTTTAAAATCTGAAAACTACAATAGATTGTACTTTCTTTCTTGTGTGGATTTCAGAGCCCTATTTGGTTGGGGGTCCACTGTGCAGTAACATGCGTGTCGTAAAAGGCGACAAATTAACATTAAAAAAAACTCGAATATGTATAGGGAAAAGGGCAGATATCACAGCCTAGTTATAAACCACAAAATACTTTTTTAAGGGTGAATGCAGAATTAGAAGAAGAGAATAAAGGACTGGACCACTCCCCCCCCCCCCCCCCCGACCCTAAAAGATACTTGTATGTTTAAAGTTGCCCTAAAATAATGCCTTTGAATCTCTCTCTCCTCCTCTCTCTCTCTCTCTCTCTCTCTCTCTCTCTCTCTCTCTTCTCTCTAGATATATATATATATATGAAACCACTTTAAATATCTAAGTTATGGTATATCCTACTTAACAGACACCGATTTGATTTTGTGAAAGACAGAAACAAGCAGATTTTGTGAAAGTCAGAAACCTGCAGAATGTATGAAAGTCAGAAAAAAAAGCAAATTTTGGGTAAGTCAAAAACAAACTGAATTTGTGAAAGTCAGAACAAGCAGATTTTGTCAAAGTCAGAAACAAGCAGATTTCCTGACTGTCAGAAACAAGCAGAACTTGTGAAAGTCAGAAAAAAAGCAGAATATTTGAAAGTCAGAAACATCTAAGACCGAAGAAGAAACACAAGAGTTAAGAAAAACTAAAAGTAGTAGGCTATTAGGGAGAGTGTTGCTGTCAACTAGAGCGAGAAAATGTCTGCAAGCAGAATTACATATCTCCCACAGTAATGACCGAAATCGATTCGTAATATTAACAAGATGTCTTCCTTCACTTCAGCTTGAATCGTGTGCCACGGAATAAGAAATACACAAGTAAAGATTTGATCTCATCTTTCCTGTAAATGATAAGGATCTGATGTTTAATTAGACGATCACTTTCTGATGGAATATGTTTCTTGTGAAAGTGGAGGAGTATCATATTCGCTTCTAAATTATTGGAGATTATTGTCTTCATACATTTAATAGGAGCCGCTGTGAAGAAGCGACTAGACCGAAGATCATGGGTTCAAATCTGAACGGATGGGGACTTTTATTTGTTAATGACCTAGGTTCCCTCGTCGACGCAACTTTAAATGGGTACCAGGTAAATGTGACAGGTGCTATGCTGAACACATTTTCCACCGAGTGCTGATGACTGGTCTATGAAATTTAGATCTAGGACTGTATGCCCAATGAGAATAAGGGCGTGTAAAGGGGTCCTTTACATTATTTTGTCTTTGTTATAACGCACACGACATAACCCATAAGTGCTCAGTTCTTCTTCTAACTAAAGTCTGAGTCTGAAGAAGCTCAGCACAGTGCACAGGCTCTGTACCACCTGCGAGGATCCTGAAATACTTTGGGTAGATTTTAAACTCCAAAATGTTGCTCGGGCAGCGCTGTTAGGCTACTCTTTTCTATCTCCAACTGCCAAGGGATTTTTTGTACGTGCGCAACAATGCACACGAGCGTCCAATCTCACTACCCTGAAGTCTTGGAGGAGGGCTTGCCACAAGGCTCATCACTGAGCTGTACACTATTCCTAATCTTTATCAATGACCTGCCAGAACAAATCAAGGCCGAAAAAGCCTTGTACGCTGATGACCTAGCAATATGGCAGAGTCATGAAAATGTGGAAAGTGGAGCCCAAAGACTGAATGGAGACCTTAGAAGACTGCATGATTACTGCCAAAGATGGAAACTTAAGATTAACTGTGCAAAGACGGTCTACACAATCTTTACCAAAAGCCACCAAGTAGCAAGGAAGAATAAGGAAGAATATTAACCTGAGGTTAGACAAACACCAAGTGATGAAAGAAGAGCATCCCACATACCTCGGAGTCACACTTGACTCAGCCTCAAGAACCATATTGAAAACATCAGGAATAAGGCATTGAGGCGGTTACAGTTATTAAAGAGACTTGCAGGTACATCATGGGGATCAGACAAGGAAACTCTAAGGGGCTTATACCTAGGATATGTTCGCTCTGTGATAGAGTACAACAACTCACTGCTTACAACTTGTTCCAAAACTAACCTAGAGACTCTTGACAGAGTACAAAATAATGCCCTCCGATTAATCTGCGGAGCTATGCAGTCTACACCAACTGCTGCATGTGAAATCCATACAAATGTGGAACCCCTCGGGTTGCGGAGAGAAAAAGCCACTTTAGAAATTTATGAAAGATGCGTTAGGAAAAATCGTAACCATCCTAATAGACATCTTGTAGAAAACTGGGAATCCAAACAAAGAATAAAGCACAAATCGGTTTTACACTGTGTTAATGAAATTCAGGACAGATACCACCTCCCAGAAAGACGTCAAGGAATTCAGAATGTTGCAAAAAACCTACCACCACATGCTCGCTTTAAAGCTCCAGAAGTCCAAACTAAATTGGTAGGCGAGGAAACCAAACAGTCCGACCCAATCGCTCTTATGAACTCATCACTAAAGACCGTTGATTCTTACCCCCAAGAATGGATACATGTCTATACTGATGGATCAGCATTTAAAGCTACCATTAAAGCAGGTTACGGAATCTACATAGGTTATCCCGATGGATCTGTTGAAGAGATTTTTGATGCATGCGGGGAATTCTGTTCAAACTATGAAGCTGAAATAATTGCACTGGAAACAGCAGTATACCACCTAAAGACTGTAATGGATGTTTACCCCTCCAAAATATTGTCATCTTCACAGATTCAATGTCTGCCCTTCAAGCTCTGGAGGGCAATGAACGCTGCAGAACTGACATAGCCAAGATAATCCTGGATGCCGATCAGCTTATTACCTCATACAACATCAGAATAGTGATGCAGTGGATTCCAGGTCACTCCGGCACACCAGGTAATGACAGAGCTGACAGATTGGCAAAGAAAGGAGCAACACAAGAACAACCACCTACAGCGACAACCCTCCAGACAGCAAAAACACTGATAAGAGCTATAAACAAAGAGACTTGGTTGAACAGATGGGCCATGGGAGACACTGGAAGAGAGGTTTATAGACATATGTCTGGCCCTGATCCTAATGACAGCATTAACCATCTAACAAGAAGGGACCAGGCCACCATCTTCAGACTTAGAACGCAACATACTCCACTCAATGGACACCTAAACAGAATACAGCCACAACACTCCCCAGAGTGCCAGCTATGTAACTACCCCTACGAAACTGTTGAACACCATCTCTTTGAGTGCCCAAAACTCAGTGAGACAAGAAGAAAGCTACTCCCTCCGAGACCAGACAAGTGGAACACCTTGTACGGAGGAAAAGAACAGCTTGTGAAAACATGCAAATTCCACTACATGGCATTGGGCAAAAGGGCGAAAGCTCATGCGCCGCTGGATCGATAACAACAACAACACTACCCTGAAAACATAGGAAATTACAAGAAGTCAGTCTACGTGAAAAAAATGCCATCCTTTACTGGGTATTGAACCCGGAATCTCTAACACTCGAGGTGGCCACTACCTCGAGACCACGCAGCTCCCTTAAATGTGGGTTTTACAGCAATATGTAGGGCTTACAATGAGGTGCAATTATTGACACCGATGGATCTGTTGTTCGACATGTACACAACTCACGGGCTTGCATGGTTCTGGACCACGGAAGATCTGTAAAAGAATATAGCTGTACTTTAGCCCCAACTACAAGCATTCTGACAATGTTTGTTGTAGCAGTACTAAAAGCAATTAGGTGGCTAGAGACATACTTTTTCCCATTCGGGCTTTCCCAGAGCATGCTTAAGAAGATCGACTTAGGATGGGTTTAAAGGCAATGGGTGGAGTGTCTAAGGAAATCTCGTCTGACAGAAATCAGTTTCAGTTTTGTGCCAGAGCTGAACGAACGAGCGAACAAACTTTTTTTTAAGGGTTAAGAATTGGGCACGCAGGCCCGTCTAACATTCTGCCCTTCGAGGTCTCCCTCCATTCTTACATAATTTAATTCACACATCAAGAATCTAGATTAAGACGGTTTGAAAGAGAGGGTTGGCTTGCTGGTGGTGCCACAGTAGGTGTATGACGGGAAATGGACCGAACCGATGTTGTCGGTGCTCTCAAGGAGGCAGAAAAAGCAGACGATTCAGGAGACGACAGGTAATAGGTAATATTGACAAGACTACAAGATCTTCAGAGCAAACGAGATATTGCTAGACATGAACACATTAGGGGAATAATAGTAAACCGACACAGAACTGGTGTTTTCAGTCGTCACTCGCTGAAGAATATACTAAAGAATTGATCCAAGATCTTGTGGACTTATCCGACTAGCTAACTAATAGCAGTGTGTACATGCAAGCAAGCACCTCAACTCACAGCACGCATACAGCATTGATGTTCCAAATACAACCGAGAAGGATCTACTCTAAAGCTGGATGCAACAAACATAGACATGCGACTGCAGAAGTCTGCAAAGTCTACAGGAGAGAACACATTCATGCAATATCATTGAAGCCGGAACGCTCCTATTTTTTTTTTTTTTTAGTTTAAAGTAGGGCTGTACCGAATATTCGCTTCGTATTCGCTTCGGGGCCGAATAGTGGACCTAGTAACTATTCGGTATTCGGCCGAATAGTTGCGGTCGGGCCGAATACGAATAGTGGTTACCTTACATCTGGACTGGTGGAAAATAAACATATTAAAATTTTACACCTTGGTTCATACTGTCAAGCGTTATCTTTGTGCACAACCTACGAGCGTACCAAGGAAACTTCTGTTTAGTACAGCTGGAAATACCTTCAGTTTAGTTACTTGTTATAAAACTAAGAATACTTTCATTCCTAGGTATTAGTTACCACAGACTGACTGACTGAAGGATGCAAAACATGAAATGTTTTTAAATGTTTTCTATTCTGTACTACATTTTGTGAAGTAAAATTTCAGCGTAGATTTGACATTATGGATGTTTTTTTTGTTTGGATCTATTTTATACACTATTCGAAAGTAGAAGAATGGGCCTCAGTTTGAATAGTGAGAAGACAGAAGTAATGGTGGTATCAAAGAAAATAATTATTCCTAAATGTGTAATAAAAGTCAATGGTTTTATTTTGGGAGAAGTACAGAAATTAAAGTAATTGGTAACATGGATAACATCAGATGGAAGATGCATTACTGAAATAAGAAACAGAATAGGACAGAAAAAAACTGCATTTTATAAAATGAAGAACATCTTATGCAATATTTTTTTCCATTGAAGGTTAGAAAAAGAATTCTTGCTTGCCACATACATCCAGTTTTAACATATGGCTGTGAGTCCTGAACAGTCGGTAGGCAGGCCAAAAAATTTTTTTTAGGCCTCAGAGATGTGGTTTTACAGGATATTGCTTAAAATACCTTGGACAGCCAAAAAAAAAAAAAAAAGTAACCAAGAGGTTTTGAAAGAGGCGGAAGCCCGAAGACAACTACTCACAGACATCAGAAAGAGACATCATTTTTCGGCCATGTTATAAGATGAGGGAAAATTAAACATGTTGTGACCACTGGAAAGATCTGTGGAAGGAGGAATAGAGGAAGACAACGAGAGAAGATCCTTGACTGTCTTGTTGCATGGCATAGAGGTCAGCACGTGAACTAATACACGCTGCAAGAGAACGCAGATTGTCGCGAGGCATAATCGCCCATGCCAGTCAGCAAAGCACCTGATGATGATGATTCACTATTCGTTTTCGTATTCGGCCGAATAGTTGGTCAAGCTATTCGAATTCGGCCGAATAGTGAAAATCACTATTCGGTACAGCCCTAGTTTAAAGGAATGTCAGAGGGGTCAGTTAACCCTCCAAGGCCCAGACAAAAAAGTATACTTTAATGTATTTTATAGTATATTTTTAATTATTTCAAATGTGTGTTGTGTTTACTTGCTATATATATGGCTTAGGTCCCTTGAAACTATTCCTCCCCCCCCCCGCCCCCAATTTAAGAAAATTTGTAAGAGTACTGAGCCCACCACCCCTTCCCCCGTCTTTGTGTTAACGACACTATGCGGGACACATAATTGTAGATGTATATTATTCCAAACAACTGTACATTTGAAACTATAAGTTATCAGTCGGTGGTGTAGGTGTAACTACAGGATCTCTGAACAAACAACATATCAATGGTAATACGTGCTTGTTGTAAAATACGTTAGCTAACAATGTGGCTTCATATATGTTTAAATACTGCTGCTGCTACTACTACTACTACTACTACAACTACTATTACTACTGCTGCTGCTGCAGTTACTACCACTACAACTACTGCCGCTGTTGCTGTAGTTGTTACCACTACAACCTGCCATATTAACTGTAGTGTAAATAGATTCACATCAAAAATAATGTTAATCAAAGCAGATTTAGTCTCGGAACATTTCTCAATTTCTGAGAGCGAATGCGCCCTGCTTGCATTAGAAAGTTCTGGGCCAGTGCCCTGGTGCATCTGATTCTAATCCGCAAACTTCAGTGAGGTATGCAGTGGTACCATCATGTGTTGGAACTGGTCACTGATGTGATTTAAGAGTGGAAAAGCGATAAAATAAGCACACACAAAAATCAATCAAACACGTGCTTTAGTGCACAAACCCATCAAAGTCTAGCTATAAACCGCAACACAGTGTGCCAACTGTATTTTTAAAGCTAAAAAAAAAAAAAAAAAAGAAGAAAGAAGAGGTAGCCTTATTTTATCAAGAACAGATCAACACCTGTTGTGCTATGGTGCTCGATTTACAGCTTTAGCTTAATTGGACTGGCAGATAGTGCCCTTGGTAGGCTGGGCAGTTGCCCAGGAGCCCAGAGTGCATAGACGCCCCTGGCTAAACCATGCTCATACACATATAGAAGGCGTTGTCTTTTAAACCTAACACTTATTCATGTGAATGGTTCTGCAAGCAGGGACCAGTGCACTGCTGTGTCTGGTAGCCAATAATGCTGGCAAGACGACTCTGCTAGTAGGAGAATGACCTGCCTCTCGTATGAAATAGGAAAGTCTGCAGTCGATAATGTTGGCAGGAAAAATCGGTCAGTGAACAATTATACTGTCTGAGATGGCAGATTTTTCCAACTTGTTGCACCGAATAACAAAGAAATTCCTTTTAATATACCTGTGGCTGTTATCGTTTATCTTGTCTAAAGGCGGCTTCTGATAAACAGTCAGCAAATGGCTTATGAAAAGAACATGTTTGGATGCTTGAAAACATTCTGTCAATGTGTTTTTGTTGCCTTTGTTACTTCATATTCTTCTTATTCTTCTTCTTCTTCTTCTTCTTCTTCTTCTTCTTCTTCTTCTTCTTCTTCTTCTTCTTCTTCTTCTTCTTCTTCTTCTTCTTCTTCTTCTTCTTCTTCTTCTTCTTCTTCTTCTTCTTCTTCTTCTTCTTCTTCTTCTTCTTCTTTCTTCTTCTTCTTCTTCTTCTTCTTCTTCTTCTTCTTCTTCTTCTTCTTCTCTTTTTTTTCTTCTTCTTCTTCTTCTTCCTATTATTATTATTATTATTATTGATATTATTCTTCATTCACCCTTAAAAGCATTGCTGACACCTTCTATTGCAATTTACAGCTAGGCTGCGATATCTATGCTTTTCATTCCAACAGGTTAGATTGAGTAAACTCCTAGAAGAGTTTAGTTTTTATGACTACTTTCACTTGTTGTTATCAAGAAAACTACACATGAAATTGTGCTAAATTGGAAATTTCTATTCATTCTTCATTTTTCATTAAAAGTTTTTTTTTTTTTAATTTCTTGGGACGTAATTACATTGTGCGAAAATTACAGTAGAGCTCCCACACGTGCCTCACTGGCCGAAGCATTCAACCAAGGCTTTCTCCGGATATCTGGAGAAGGCATTGATTCAACATTGTGGATGATTTGTTGGTCAGGTTAAGCTTGCCGGCTATGTTTAGTGTTACATAACCGCATGATGATCAATATCTAAATGTTATATATTGTGCATTCATACATAGTCTTTGACAATGCTACTATAATAACTGTTATAAGGTTACTTTCTGTCGATTTCTACTTTGTTTGCAGAAATGAGGTGTATTCTATTGTTGTAGTGTGGTAATAAGAGTTTTCTACTTGTGAGTGAGGAAAATGAGGGGTCGAAGCCAGAGTACAGGAGACAAATGCTGTCACCTACTAGGTAGTCCCACTGCTTAGACACCCAAATATCTTCCTTTCAGCGAAACAGCAAATTTTTAATAGCATAGTTATCCCTGCTTTATGCTATTAGTGCCAAACATGGACGATATATAGGGCACTAGAAGATACAATTACTACATGTGAAATGCGCTGTCTCCGCAAGGTCACTAACAGCACTAAACAAGACAGGGTTACGAATACCAGCATTAAAGAACAAGTTGGAATAACACCATGTCTGGATTATATTGAGAGACAAAGAATTAAATGGTTCGGTCATCTAGTGAGAATGCAGACAGACCAGACTGCATATGAGACTTTTTAAAGTAGAAAATCTGGGAGGAAGGCGAGGGGAACACCAAGAAAGAGATGGATAAAAGGTGTAGAGGAAAGTTGCTAAAAGTTGAACAAATCCATCACTCAAGCCATTAGAGAAGCGCAAGACAAATTTAGAAAACCGCGACACTGGATTACAGCCTGGTAACAGTGAGATGACAAAAGAAGAAGAAAAGGAAGCAGAAGACTGAGATACAAAAAAAAATATGACAGCAGTTCTATCTCAATCCACTCTCGTTGTTAAGTTCGTTCCCTGCAGATTCACGTTCTGTAAAATTAGCATCTGAAGAATCAGAAGGCAACAGGAGCGAAGGCTATCCTCCGAATAACGGTCCCAAGTTGTCGAGGCCGAAAACATACTCTAACAGAGACCTTAGTCACATGTCAACTGCCGACCTCTTTCCGGCGACTATACCGCCACCGCCAAGAGTATCCTCCAAACGCGCGGCGCGGAGGGGGCTAAACTAGATGGCTGGGACTCACGAGCAAATAAAATGGAGGAAACTGCAGGTGATGCGGTAGCTGCTGCTCGTCAGTCCTAGCCATCTAGTTTATCCCCGCTCCGCACTGCGCGTAGCGCGCGGGGAATCTCGATGGTGACTTTAACTTTGCGGAAGCGTTTCCGCGGTATGCTGTGAGGTCGCCGGAAAGTGGTCCTCAATTTACATGTGACTGAAGCCCTGTTAGGGTAAATATTCGGGCTTGATAATTTGGGACCGTTATTAGGAGGATAGACGGAGCGAACCCTAGAAAGCCCTTTGCACCCTACAACACAGTTACACTGGGGCACCCCTACATTTACGGAATACCTACAGTCCAGTGTGGGTAGGTGACCTGATTTTCAAAGCACAACAACCCACCCTGCAGGTTCACTGTTCGGTATGTCCGTATCAAAGTGTGCAAAATCCATAGAAACGTATATGAATGCCGAGAAGTTAAACTCATTACAGGAAGTAGATTCCGCTATAGTTAATTTCACTTTTTTTTAAAGATTTATTACGTCAACGGGTCCTAAAGAATAACGTTTAGGATTATTATCACTGAAAGGTCTAGGACATGGCTAGGATATAACAAATGCTGTCATGGAGTGTATGCAGAAACATCGTATTCCATAAAATTGTTTCAGTTTCAACAGATGGGGCAAAAGTATGACAGGAGTAAGAAAAGAGTTTGTTTCTATTTTGAAGGACAAAATATATAACCAGATACCTGTTAACCGTTGCATTACTCATCAAGCAGCGCTTTGTTCGCAGACATTTCCAGAAGAAATTTGCAACGTTATGGAATTGGATATGAAAATTGTCAACACAGTTGAACGTAGAGCTCTTTATCATCGCCAATGTGAAAAGTTTTTAAATTAAATGAATGAATACGCTGATTTTCTGCTCCATAATAAGGTGCGTTGGCTTTCAAGAGAAAGTTTTAAAACGATTCGCTTCCTTATTATTATAAATTAAGGTATTTCTCCTTGAAAGGGTGTTGAATATCCCGAATTAAAGGACCATCAGTGGATCTAAAAATGTTATTTTATGGTAGATGTTACGTCTCGTCTAAATAATCTTAATTGTAAACTACAGGAAAGAAACAACAATTTCCTACACAATCTCCTGGTAACAATGTCTGGCCAATCTTTGCTGATGACAAAGCCTTGGTAGCAAAGAACGTAAAGTAAAGGACCCGCTTCCAGTCCTTTAGACATATTGTGCATATAGGGTTAGATCTATGTTTAATAGACCAATCAGCATCACCCTGTCCACATTTACTTCCCACTATTGCACCTGGTACCCCCTAAAGGCTGGGTCGACCTGGAAGCTAAGGTAATTTTATTTAAAAAGTCCTGCTCCGTCAAGACCCGAACCCACGAACTTCCGATCCTCATGGGAGCATTTAGCCGCTACACCACGGCGACTCCCTTGATAGCACATACAGCCATGAAATTGCAACAACTCACCTCCTTAAACGAAGAATGTACACACACGAGCACACAAACACACACACACACACACACACACACACACATACACACATAAGAAACAACAATAACACCCCCCCCCCCCCCCCCTTAAAAAAAAAGTCAATGGGAAGAGAGAAGCAAAACGCGAAATTTAGTAGTAGAGATCAAAGGCATTCAACCGGTATCTGAGTTTACATATCTAGGAATAACATTAACTGAAGATGGTAAGCTGGAGGAAGAAATTAACATCTAATGCATTAAAGCAAACCAAATATTGAGAAATCTAGGACTACTCCAGCTCCTTAATAATTTTTTTTAACAGCATAAAACAATACCATTCAGCAGAAAGAAGCA